>CM062816.1:105650252-106062050 GCA_031772625.1 Pinus tabuliformis
ATCAAGGCAATGGTTGTATGCTTCCCATTTTCTATTCATTAATATATACATCTAATGTTCACTTTCCATCAATGTCTAAATATTTATGCATTTAGCTTGATATTCCTTGATCTATCAAGTAGTTAATGTTTGATATATATTATGTATGCTCTGGTATCTCGTATTGTCCTTTGATCTCTCTTGCAAGTATTCAGATGTAAGGCATAAGCATGGAGCGAGCCTAGAAGCTAAGGGATCGAAGCCATCACCAAAGGATTGAGCAATTAGCATCATAGTGAGGTTGTAGAAATTTTGAATAATTTAACACATATTCACAGAGATTATCCTGATCATACAATTATAAGCGGAACATGTATAATACATAATCTCCTCTACGTTGATCATTAATTTACAGAAGCAGAAACATTCACAGGTACACATAGAAGCATCAATCAAACTCATTAACACAGTATGTATCTGGGGGAAAGCATCTCGCTAAAAACCCCACACTATCTGTATATTATATTCATTGAATCGTGTAACAATACATAGTACAATACTCCTCACAAGGACTCAGTACTATCTCCACATGCTACACACAATACAACTCAGATCTGATCTCCAAATCTATTCCACTTCTTGCCTGCCTCTCCAGCTCAACACCTACTCAAGAACTGATGAGAATGGCTTACCAAACTTGTATTTGACCTGCAAATAATCACTCACACTCTGTTGGACGTGAGCACAAACTACAATTCTTGATATTGGCCAATTCATTGTCATACTAAATCCCTCTGATTGTGCAAATCATCATGCACAACTATAGTCACACTCATTTTAAGTGGCGATATTGACTACATTCTCATCTCTTACATCGGATCGACAAGTAGTTTAGTGCATGAAATATGTAAAATGAAATCACAAGGCATAGAACCCCGGCAGCAGCGATAACGCGTCCCCTAGGAAGTGAAAAGCTTGATGACAACAATTATCCCTTTATTGACTGCAAAGGCATGAAAGATTCACCTATAAATCTTTTAAAAAGCAAATCTCTATGCAATATATATTTATAAATAAGTTTATCAAATTATATACATTTCATCATTACCATTCATTGTCATCATCATAAGCAATCCATATAAAGAAATTGTTTTTTCTTAAAAAATTTTAATTTTTAATATTAATTTTTTCATATATTTAAATTTTAATATCAAATATAAAAATAAAACTTTATTCTAAAATAAAACTCGTTGAAACAAAAAGTTAAATGAACAATGATATTCTTCATAAAATAAAACTTTGGAATCCCTCTCTTGCACCCTTTTTAAGTTATGAATTATATGATTTGAAATTTAACTAAAAAATAAAATTTCGTCGAATGAACCCCCCAATGTATTTTATCAAAATTTATATTTTATAAGGGAAAGAAAATTTACATAGAATCTTTTTACTAAAATAAATAGATAAGGTGTTGAGAGTGTCATCCCCACACTAGATGGTAACACATCTCTGTTACTCTCTAGTGGATGGTTCTAGGTATACACATTCATCCATGCTTTCTAACTTGTCCATGGTATTGCTACATCAGTGAAGGGCGGGTTTTGTGACCAGGGATGCCTTAAAAAAGTGGAGTATGGGACAAGGGATGGCGTAAAAGCCATAGGAATTACATGACAAGTGACAGTTTAAAAGCTGTGAAATATTAAATTCTTTTTCATATTATCCATGGAATGAGTTTTGGGGGAAATTCTGGTGTATGTAGTTAGCACAATTTTATATTGATGAAATGTTTTTAAATGTTTTTTTACTGCTTAATTTATTTGGGTCAAGTTAGTTGACATTATAACTTAATTTTGATATTATAACTTAATTTTTAAGTTGGTATCAACCATTCTTACAATCACTCAATTTTATAGACTTAACAAGATTTGAGGCATGTTATTTGGAGTTTTTATTTTTTTAATTTAACTAAACTTTACAGACTTAACAACAACTAACTTAATTTTTAAGCTAGTATCAACAATCAATTAATTTTATAGACTTAACAAGATTTGAGGCATGTTATTTGGAGTTTTTATCTTTTTAACTTAACTAAATTTTACAAACTTAACCAGAATTGAGACATATTATTTGGAATTTTTATCTTTCTCATTTAATTCAGTAAGAATTAAGACATCTTTACTTTTTATTTTTATTATAACATACCAACATGCCACTTTACATAAATAGAAACTTTATCATAAAATATCAACATGTCATTTTATAGAAATAGAAACTGTGCAAAAAATGAGGGCACATTAGTGGGACTACTGTAAAGAAATTCAAAACACCAAAACTCCAAAAGTAAATTTTTCTTATTCACTCAAATTAATTCCATGTCATATGAGACCAACAAAGTTATAAATTACTCTAATTACCTGATTAATAAAACCATTTAGCATACCTAAAAAGTATTAAAAAAATGATACAAGATAACTCACTAAAAGTCTATACTGGCAATTTCCCCTTTAAGGTGCAAAGATACACCTAACAAATATGCAACCAAATGTCAACTAACAAGAAACCAAATATGAACTAACATGCCCATTAACATGTTGAAATACTAACTTCTCTTACAAAAATATATAAATTAAATTATTCCAACAAACTTCAGTTAAAAATAAATAAAAAGTAAAAATGTAAATATCATAATCAATGGTGAATACAACATTCAAACTTCAACGCAAAACAAAATGACAAGTGAAAACTCAAATATCACAAAATTCATCACAAAAGAAAATGACAAGTGAAAACTCAGATATCATACCCATTTATGAAAGCAAAATAGTTTTGCATTAGTAATATCATCTTTAATGAAGTCTCCCAGCCACAAATACAAAGAACAACCCTTATATGTTTTGTAAAGTACCTTGGGTTTAAAAAAAACGATAAAGGGGCAAGATATAACCACTGTTGGACAATTGTTTCATTTTATTGGGAAACACACATATATAAACTTTAAAAATATTTTCATATGGTTACCTTATATCTATCCGTGAGCATAGTTCATTTACCACTAGACAATGTATTGACGAAGACAAGCCTAGAACTATCGAACCCTTCCCCAGAACATCCCAAGTTTTTTTCATCTTCGTTATGGCTCATGTTGATGAAGAGCTTCTCACTTGCATTGTCGTTGTTGTTCCTAAAGGGACTCCTGAGTATGCAGCTAAGGTGGACATGTGGTTGTGGGGCACTTCAAGTGGCGATATTGATAACATTGACATCTCTTCTAGTGGATCGAAAGCTGAGGTAGGCATGTGATTGCATGCATTTTAAGTGGCGATATTGACTACATTCTCATCTCTTACATCGGATCGACAAGTAGTTTAGTGCATGAAATATGTAAAATGAAATCACAAGGCATAGAACCCCGGCAGCAGCGATAACACGTCCCCTAGGAAGTAAAAAGCTTGATGACAACAATTATCCCTTTATTGACTGTAAAGGCATGAAAGATTCACCTATAAATCTTTTAAAAAGCAAATCTCTATGCAATATATATTTATAAATAAGTTTATCAAATTATATACATTTCATCATTACCATTCATTATCATCATCATAAGCAATCCATATAAAGAAATTGTTTTTTCTTAAAAAAATTTAATTTTTAATATTAATTTTTTCATATATTTAAATTTTAATATCAAATATAAAAATAAAACTTTATTCTAAAATAAAACTCGTTGAAACAAAAAGTTAAATGAACAATGATATTCTTCATAAAATAAAACTTTGGAATCCCTCTCTTGCACCCTTTTTAAGTTATGAATTATATGATTTGAAATTTAACTAAAATCCATCATCTTGTTGCATTCTCAACAAGCATTTCTTGTTACACACTTTTCAACAGGTTTCTCCCTCTCTTTGCATTTTTAAACATAACCTAGGAAAGTGTGCATTAGTTTGTTAAGTTTATTGCTAGACCCACTCATTGGGATAAAGAGATTGCCTCTATTTGCAAATGGGATTTATCTTCACAACACTCAGGGATTGGACACCTGGAGGTGTTGGGTTTCTCCTAGAGGTGCTATGGCACCTAAGGAAGTCAGCAAGGTCCTGTTGTGTCAACTCCATTTCCTTAAGGGCATCTAGGAGGTTGAGTCATATCATAGTAGCCATTCATCTCATGTTTACCCCGAGTAAGCCGATGAAAGTGGGTAGTTGTGAGAGGATGTATGTTACAATCTTTATGCATATGGTGAATTTAAAATTTAAAATCAGATATATATATATATATATATATATATATATATATATATATATATATATATATATATATCGTCCCCAACTTGTCGTCCCTTGGAAAATTTGTGGGTGTGTTATAGCCACACCGAAAAATTGTCCCCTCGTCCTTGTTATCCCCAAAGGAAGTGCAACATAGCTATAGTAAGTTGAATGGTATCATTCAACTAATTTAATTCCATGTCATATGAGACCAAAAAAGTTATAAATTACTCTAATTACCTGATTAATAAAACCATTTAGCATACCTAAAAAGTATTAAAAAAATGATACAAGATAACTCACTAAAAGTCTATACTGGCAATTTCCCCTATAAGGTGCAAAGATACACCTAACAAATATGCAACCAAATGTCAACTAACAAGAAACCAAATATGAACTAACATGCCCATTAACATGTTGAAATACTAACTTCTCTTACAAAAATATATAAATTAAATTATTCCAACAAACTTCAGTTAAAAATAAATAAAAAGTAAAAATGTAAATATCATAATCAATGGTGAATACAACATTCAAACTTCAACCCAAAACACAATGACAAGTGAAAACTCAAATATCACAAACTTCATCACAAAAGAAAATGACAAGTGAAAACTCAGATATCATACTCATTTATGAAAGCAAAATAGTTTTGCATTAGTAATATCATCTTTAATGAAGTCTCCCAGCCACAAATACAAAGAACAACCCTTATATGTTTTGTAAAGTACCTTGGGTTTAAAAAAAACGATAAAGGGGCAAGATATAACCACTGTTGGACAATTGTTTCATTTTATTAGGAAACACACATATATAAACTTTAAAAATATTTTCATATGGTTACCTTATATCTATCCGTGAGCATAGTTCATTTACCACTAGACAATGTATTGACGAAGACAAGCCTAGAACTATCGAACCCTTCCCCAGAACATCCCAAGTTTTTTTCATCTTCGTTATGGCTCATGTTGATGAAGAGCTTCTCACTTGCATTGTCGTTGTTGTTCCTAAAGGGACTCCCGAGTATGCAGCTAAGGTGGACATGTGGTTGTGGGGCACTTCAAGTGGCGATATTGATAACATTGACATCTCTTCTAGTGGATCGAAAGCTGAGGTGGGCATGTGATTGCATGCATTTTAAGTGGCGATATTGACTACATTCTCATCTCTTACATCGGATCGACAAGTAGTTTAGTGCATGAAATATGTAAAATGAAATCACAAGGCATAGAACCCCGGCAGCAGCGATAACGCGTCCCCTAGGAAGTAAAAAGCTTGATGACAACAATTATCCCTTTATTGACTATAAAGGCATGAAAGATTCACCTATAAATCTTTTAAAAAGCAAATCTCTATGCAATATATATTTATAAATAAGTTTATCAAATTATATACATTTCATCATTACCATTCATTATCATCATCATAAGCAATCCATATAAAGAAATTGTTTTTTCTTAAAAAAATTTAATTTTTAATATTAATTTTTTCATATATTTAAATTTTAATATCAAATATAAAAATAAAACTTTACTCTAAAATAAAACTCCTTGAAACAAAAAGTTAAATGAACAATGATATTCTTCATAAAATAAAACTTTGGAATCCCTCTCTTGCACCCTTTTTAAGTTATGAATTATATGATTTGAAATTTAACTAAAAAATAAAATTTCGTCGAATGAACCCTCAATGTATTTTATCAAAATTTATATTTTATAAGGGAAAGAAAATTTACATAGAATCTTTTTACTAAAATAAATAGATAAGGTGTTGAGAGTGTCATCCCCACACTAGATGGTAACACATCTCTGTTACTCTCTAGTGGATGGTTCTAGGTATACACATTCATCCATGCTTTCTAACCTGTCCATGGTATTGCTACATCAGTGAAGGGCGGGTTTTGTGACCAGGGATGCCTTAAAAAAGTGGAGTATGGGACAAGGGATGGCGTAAAAGCCATAGGAATTACATGACAAGTGAGTTTAAAAGCTGTGAAATATTAAATTCTTTTTCATATTATCCCTGGAATGAGTTTTGGGGGAAATTCTGGTGTATGTACTTAGCACAATTTTATATTGATGAAATGTTTTTAAATGTTTTTTTACTGCTTAATTTATTTGGGTCAAGTTAGTTGACATTATAACTTAATTTTGATATTATAACTTAATTTTTAAGTTGGTATCAACCATTCTTACAATCACTCAATTTTATAGACTTAACAAGATTTGAGGCATGTTATTTGGAGTTTTTATTTTTTTAATTTAACTAAACTTTACAGACTTAACAACAATTAACTTAATTTTTAAGCTAGTATCAACAATCAATTAATTTTATAGACTTAACAAGATTTGAGGCATGTTATTTGGAGTTTTTATTTTTTTAACTTAACTAAATTTTACAAACTTAACCAGAATTGAGACATATTATTTGGAATTTTTATCTTTCTCATTTAATTCAGTAAGAATTAAGACATCTTTACTTTTTATTTTTATTATAACATACCAACATGCCACTTTACATAAATAGAAACTTTATCATAAAATATCAACATGTCATTTTATAGAAATAGAAACTGTGCAAAAAATGAGGGCACATTAGTGGGACTACTGTAAAGCAATTCCAAACACCAAAACTCCAAAAGTAAGTTTTTCTTATTCACTCAAATTAAACACATGTGATACTTCTTACAAAATTTTGATTCATTAAAAGAAGAGATTTTATGAAATCCTGTTTGGTGAGGACTTTAGAATTGAACTGGATACTGGGAGGGTTAGGGTATGTTTAGCACTGTTTACAGGTTGAAGATTTGTTTCGTTCAATGCAAAACGGTAACTCAGGGAAGTTTAGGGAGTCTGACCTGCTTTCTCCATAGTTGTTGCATATGTGTTGCACAGTGATGCAAAATATTTACATGCTGAAATAGTTAATACAATGGTGTTGCACAGCCATACAGAATATGGAGATGGAGAAATAACTCACATCAATTGCATAAACCACTTCACAGATGTCACTGTAAGCATCCTAGTTGAAGTAAAGTGATTGAATTCGCTTTAAGCATCATAGTTGGAATAAAGTGATTGAACTATTTTAGTCGAAATGAAGTGATTGAACTATTTTGTTTGAACCTTAAGTTACAACTGCTTCTTCTTATGATTGAACTATTTTGTTTGAACCTTAATTTACAACTGTTTCTTCTTAGTTTTGGATAATAAACAGAGACTATGGTAATCCTGTGGTGGTCTTCCACTTTCTTCTTAGTTTTGGATAATAAACCGAGACTTTGGTAATCCTGTGGTGGTCTCTCTGGTGGAAGGATCTTCTCTGTGGTTACAAATTTAAATCTCTTAAAAACCAAATAAAGAGTTACTAATCTTGTGGCATAAGCGTTTCTTCTAGATCACAAATCTAAAAAAGATCAAAAATTTCAGACATTGATCAGATTCAACCACGTTCCCACACCAAATTAACTTGTTATTAATGCAGTCAGTCCAGTTAAGAAACATAATATTGGTTTATCTTCTGAAGAGACTATGGCAGAAGCACGGGTGGCTCCTATATAGTATCCAAAGCTGGAGCTGTAATGTAGGGAAAAGAGAGCACAGCTGAAATAGCATCCATTTTTTGTGTTGAAAAATATGGTACAGTTGGCTATACAGCGCATCAACTCTCCAGCAGTTCCAGAAGGAAATTAGATTATAAGAAAATTTACAAGCTCCTCCACTACACAACATGAGGAAGTGCCAATACATTAGATTAGCTGAAGGAGAAAAGCCTTGATGACATAGTCTCGGAACAGGAATGCTGGTAATTCTGCACTGTTGCAGCTATAAAATCATAGATAGATCGTCAATTACATCGGTTAAGAAATAACATGGAAATGTAAATTAAAGAAACATACACAACTAGAATAGTATATTCGCAGAACAAAAGCTAAATTAAAAGAACAGAGGTCTAGCTTCAGCAGACATGAAAGACCAAGCTATTTTTACAACAGACTATCGGTACGAGCAGGCAATCTCCTGAAGAAATTGAGAGGAGCAGAAGGAAGCCCGTGGCGGAACCTCGGATGGCGCAGGAGATACAGAACAAAAATCACTGCAGTTTGGAAGGGCGTGGTATAGAGAACTGTGGCAGCTATCAAGCAAAATATGACAAATATGGTAGTCGCTCGTGGATCGCTCCACCTCAGAAGATTTTGAAGCCTTTCTACTTCAGTAGCCATATCCCCCGCCATGGTCTGTATTCGCCCAGCAGACTCCCGGATTCGATCGTATCGCATTCTCACAACGTTAGAGGCTTTGCTAGTGGGGAATGTGTCGAATTCTTCACCGATTTCGTCAGGATGAACCAGTCCGGCCTGGAAGAGGCTTGTGTCCATATCGAGTGAGTGCCGTGGACGGAAACGAAATTGCCATAAGCCAATCAGGAACATGCAGAGGAAGACGGTAGGAAGAATTAGCTCTGGGTACCAGATGAGAATCAAGAAGAGGATGTGCACCAGGACGGTGGTTGCAGGGTTTTTCCAGAGGCATATATCGTTAAACGATCGCCCTACCGCTGTGAGAGGAGCCAGGATATTCATTATGCGGAAGAATTCCGCCTTACTGCGGCGCATGCTCCACATATGTGAATCCACATCCATGATATACTCCACCACTTCTCTCCTCAGAGGAGGCTCGGCTCGGCTCAGCTGCATTGCCGCTATCCGCATTGCCTGGTATGTCAAATGGTCAAACTGCCTTAGAGAAAGGGGACAAAGATAATGCATCTTCGGAAGCAATGTCTGTGTATAAATCAGCATCATGTTCATCAGAGACGAACAGGAGAAACGAAAAGCCAGATGAAGCTCGCCCACCTTCAGGACTCCTGAGGGATTAAACCTCAACAGAGGATAGGCATGCGTGTATACGCGATCTGTTTCGAGAGTCGAAAGGCGGATTCGAACCTTACCGATCCCGACATCTTTCACGGATGCTGAAGACTTTTCGTCTCCTTGAAGATGGCAATCGTCAAAAACACAAACAGCGATTACTGTACAGGGATCATAAACTTCCCAGGTATATTGCACATTCCATTTTGGACTGAAGGTATCAATCATAGTCCTGGTACGAACCCATTTCTGTCCATATTTTGCAACGCAGTAAGCATCCATTCTGTGTCGTCCATCTTTGCACTTCGTAGGAAGCAAGTTCTGAGCGCGCAAGATCTCAACCTGCAAAATACCAATGTTAGGCTTCCAGAGACGCTCGTCGGTCGGCCTCACATCGCCACTAATGAATAGGCTCGTCCAGCACATGATAGCCCCCATCTAAAGACAATCTCAGATAAATTCTACTCGCGGACTCCACTTCTTTCTTCTTCGACTTTCCCTCCCCCGGAGCAACAGCAGGGTTGTCAAGTCTGAACCATCGAGGATTCACAGGCTTATCATCCAGTCGTTTGTCTATGTTATTCACAGGAATCGTTACTCTCCCAAGAATTTCATCCTCAGATATCCCCAAACGATTCTCGACCGTGAGAATCAAACGTTGATATCCACGCGTCATGACGGGTTCGATAACGGTTTTCTTAATGTTTTAAAATATTTCTTATTAAATTGTACGGCTGATTTTATTTCAATCGTCTAACAAAAAGATCGGACGACTGCCATTAAGACAGAAAGGCATCTGGGGACTTCATCTCAGAGGGAAACGCCTTACGGCGTAAAAATAGCGCACAAGCCGTGAGCGATTTGTTTCACTGTTTATGTCATTGAAAATGTTGCTTGATGTGGGATGATTGCAGTGTTTATGTTGTCAACATTGTTTGGGTCGATGGAATAGGGAGAATGTATTATGCAGTAGCTACAGGTGGAGGGAAGGTTTTAGGTCATTCTGAAGGATATTACCCTGTCAATCAGTTATCTATGTTTTGGAAAGATGTGCCCAAAATGATATATTTCTTAATCAACCTTTGCCCTCTTGTTAATGAAACACTGAAACCTAAATTTAGTGAGCCGGGGAGGTGTCTTCCACTCAAGGGTTGGGTTCTTTTTGTGACCATTGGGCTTCCGATTGCCATTTTTGGTCGAGCAATCATTCTGGAACATGTCTCCAAAAGAGTACTCTTTTTCTTGCATTTATTTGAAGCTGTTTATTTTACTTTACTTTTTGTTTCATTTATCTTAGAGGTTAAATTTAGTTTTCCTTTATTTTTTTAAGAGTTAGTTTAACCTTTAACACTCTTAGCCAGAGATGTGGTCCCTGTTTTTCTTAAAATAAAATACTGAAACCCAAAATTGATGAACAAGGGAAATATCTTCCACTCAAGTTAGTGATGTTTTTGTCACCATAGGGCTACTATTCCCATTTTTTCTCAAGGTGTCACTCTGGAACACGTCCCCAAGGTAGCACTCTTTTTCTTCCATATATTTGAAGTAACTAACTTCTGTTTGCTTGCTACTTTTTTTCTTTGTAAGTTTCAAAAAACATATCCCGAGGGGTTGTAGCCTGTAGGGCATAGTGTGGCTTAGAAGCCACGAATGAGTGGAGTCTATTCTGCTAAAACAAAACCACTAGCATTGATTGATGACGTCCTCCTGGGTGGGGTTGGCCATCATCGTCAGACTGACTTCCTCAAAAAGCAGCCACCAGAGCTAAAATTATAGGTGGAGGGCACAGGGTTGTGGTTCCTTTTTTGTCTTTGTTTGAATGGATCTTGCATCCATTTTCGACTGTTGAGGATTTGGCAAAGGGATCTTGATGTTTTGAGGTCCTCTTCATTCATTTGTCTCAGAGTTTCAGGTGACTTTGGATTTACTTCTTGTGGTTCCTCTTCCTCACATGTGGTCTTCTGCTGGTGTGTGAGAGTCTAGGATATATTTTTCCAGTTGGGTTATCGGTCCGGGTCTATGGCTGCTATTTCTCCTTGTTAGGTTCTCAGTCCTTTTTCGTCGTTGTTTCTTGTGCCTGTTTTCTTTTAGTTGTCTATTAATCTAACTTTTCGTTTCCTATTTCTCCTTGTTAGGTTCTCAGTCCTCCTTTTTCGTCGTTGTTTCTTGTGCCTGTTTTCTTTTGGTTGTCTATTAATCTAACTTTTCGTTTCTCTCCGTTGTTTCTGTAATTCTGGTTGCTTTCCTTTCTTTGGGTTATCTTGTAGTCTTAACGGTGTCTGAATTTTTCCTGTTCTCTTTTTTTTTTTGAAACTCATTAAAGGCCACTTATGAGAAGATCAATGATAGCTTTCAATCACATTCCACTTGCTGTGCCTTTTATGAGCAGGAGTCATTAGAAGGTCTACATATTGGCAGTCTCAGTTTGAAGATTTTATTCTTGTAGTTAAATGGTTGGGTTAATTAAATTCTTTTCCCAATCCTGGTTAATCCAATGAGGGAAACCTTTGTTTAAATCCAATTCTATACATATTTATGTATACATGAGAACTTTTTCCCTTCATGACTTTTATCTACTTTTATAAATTGACCCTAAAAATTGCCGAATTCTTCCATAAGAACTCTTTTATCTTCTCCCATAAGACTTAGGAGAACCTTTGGCAGATTTCATGGCAGATCTCCCATAAGGCTAGGAGAACCTTTGGCAGATTTCATAGCTTTCTCCCATGGTAGCATCCTCAGTTACAAGACTCTGTTTATCGTAAGTTGATATGCATACACACTTGTATAGCTAGCTTCGGATTCTGTTCATAATCTTGCTTTAATATTCATAATCTGTTCTTCAAAATTCATGTTGTTATAAGTTGTATTATTGTAAATATTTGGCATTGATGATTATTTAGAACTTCAAGATATTTTAGTCATAGTTTTGTCAAAGACAATGCAGAATCATTCTGTGGACGTTGCCTTTCTTCAAAGATGATTAGTATGCAGGTTATACAAGGTAGTCATATCCAAAAGTTATTTGAGCCCTTGGTATTAACCATGGACATAAACGCGAGGGAGATAGGTGGTGAAACAAAACATATATATCTATGTATTATTTTATATCTCCTTCACGTGAATCTCTTTCTTGTTCTTCACGTTCCTCCCTAAACGTAAGCGGACTAAGATTTATCAGTTGTCCACTTAATAAAGAGAAATTCCAAGATTCTAAAGATTTATCAGTTGTCAACTTAAGTTTAGGGAGGAACGTGAAGAACAAAAAAGGATAATACTTATAAAATGAGGTTCCAAACATTCCAAAATTTATTTGTTTTCCATCTAGGTTCAAGAATTTAGTGTGACAGTGGGATATAAATAAAAAAATGGAATTTTGTGAATGGTTGGAAAAAATTTCTAAACATTATTTTATATAATTTATTATTTATAAAATTATAAAAATTTTAAAGATTTAAAATTTTAAAGATATAATAAATTTTTTATTAATAGAATGATTATTTATATTTCATAAAACCTGGATTGTATAGCTAGAACAATTTATATCAGCATAAAAACAAAACATAATTTTTTAAGTTCAACCATTTCAATGTTCCAATATATCTATTAGAAGGCCTTGTTGCCTCTGCTCGCTCTATATACTAGAATTTTGCAGTGATGTAGATCATATACTCTACAAAATTGAACCAGAAACCAAAAAAAAAAAACTTGCAATACATAAAAACTAAACTCATGTTTCCCGGATGCGGGTGCTTAAGGTGAGCGGCGGACAGATGGGGAATCACATGGGCAGGGGTCAGGCCATGTGTGACACGCAACACCTCGCGGGATGTAAGAGAGGTTCGCATGCTGGAATATCAACGAGGGCATTAATGCTGGTCTTGTCTTCCATAATTTGTCTCCTGGATAACTGTGCGATGGCGATTAATAAACTGGGAGCTCCTGCTACACTTGCGCATTCTTCTGCAATCGTCTGGCATTCCGCTGCAACACTGGCGCATTACTCGGTGGAGCGAGGGAATGAGCAAGGGCATTCATGCTCTGTGGCCAATTCAGGGACTGTCACAAGCTTGAGAGCAATTCCCAGGCGTTGTGAGCCAAATTCGGCGGCCCCCGTCCTAATTAATCCCTCCTCTCCGGGTTTCAGCAAGCGGGTTCTTCTTTATCCAGCAATGCGGGGTGAGAGACTGAGAATGTGCAGTAGACGCGGAGGCTCTCGCGGACGGGCCACCACTCAGAGGTCTGCCCCCATTTCTCCTTCCTCCTCCGTCGAAGCTACATCTGAGCAGCAGCACCTCCATGGTAACAGAGCCGGACGAGGCAGAGGGCTGGGGAGCGAACGCATAATTGATTGTGGACATGAGGCGCATCCTACGGTCAGGTATCAGATACCCTGCACACTCGCCAATTCTACTTTTATTGTCTCTGTAACTATTGAGCATTGTGATATTTTCAGAGATCAGGCAGATGCAACTCTGGAAAACCCTCCTCAAGTTCAAGGGACAGTGCCTATAATTGACCTGCAACGCCCTGTTAGGGAAAGCTCCTCCTTAGCGACTCCAGCAGCTCTTGCGGGTCCAAGCGAGCATGTTCAGGGTCTCCCTTCCAGCGCGGTGGTCCCTCTCTCCGATTCTGACGACTCTCTGCAATTTGGGTGCCGAGTTGAGGAAGCGCCCTACACCACGGACGATGAATGATCAAGTCAAGCAGTTCGCTCTCGGCAGCCTAGGCCGCAGGAGCATCACTCTGTCTTTGAATCCTGTGTTTATGTATCAGTTCGACAGTATGGGTCTGTATGTCTATGTGTCGGCAGTATGGGTCTATATGTTGGAAATAATACTGAGAGGGGGGGGGGTGAATCAGTATTATCTAATTCTTTTAATAAATCTTCTTTATTTGTTCTTTGAATTATTTTTGCATGTCAGTACCATAAAATAATGAGCATGAACAAAAGAAAACAGATAGTCACACCAAAGAACACAAGATGTAAGGTGGAAACCCAATGTGGGTGAAAACCACCTGCTGCAATATGTCTTTATCTTCTTTCAAATTAGAAACTCCTTTTACAATGGTTTTGTACTGGTGCAGTCCTTTACCAGTACGTAGGCTGCAACCTGCAGAGAGCTACAACTCTCTCTCTCGTTTTCCAGTCTCTCCTGGAAGGGAGCTACAACCCCCTACTTCTTTTCTTACAAGGACCATTTTTCATAAATTTTTCAAACTGGATCCATAAGCATCAAATAATCATCAAGTATAAGAGAATCACCCAATCAACTGTAGTAACCAGATCAACAATAATAGGACCAAACCCAGAACACAACAATGATAAACAAAGATTTTAAGAGAAGTAAGCACCCTGCTCAACTGCTCGCCTGCTTACGTAAGCACCCTGCTCAACTGCTGGCCTGCTTACAGTACTCACCCTGCTCAATTGCTTGCCTGCTTACAGTACGCACCCTGCTCAACTGCTAGCCTGCTTATGTACGCACCCTGCTCAACTGCTAGCCTGCGTACCTCGCTCTGAGTCCATTGAACTGCCTGCGGACCTCCGCACCTGCAACCCTTCTGTGCCTGCGTATGTACGCACCTGAAACGCTTCGTTCCTGCGTATGTATGCACTTTTCTTTCACTGTACCTGCGTACCTTCGGGCATAGATGAATTCAAGATTTCAGAAATAACCTAGACAGTCAGATCTACAGATCTGAACATGCGTCGAAGAGATCTCAATCCATCAGTAGATTCGCCTTATTTAGATCTAGACATACTCCCAAGAGAGATCATAATATGTCAGATCTAGCCCTCATAAGATATTCAACCCAAAACATGCCCAAGCCAAATGATCTCCTTTGCTTTATATAGGAAAGCTCTTCCTTAAATCATGGATCAATACCACGAGCTGACACCATAATAACACAATACCGTCGGCAAATACCAAGAGTAAAACATAAGAAAACCTCACATGTGAATTTCTTTGCCTTGAAATGTGTGCACTGGGGGTACGCACCTCCTGAACGGGATAACTGCGGGTATGTACGCACTTTATGTAACACTGACCTGCGTGTACGCACCTTATGCAAGGTGTACCTGCGTACCCTTTATTTTCTTCAATATTTGATAGTTGATCATCAATCTCTGCTGCTGACTTGAAGTACTGTGATCTATCACCTGAATGGGTTGCCATCAAGGACAACACTTTAGCCATAATGCCAACAATCTCCCCCTTTGGACTTGATGGCAACCTCAAAGCTTCAGCTTCATTCTCCCCCTTTGACATCAAGGGCAAAGGGTTATGCTCCCCCTAAGAACATGCTCCCCCTGAATATGAACCAAATTTGCAACGAAGAACCATAATCCACCATGAAAGAGATAGAGACATATTGCAGCTACTTCCAAGATCTCCTTCTGCACATCCTCCATAATGCCAACAATGCATTATATGCTCCCCCTGAACCTGTACCATCAATCAGAAGAGGTTCAGCAATAAGATGATACATCAACAACCCCCAGCTTTTGCCTGAGGTATTCAAAAGTGTCCCTGGGCAATGGTTTGGTGAGAATATCAGCAACTTGTTCCTTAGAAGGAACATACTCCAACTTGACCTTCTGTTCAAGCACTTGTTCCCGGAGAAAATGATACTTGATTGGTATGTGCTTGGTTTTGAATTCATAACATGATTCTTTGAGATGCTGATTGCACTTGTGTTATCACATAAGATGGGGATAGGTGGTGTACAAGTGATTTGAAAATCCTGCAAAGTCTGCATCATCCAAAGGAGTTGGGTGCAACAAGATGCATCAGCAACATATTCCGCTTCAGCTGTAGACAAGGCAATCGAACTCTGTTTCTTGCTGAACCAAGATACCGGTCTGGAACCCATAAAGAACGCACCGCCACTTGTGCTTTTCCTGTCATCCACGCTTCCGGCCCAATCTGCATCTGTATAAGCATGAAGTGTAAGATCTGTATCTCTAGGATACCATAATTTTGAGTCCCTTGAAGATATTTGAAAATTCTCTTCACTGCCTGAAGATGAGTCTCCTTCGGATTTGCCTGAAATCTTCCAACTATTCCAACTACATGCATGATGTCCGGTCGGGTACCTGTCAAATAAAGTAAACTTCCAATCATAGATCTGTAGGTTGGTTGATGTACTGCTGCAGATTCATCATTTGCACTGAGGCTACATCCTGTGACCATGGGTGTACACACTGGTTTTGCATCTTCCATACCATATTTCTTCAAAATCTGTTTGAGATACTTGGTTTGAGATAAAAAGATTCCTCCTTCTTTTTGTTGGATTTGCAAACCAAGGAAATATGTCAGTTCTCCTAGCAAGGACATTTCAAATTCTTTCTGCATGACCAAGGCAAAGCTTTGACTCATAACTTCTTCATTGCTCCCAAAAATAATGTCATCTACATACACAACAAGTATTAGCAATTTGTCATTTTCAACTTTTATATAAAGATTGCTATCCGCTGATCCTTTTGAAAAGCTTTGTTGATGAAGATATTTGTCCAAACGGTAGTACCAAGCCCTTGGAGCTTGTTTGAGACCATAGAGAGCCTTTTTCAATCTACATACAAGATTTGGATCATTTCCAAGAATGAATCCATCTGGCTGTTCAATGTACACTTCTTCTTCCAAGTCTCCATTCAGAAAGGCTGATTTCACGTCCATTTGAAATACTTTAAAGTTTTGAAAACTTGAGAGAGCAAGGAACATTCGGATGGCCTCAAGTCTTGCAACAGGAGCAAAGGTTTCTTCAAAGTCTATTCCTTCTTGCTGCGCATACCCTTTACAAACAAGTCTGGCTTTGTTTCTAATTACTTCTCCATTTTCATTCAATTTGTTTTTGAAGACCCATTTTGTCCCGATAACATTCTTATCTTTTGGTCTAGGAACCAGCTCCCAAGTGTTGTTCTTTTCGATCTGCTCAAGTTCTTCATCCATTGCTTTCACCCAACATTCATCTTTGCATGCCTCTTTCACATTTTGTGGTTCAGTAGAGGAGAGTAATGCCAAATAGCTTGACGCTTCTGCAACTGTTCTTCTTGTTTGTACACCTGCTTCTTTCTGCCCCATAGTCTGAGATTCTGGATGGTTCTTCTGAACATATCTGGATGGAGTCTTTTCTTCTATTCTTTTTTGCTCCTCAGGTTCTTCTTGAGGTTCTTCTTCTTCATCATTCTGTCGTTGGGGGTAGCCTTCATCTTCTTCGATGTCTTCATGATGTACTTGCCTAGGAATGTATCCCTTCTCATCAACCACTACATCAATGTTGTCAACAATTCTGCCAAGTCTTTTATTGTAGCATTTGTATGCTTTGCTATGTGGAGAGTAACCAAGAAGAATGCCTTCATCTGCTCTAGGTTCAAGTTTGCCAAGATGCTCATCAGTATTCTTGATATAGCATTTGCTCCCAAAGATTTTGAAGTGCTTTACTGAGGGAGTCCTACCACTCCAGAGCTCATGAGGAGTTTGAGTGCTGTTCACCCGAACATTTTTTTTGTTGAGAATAACAACTGCAGCATGTGCAGCTTCACCCCAGAAAGTTGCGGGAGTTCCTGACTCATCAAGCATAGCACGAGCCATTTGTTGGACTGTTCTGTTCATTCTTTCCACAACTCCATTTTGCTGAGGAGTTCTTGCTGTAGAGAATTCTCTTCTTATCCCATGTTCTTCACAGAAATCGAAAAATTCATTTGAAGTAAATTCCCCACCTCTGTCGGATCTGAGGCACTTAATTTTGTGACCTGATTCATTTTCAACCAAGGCTTTGAAGGATTTGAATTTTTCGAATGCTTCATCTTTGTGCTTCATAAGTCCTAACCAGACAAACCTGGAGAAATCGTCAATGAATAATATCAAGTATTCTTCTCCTCGAGGTGTTCTTTTCCTGAAAGGACCACATGTATCTGTATGTACTAGCTCAAGAGGCATGCTAGCTGATCCTTCTTTCTCTGGAAAGTTAGTTCTGGTTTGTTTTCCAAACTGACATGATTTGCATATGGTGTTGTCAGGAATTTTGATATCTGGAAGATCGCGAACTGCCTGATATTTGCATGCTTTCCTTATTTGTGAAAAGCTTAGATGTCCTAACCTCCGATGCCATAACCAGTGCTCATCATCCTTGCTCAGATAGCATTGTTGTTGTCCTTCTTCAAATATGTACAGATTATTTGGAGTTCTTTTTCCTTTGATCACTGTTTTACCTGTATCAAGATCACGAACAAGACATCCATTTGATTTGAATATAACCTCGGTTCTTTGATCACACATCTGGCTGACACTTAGAAGATTATGCTTCAATCCATCAACATAAA
The DNA here is from genome assembly GCA_031772625.1 of Pinus tabuliformis. Classification (NCBI taxonomy): domain Eukaryota; kingdom Viridiplantae; phylum Streptophyta; class Pinopsida; order Pinales; family Pinaceae; genus Pinus; species Pinus tabuliformis. The sequence continues at coordinate 105,668,698 of CM062816.1, forward strand.
AAACATTTCCAGCCTTGACCTTTTCTTTTAACTGAGCAATGCCTTTTCCTTTTATAGTTGCAGGAGTATCATTTCCAAAAGAGACTTTCTTTCCCTTTTCTAGAGTAGAATAAGACTCAAGTTTTTCTTTATCACCTGTCATATGCTTCGAACATCCACTGTCAATGTACCATAGATTTTCCTGTCCCTCTGCATAAAATGCTATCCCACATCTTTCTGTTTGAGGTTCCTTTATTCTCCATGTTTTGGTGCTTGAGGCTTGTTCCTTTTTCTGCTGAAACCTGCTCCTGCATTCAGAGTCTTCATGACCAAAGTTATTGCAAATAGAACATTCAACTTCATTTTCAAGAACTGAAAAGTTGTTGTAGGTCCTTTTTGTAATCCCCGTCATAATTCTTTGTTTTTGAGCTTCCCTAGTCATGATCGTTTTATATGCAACACATTGGGCTGCTTTGTGACCAAAGTTATGGCAAGAAAAGCATTGTCCATTGAAGAAACTTCTGCGGTTATCGAATCTACCAGCCAATTGATTGTAATTTCTATTGTCCTCTATTCTTGAACCAAATTGAGAAGATTTTACCTGTGGCTGGTTGTAGCTTTTGTTCACCCTTAAGATGGATTGCCCCTGATAGTTTCTGTTTGCAATTCGTCCCTGCTTTACCTAATGATCTTCATTGTGCTTTTGCTCATTTCTTCTTGCTGCATCAAGATAACTTTTTGAGGTGGATGCTTGAGAAGTTTCTCCATTATAGCCTAGACCTGTCTTGTTTAGTGGAAACCGCTGCACATTGATAATCTCATCCAAAGTTTCAGATCCTTTGACAAACTCGAGATTAATAGCTTTTGTTTTCTCAATCTCTTTTCTAAGACCAACAATTTCACCTTCTAATTTTTCAAGATGTTTTTCCTTTTCAACAATTTGAAATTGTAGAGTATCAATGATCATGTTCTTTTCTTCTATACATCTCTTGAGTCTAGTAATTTCATCATAAAGGTTATCCACATCTATAGCATCCATATAATCATCATCTTCAAATGCCATTAACAACTTATATTCATTACCTTGTTCATCTTCATCACTGTTTGATAGACCATCACTATCTTCATGAGTGTAGTAGCTTTTCTTATTTGCATTCTGTTTCTTGTTCCATCTAGCAGGTTCCTTTCCTTTATCCTTATAAGGACATTTTGCAGCATAATGACCTACTCTTCCACAAGCAAAGCATTTAAAAGGTAACTTACCTCTGAACCTTCCAGAACTCCTTTGAAGATTTCTGACAAAATTTGATTCTTCTTCCTCTTCTTCTGGGACGTGGCTCGCTTCATAATAATCTCCTTTGCCTGATGCCTTGAAAGCAACTTCTCCTCTGTTTGATGGATCTCCCTTTCTCATTTCATAAGCAGTTAGAATTCCATGTAGCTGAGACATAGTAAGAATTCGTAGATTTTCCTTTTCTTCTATTGCAGATACTTTAGATTCAAACTTGGGGGACAATGATCTTAGAACTTTTTCAACCACAATAACCTCTTTTATTTCTTCACCCAAATTTTTCATACAGTTAACAACCTCATCTACCCGAAGAAAATAGTTAGCCACACTTTCATCATTATACATTTTGAGAGTCTCATACTGAATTCTGAGAGTTTGAAGTTTAGCACGCTTTACCTGTTCATCTCCTTCATAGCTCGTGACAATTTTGTCCCATATCTCTTTTGCGGATTTATAGTGCATTACCTTCATGAATTCTGATTGAGATATACATCCTAATAGAGTACTGACTGCTTTCGCATTTGTTTCATACTTCTTTTTCTCGGCTGCATCTGTAGGAGTAGCTGAAGGAAAAGCATAGCCTGTCTCTACGATGTCCCAAACTTCTGTACCAAGAGATTGAAGATAGGCAGTAACTCTTACCTTTCAATAATTGAAGTTTGTCCCATCAAAAACCGGTGGCCTGATTGATGCTTCTCTCTCGTAGTTGCTCATGATGAACGATCTACCTTCAAGCGATCAAGCTTCTCTGAAGGACCTGCTCTGATACCAAATGTTGGAAATAATACTGAGAGGGGGGGGGTGAATCAGTATTATCTAATTCTTTTAATAAATCTTCTTTATTTGTTCTTTGAATTATTTTTGCATGTCAGTACCATAAAATAATGAGCATGAACAAAAGAAAACAGATAGTCACACCAAAGAACACAAGATGGAAGGTGGAAACCCAATGTGGGTGAAAACCACCTGCTGCAATATGTCTCTATCTTCTTTCAAATTAGAAACTCCTTTTACAATGGTTTTGTACTGGTGCAGTCCTTTACCAGTACACGGGCTGCAACCTGCAGAGAGCTACAACTCTCTCTCTCGTTTTCCAGTCTCTCCTGGAAGGGCGCTACAACCCCCTACTTCTTTTCTTACAAGGACCACTTTTCATAAATTTTTCAAACTAGATCCATAAGCATCAAATAATCATCAAGTATAAGAGAATCACCCAGTCAACTGTAGTAACCAGATCAACAATAATAGGACCAAACCCAGAACACAACAATGATAAACAAAGATTTTAAGAGAAGTAAGCACCCTGCTCAACTGCTCGCCTGCTTACGTAAGCACCCTGCTCAACTGCTGGCCTGCTTACAGTACTCACCCTGCTCAACTGCTTGCCTGCTTACAGTACGCACCCTGCTCAACTGCTAGCCTGCTTATGTACGCACCCTGCTCAACTGCTAGCCTGCGTACCTCGCTCTGAGTCCATTGAACTGCCTGCGGACCTCCGCACCTGCAACCCTTCTGTGCCTGCGTATGTACGCACCTGAAACGCTTCGTTCCTGCGTATGTACGCACTTTTCTTTCACTATACCTGTGTACCTTCGGGCATAGATGAATTCAAGATTTCAGAAATAACCCAGACAGTCAGATCTACAGATCTGAACATGCGCCGAAGAGATCTCAATCCATCAGTAGATTCGCCTTATTTAGATCTAGACATACTCCCAAGAGAGATCATAATATGTCAGATCTAGCCCTCATAAGATATTCAACCCAAAACATGCCCAAGCCAAATGATCTCCTTTACTTTATATAGGAAAGCTCTTCCTTAAATCATGGATCAATACCACGAGCCGACACCATAATAACACAATACCGTCAGCTAAATACCAAGAGTAAAACATAAGAAAACCCCACATGTGAATTTCTTTGCCTTGAAATGTGTGCACTGGGGGTACGCACCTCCTGAACGGGATAACTGCGGGTATGTACGCACTTTATGTAACACTGACCTGCGTGTACGCACCTTATGCAAGGTGTATCTGTGTACCCCTTATTTTCTTCAATATTTGATAGCTGATCATCAATCTCTGCTGCTGACTTGAAGTACTGTGATCTATCACCTGAATGGGTTGCCATCAAGGACAACACTTTAGCCATAATGGCAACACTATATGTCAGTCAGTCCATGTTTAAGCGGTGCTCATCATCGCCATGTTTGTCTATCTCAGCATGTCCCTGTTACGTACTGTTTAGAGTCACTGTTTCGAGTCTTAGTAGAAGACACAACAGAAGATAGTAATCCAAATTTTGACTGTGTTCAATTTTGGAAGGTGTAAATCTGGGCAAACTGTCAATTTTTGGGCAGAATTTACAAGGCCATGGCCTTGTTGTAACTCTGATGTAATTTTTGACCTTTTTGTACTATAATGGAATTAGCCTTATTCAAAAAAAAAAAAAAAAACTAAACTTATGTTGGGTTGGAAGGTGCCACTTCATCCTCGTCCATTCAGAAGACAATTTTTCTTGGACTGTTCCTGTGGTCGCTCCATTCTGTTAGGATATTCCGACACATAGGAAATAGTTAAGTACAACTTGGTCTAGTATAGAGTTAGGTAAAGTGTGTTTCTTTACTTTGTACATTTTGCAACTTACAATCCGACAATTCATTCTCTCCTCGGTATTACCGACACTTGATCCGTGGCTTAACACCCGATTGGTCCATGATTTCTATTTAAAGCGCATGGAGGGTCATTTGTAGGGTAATCCGTCTATGAGAGAAGCATATGTAAATTTTCATTCCTTTATTAATAAATCGTTGGCTCAGGTCGTGGACTGTTTCCCTCTTTGACGGTTTTAACCACGTCAAAATACTGGTGTATTGATCTGTGATCTGTTTGTGGGCAGTGTCCTTTGGTGTTCTGTTTGAGGAACTTACCCTGTAAATTCCTACATGGTATCAGAGCTATTTGAGGGCCGCGTCCGTTGGTGGTCCAAATCTGAAGCCGGTAGAACTGCATCCGACTACCGTTTCCTAGATCTACTGTTTCTGACTGCTTTCGGGCCGAAAGGACTGCTCTGTTGTGTTGGGAGCATCTGTTCCAGTGAGGAACCCCTTTCGTTTCACGCGAAAAGGTTTCCGGTAGCCCTGGCTGCGTCATTTTTAGGATCTGGAGGTATACAGTGTTTATTTGCAGTTTACAGTCATTTTCTCTCTGTTTATTTCGGTTTTGGTTTATTTAGCCTTTTTTATTACCGGATTTATACCTTTCATTTCTGCGTATGCTCTTTGCCCTGCGACTCTGTCCGATCTGGGCAAATCAGAAACAGAAAGGAAGGATTTTTCTCATGCGTATGCTCTTTTCCGCTGCGCCTTTTTGTGATCTCGGAAAAATAGAAACATTGAGGAAAATATTTAGTTTCCGGCTAAAGCTAACTTCGAGCCGCAAGGTTTGTTTTTTTGTATGTCCGTGTTGGGTTTTGTGTTTTTTGTTTTGTAGGGAAAAAGAGCTTTTTCAAAGCAAGCACGCAACCCAAAGCATCAACCCCCCCTCTCTCTCTCTCTCTCTCAAACTTTTTGTATAACTCACTTGGTGCAAAGCTAATTTATGAGAGTAGAGGTCTTGGGTTCAAGTATCCGTTTTGTGGGGGCAAACTTTTTCATTTCCACACATTCCCACACTTCGTCGGCGACTTCGTCAATTTTTTTTCAAAAAGCCATAAATTTTTCATCCGGAAGCCGTTTTCAGAACCGTTTTTTTTTGAAACGGCCTAATTTTTCGAGATCTTTCCATTGGTACACTTAGTTTCAGCATCTAAAATTTCAGTTTCTGTTAAAAATGGAAAGTCCATGCCAAGTCATTCTTGATAGCACTAACTACTTCCAATGGTGGTCCTACATTGTGGATTTACTTAAAAGTAAAGGTCTTTACAGAATAGCCACAGGCCAAGAGACCAAACCGAAAGATGAAGACAAGGCAGCTAAATGGGAAATAGGCAAGACCAAGCATGTGGGTTGATAGGAATGTTTATTTCTCCAGATCTTAAATTCCATATTGCAGAACTTGATACTCTTGATGAAGCACTGCAACAAATTACTAAAGTCTTTGGATTTAAAAATGAACTTAAAGCCCATCAACTTGAAAATGAATTGCTTACATTGGACCCCAATAATTTTTCCTGCATTGAAGATTTTTTGTCCAAGTTCAATACCCTTAGACTTCTCTTGGAAGGTGTTAAGGTTAAGAAAGACGATAGTAGCCTTATCTACTTCATTCTTACTAAGTTGGGACCAACCTATTCTGTGTTTGTTTCCACCTTCCATTCTACAAGAGAAGCCTTCATTTCTCAATGACAAACCTACAAGTCCCCTTCCTTTGATTCCTTTTGTGATTCTTTAATAAAAGAACAAGAAAAACTCTTACACCTTGGTCTTCTTCATCTTGGAAACTCTTCTAAGAAAGCATTAGCCGCCCAGCAGCAACCAAATCCAAAGAATCCTAAGAAGTTGTATCCTAAAAAGAATGGTCCTAAACCAAACAAGGGTCTTAAGCAATTTCAGCCTCAAAATGAAAAATCATTTCAACAAAATGAGAAGAAAAATAAAAACAAAGGGAAGAAGACTGATAGACATTGCAACTTTTGTAATCGAGATGGCCACTTAGAATCCAAATGCTTTAAGAAGATGGAAGCCTTGGAAGCAGCAATGGAGAAGCATAACATCCATTTGGAGCAATCTTCAACTTCAACTTTATCTTCAGGAATGGCACTTTATGCATGTGGTTGTCAAGCATCTCAGTCTGGCTATGCACTAAATGTATCTTCTTCTTCTCATTCTCATGAGTGGCTCATTGATTCTGGAGCTTCTTATCACATGACCAAAAACAAAGCCATGTTTTCTTCTTTAAATGATTGTAACACCAAAAATATATATGTTGGTGATGATAGATCTCTTAGTGTTGTAGGGACTAGAACTGTTCATCTAGACAATGGTCAGTTTAATGATGTATTATGTGTTCCTACCTTATCCTGCAACCTTCTATCTATATATCAGATAACCCATTTAGGTGAAGGTAAAATCGTTGAATTTTCACCTCACATTGTTGTAATTAAGGACCTAAGAGATCCTAGACAGATTTTAGCTACTGGCATTGCTGATGATTCTACAAGGCTGTATAAGTTTCACAACTTTGGGTCATCAAATCTTCCCTCAGTATTTATTGCTCATAATGATGAAGTGAGCAAACTTTGGCATGAGCGATTTGGTCACTTAAACTATCGCTCTCTTCAGAATCTATGTAAAGAAAATATGGTGACAGGTCTTCCCATGGTATCTTGTAGAGATGGTGTTTGTTCCAGATGTGTACTCGGAAAACATCATTGGGACAGTTTTGAAAAATGTGCCTCTTGGCATGCCTCAGCCCCTTTACAGCTCATGCATAGTGATTTATGTGGTCCACTTCCAATTGCTTCATTCTCTGGCTACAAGTATTTCTTAACTTTCATTGATGATTTCTCCAGACGCACTTGGGTATACTTCTTAAAACTCAAGAGTGAAGTATTTAACATGTTCTTGGCCTTTAAGGCCTTTGTTGAAAAACAATCTGGACATCAAATTCTTAAGCTAAGATCTGATAATGGCGGAGAATATGTTAAAAACACATTCATCAACTTTTGCGCTGAGAATGGAATTCAAATGCAACATACTGTTCCATATACTCCACAACAAAATGGTGTAGCTGAAAGGAAGAATCACATCTTAAAGGAAATGGCTAATTGTATGCTTCAATCTAAAGGACTTAGTCTTAATTATTGGGCAGAAGCAATTAACTGTGCAAATTACATAATAAATCGCATTCCTACTAAGGTTTTAAAGAATATCACTCCAGAATAAGCATGGAGCTCAAACAAACCAGATGTAAGTCACTTTCGTGTTTTTGGAAGTGAAGCATGGGCCCATATTCCAGATGAGAAACATAAAGCTTTAAAACCAAAGAGTGAAAAAAGTATTTTTGTTGGATATTCTGAAGATGTCAAAGGATATAGACTTATTCCACTTAAGTCCAAAAATTTTATCATTAGAAGAGATGTAAAGTTTGATGAAAATATATCGGTCTGCAAGCCTAGTTCGGCGGATGTGCCACCTCTCCCTATCTTTTCTACTTTTGAAAATATTTCTTCTTCAGATGATGAAAGCGAAGATGAAAATCCTCCCCCACCTTCTCAGGATCCTCCTTCAGCACCTCAGCTTCCAAAATGGGTCCGTGCTACTCGGGATGCAGCAGGTGATCTTGCTGGTGATCCTACAGATCAACGACGTACACGTTCTCAGTTTGAGAGAGCCTCTTCTTTACTGGCTCAAGCTTCAGTGAATTATGATCCTGACACCTTTGCAGAAGCTTCAGGCCATCCAGATTGGGAAGCAGCTATGAATGAAGAATATCATTCATTATTGGAAAATGATACATGGGATCTTGTTCCTCTACCAAAGGGACGAAAACTTGTTAGATGCAAATGGGTTTACAGAACCAAGTATGGAACAGATGGGAAAGTTGATAAACATAAAGCTCGCCTTGTTGCTAAGGGTTTTTCACAAGTTGAAGGCATTGACTATACTGAAACCTTCTCCCCTGTTGCCAAAATGAACTCTATCCGCCTTGTTCTTTCCCTTGCTGCCTCTTTCAAATGGGAAGTCCATCAGATGGATGTTAAATCCGCCTTCTTGCATTGGGGACTTGCATGAAGAAATCTATATGGAACAACCTATTGGCTTTATAAAAACAGACTCCAGCCTTGTATGTCGACTTAAGAAATCCCTTTATGGTCTCAAGCAATCTCCTCGAGCTTGGTATGCCAAAATGGATAACTTTCTTTTAGAAAATGGCTTTTCTAGGTGTCATTCTGACAATACTGTCTACACCAAGAAAGTGGGCAAGTCTCTTATCATTCTTGTTCTTTATGTTGCTGATCTTATCCTGACTGGTAGTGATCCCAACCTTATAAACCATGTGAAGTCTAGCCTTAAAAGGAAGTTTGAAATGACAGACTTAGGACACTTACATTATTTTTTCGGTCTTCAAGTTTTGCAATCCAAGGAAGGTATTTCCCTTTCTTAGTCCAAGTATGCCTGTGATATTCTATGCCATTTTCACATGGAAGACTGTAAGCCAGCCCCTTCTCCCTTTCAGTCTGGAGTCAAACTTTCAATCACTTGTACTTCTCTTGAAGTTGATGCTACTTTATACCGTCAACTTGTAGGAAAACTTTTGTATCTAACCCATACTCGTCCTGACCTTTCCTTTGTTGTTGGCCTTGTTGCTTGGTTTATGCAAAACCCACGTGAAAGTCATTGGAAAGCAGATAAAGAATACTTCGTTATGTTCGAGGTATAGTTCAGTTTGGGATTCATTACAGTGCCGAAGCATCTCCTCTATTGGTTGGTTTCACTGATTCCGATTGGGCTGGTGACCCTGATGATCGGAAGTCTACTGCAGGTTATGTGTTCACTCTTGGTTCAGGACCTATTACATGGGCTTGGAAGAAACAAGGTGCCATTTCTCTTTCTTCAGCGGAATCACAATATAGCGGTGTCGTAGAAGCTAGTAAGGAAGCCTTGTGGCTTCGTCAGATACTGTCAGAGTTTGTCTTTCAGCAACAACATCCGACTACACTTTGGTGTGATAATCAAAGTGCCATTCAGCTATGCAAAGATCCAGTCCAACATCAGCGCAGAAAACACATTGAACTGCACATGCACTTCATCAGAAAGCTCATTCACGACCATGTTCTTAAAGTGCAATATTGTTCAACAGATGATCAAGTTGCAGACATCTTTACAAAGGCTCTCACAGAGGCAAAGTTCACTAAACTTCGATTTATGGTTGGAGTTCAGGAAGTTGTCACTAAGGGGGGATAGGCTCTAGTGCCTCCTTCCTTCTCCTATTGTGTCATATTTGTAAATCCTTCAATCCTATCCCAAGTTGTTCTTAAGGGGGATGTTAGGATATTCCGACACATAGGAAATAGTTAAGTACAACTTGGTCTAGTATAGAGTTAGGTAAAGTGTGTTTCTTTACCTTGTACATTTTGTAACTTACAATCTGACGGTCACGATATGTAGTGATCTGACAGTTCATTCTCTCCTCGGTATTACCAACACTTGATCCGTGGCTTAACACCCGATTGGTCCATGATTTCTATTTAAAGCGCATGGAGGGTCATTTGTAGGGTAATCCGTCTATGAGAGAAGCATATGTAAATTTTCATTCTTTTATTAATAAATTGCCTGAAGTGGCTGCGTTGGCTCAGGCCGTGGACTGTTTCCCTCTTTGAGGGTTTTAACCACGTCAAAATACTAGTGTATTGATCTGTGATCTGTTTGTGAGCGGTGTCCTTTGGTGTTCTGTCTGAGGAACTTACCCTGTAAATTCCTACACATTCGAGGCGCGCATCTCCATGGTGTCGAGATCTATCTTCCCTACCAATATCTCATAAACTTTTGCGAAGAGAGCGTCACGAACCAACTTAGAGCTGTAAGAAATCAACTCTTGTCTCTAGTTTGATGAACTTCCTCTCAACTCTTGGCACTCAAATTTTGCTACCATCAGCGCGACATTCACCGCCCTCCAATACATCCAATCGACGAGCCAGAAGGTCTATTTGCCCATCAATAGTTTGAACAAAAACTTTGTCGCCCTCTTCCATCTTGCAACATCCTCCTCCAAATGAAAAGACCCTCCAACTCCATTACTTCACTGCTTGCCGATGAACCAAAGTTCAAAGAGCACTTACATAAACTAAAGGTGACTGACCAAATGCCCAAAAGAGCTACCATACATAATCTTTCGAACATTCCCCTCTCTGATAGATAACAACATTAAACATGGATCTCTCCTAATATTCAGGGCAACCTCAAACCTAGTGTTGCGGGAGAGCGCCCGCGATCCCGCTCCCAGTCCACGCTTCGGGCGGGAGCGACTCGGGAGCGGGTCGGGAGAGCGCACACTCCCTAAAATTTTTTTCGCTCCCTGTCTTTTTGGGAGCGTTTTGCCTTTTTTGCAATTTTTTTTTTAGTAATGTTGGAAATGCAATTTTTTTTTAAAGAAACAAATAATTTTTGAGTGGGGCAGCTTAATGATCAAGTCTAGGCCCTAGTATTGATAAACTATTCATGGTAATGTTAAATTTTTAAAGTAAAAGTGACATTCTTCTTATTTTCATTTTCATCCTTTAACTTAAATTTTTAACATTACCATGAAATGATTCAGGATGTTTGAGAGTGGTTTTGGCCTCATTGGATTTTATATGGAGAAAGTAGAATTTTAGATTTCATTCAAAATTCAGCAGACTTATCAGTTTTTCAGGATTTCAGGATTAGGGGATTGCAATGTTTCCATTGAATTTTGTCATGTATTAGGATATGGAACTCGTATTTAATCAAGAGCACCAATCCCTCTATGTACCTTGATGTTAGTGACATTGTTTTTCAAACTCCTCTCTCATGACTCTCCTAAAAATGTTCGCATCACTCAAACAAAATCTTGACTTGACATGCTATGCTTTTTCTATCTTATGTTAATGCTTAGAGGGTGATATTAACGACAAAGATCCCTATACAGATACAGAGGTAATGACAACGATACCTCTGGATATTAATGCTTAGAGGGTGATATTAATGACAAAGATCCTGATTTTCCAACAAGACTAAAAAATTAGACATTTCTCGTGGTGGCAAGAGGCCCAAGCATAAGAAATAGATAATAGATTTACTTCTCTTTTCTAGTTTCTAGTAGCTTTTATAACTATTGACTCTTTCATATTTATTATGATATTTAAAAAAAAAATATATGACAATTTAAGTTTGAAGTTGGCAATTATAATTCATTAGTAATGAACTATGAATATGATGCTTCATGAAAGTTGAAATTGGTTTAATTTCATTTCATTTTATAACATTTCATTTCATGTTAGATATTATTTGTTGTAATGGTTACACTTAGCTTACAAGTACAACTTTGGTGATCAATGATGATAAATGTTATATATTGAATTTTGAAAGCTTGAAACTTTAAGATTGATGAATCATGAGACTCAATATGTTGTATGTTACTATGTTACTAATTTGTGGACGTGGTTGATGAAGATTATAACTTCTAGATGATTGTTGTTATATGGTTCAATATATGTTTTTTTTTTTTTTTTTTTTAATGTTTTCTATATCTAATTCATTATTCTACATGTTTTTGTTGACATACATGTATCAAAATATAAAAAATATATATTATATAAAAAACGCTCCAGGATTCACTCCCAAACCGAGAGCTTCTGAAAATGTCGCTTCCGCTCTCGTTTTCGCTCCCGCTCCCCACTTTCGCTCCCCGCTTTTGCTCCCGCTCCCAAGTAACACTACTCAAAACTTTCCTTCCCGAGAAGTCAGACTAACATTCCTTGAAGTGAATTAATGCAGATCACGAGAGAGAATAATTGTCTTCCCATTGTCTTTAATCTCAACCTATGGGAACTCACGTCACCCTGAATCCAAACCAACCAACTTTGGAACAATCTAGCCATGGCACGCCTGAAGATTAGAGCTAATCGTCTTGGCCTTGCACAAATCTGCAAGGAAATTCCAAGTGTGTCCGCATTTACTCTTGGTGCCAATCCACTATACACACCAAAGTAGATTAACCGATAATATTGCTCATGCCTATCACCAACCTTAGTAGATCAAAAATACATTGCTCGAGCTTATGGAATAGGATTATGGTCGATAATATTGCTCATGCCTATCGCTAGCCTTAGTAGATCAGGATAACATTGCTCAAGCTTATGGAATAGGAGTATAGCCTTTGCATGAATCATTAATTTCCATTACCCCAACCATTAATTCCGCTCCTTGGTTGGCTAAGCTGTCAATCTCCCCATTTAGGTGCCTTAGAATGTAGAAAAAAGAGATTTTTTCAATTTTTTTTTCAAACGAAGACCAATTCTTCTTGTAACAAGAGGAAGAGGAAAATCATACAATGTAGAAGCTTTGATAGCATCTTAATTACAATCATAGAATCTCCAAGAATGTTGAGCTGTGGGACGTCATATTTTTGGGCAAGATCTATGCCTTTCCATAGAGTTAAAAATTTGGCTTTATTGTTGGAAGAATCATTGCACCTCTATGGAATCCGTAATTTCCACCTTAGGGATCCTAGTTACTGGTTTGGAATGTTTACCAACACTTGCAGGTTTTGGTGTAACGGAAAACGTCTTCATGGTATCAGAGCCCACAGGTTTCTAGATAAAAGGCACATCAGTACTTAAATTACAGGTATATGTAGCAGCTAAGCAAGCATGAGATGGTGGAAGGTTTGCCAAATATCAATTTCTCCAAAGGAGTTTGTGAAGGGTGTGTCCTTGGCAAACATCCTAGAGAAAAGTTTGACACTGGCAAGACTCGCAGAGCATTCTCTCCTCTAGATCTGATCCATAATGATCTCATGGGGCTTTTTCCTCATCCTTCCATCAACAAAGCAAGGTATGTGCTTACATTTATTGATGATTTCTCATGGTATATTTGGGTGTATCTTCTCGCCAAATCTGAAGTTTTTGCGCACTTTGAAGATTTCAAAACACTAGTTGAGACACAGTCAGAGAGAAATATCAAAGCCCTCCGTACAGACAATGGAGTGGAATATGTTAACACAACACTTTAGAATCTTTGCGTTGAGTCTGGCATACAGTTGCAACACACTGTTCCATACACCCCGCAGCAGAAAGGAGTTGCTGAGAGAAAGAACCGATCTCTCAAAGAGATGGCTTCTTGCATGCTGCATGCTAAGTCACTACCTCATAAGCTATGGACTGAAGCACTTAATTGTGCTAACTACATCCAGAACAGATCCCCTCATAGGTTTGTCAAGGATTAGACCCCCTTTGAGGCTTGGAGCGACACCAAACTTGAGGTCAACCACTTCCGTGTTTTCGGCTCCCGAACATGGGCCAGGATCCCCTCTAAAAAGAGGAAAGCTCTTGATCCACAGAGCATTGGGTGCATCTTTGTTGGATACCCTGATGGTGTGAAGGGATACCGACTCCTAATTTCCTCTATGGAGAAGCTCATCATTGAGCGAACTGTCAAATTTGAGGAAAGTCTCTCGTATGCACCTCAATTTCTGCATGCAGACACCTTTTATCTACCTCATGTCCGAGATGATGACTCAATACACTCAGATGAAGATACAGAGCATGCAGATGTAGAGACAAAGTCTTCAAATACAAATCCAGTGCATGCATATGATGATCCACATCCAAGCCCAGATCGGACTTCCAGTAGTGAATCAACTTCCCCAGTGATAAATCAAAGGATAAGGAGCTTAAGTGAGATATATGCACAAGACCACCCAGCTGCTAGAAATGGTCTTGTGGGGGATAATTCTGATCCGTGGAGGACTAGCTCAGCGTTTATTGAGCCTCCTCTTGCCCTCACTGCCACTGAACCAACACCATCTTGACATTGTCATTTGGTTCAGTCTTTTGATCCGCAGTCTTATGCTGAGGCTGCTGGGCATCCCTCTTGTGAGTCCACCATGGAGGAGGAATATAACTCCCTCCTCGAGAACCAGATTTGGGATCTGGTCCCCCTTCCTTCAGGGAGGAAAATTATCCGATGCAAATGGGTCTACAGGACCAAGAGTGCTGCAGATGGGCAAATCATCAGATAGAAATCCAGGCTAGTAGCCAAAGGATTCCAGCAAGTGCATGGCATTGATGATGATGAGAACTTTTCTCCAGTAGCAAATATGGATTCCATATGCCTTGCACTTGCCATTATGGTTGCCCAGGGGTGGGAAGTACATCAGATGGATGTGAAGAATGTCTTTCTTTACAGAGAACTATCTGAGGAGATCTACATGGAGCAGCGACATGGTTTCATTCAGGATTCATCTTTGGTCTGCAGACTGAAGAAGTCTCTCTACGACCTTATGCAAGCCCCGAGAGCTTCGTATGCGAAGATGGATTCTTTTCTCTTATCACAACACTTCGAAAGATGTAAGTCTGATACAGATGTTTACATGCTCAGGACACATGATTTTCTTCTTATCTTAGTTTTGTATGTGGATGATCTCCTGATCATCGGCAGCTCGGCTTCAGTCATTGCTGCAGTCAAGAGGGCCTTGCATGATAGGTTATTGATGATAGACATGGGTCCATTACACTTCTTTCTTGGTCTTGAGATCAACCAGGATGCCACATGTATCAAACTCTCCCAGGCTAAGTATGCACAGGATCTCCTTGAGAGATTTCACATCACTGACTCCAAGCTAGCACCGACTCCTTTTCTGTCTGGGGTTCGCCTTGAGGATGGAGGTGACACTCCATTAGTTGACAATACTCTCTACTGACAGCTAGTGGAGAGCTTACTGTGCCTCACCCACTCCAGACCAGATCTCTCACACATAGTAGGGGCAGTTTCCAGATACATGCAGGAGCCGCATGAGCTACACTGGAATGTTGCCAAGCACATCCTCCAATATGTGCAGGGCACCATCACCTTCGGGATTCACTATGCAGCAAGCACTGCATTGAATCTCCTTGGCTTCACAGATTCTGATTGGGCGGGCGACAACATTGATCGCAAGTCCACCTCCAGATATTCACTCAGTCTAGAGTTTGGCCCTATCTATTGGTCGAGCAAGAAGTAGGCTGATATTGCTCTCTCTTCAGCTGAGGCCGAGTACAGAGGAGTAGTCAACATCACCATTCAGGCTTTGTGGCTACAACACTTCCTCATTGAGTTGGGCATCCAGTTCCACCATCCCACTGTCATCTGGTGTGAGAACCAGAGCACTCTCAAATTTTGCAGGGATCCAGTACAGCGGTAGCGGACGAAGCACATAGAGATCCATATGCACTACATCAGAGACTTAGTACATGATCGGGTCATTGATTTGCAGTTCTGTCCTTTAGCAAAATAGACTGTAGACATCTTCACCAAGACATTCACTGAGCAAAACTTCCACTCTCTGCGCGATCGTCTTGGAGTGAAGGACACAGTTGCTTAGCAACTGTATTTTCTTCCTCTTTTCTTTTGATTACATTGTATTTTGAGAGGGGGTCAGGCAGCGGAGGGGGATGGGGAGGGGGCCGCGGGGGGGGGGGGGGGGGGGAGGTTCCCACGAGGTTTTCCCTCTTTCCTCAATTTTAGTACAAGTTGCACTGTATTTTGGGTGACCTTTGGCCTTATTTGCTAGGGCCGATTTTCTATTTTTCCCCATAGTGGTGTTCAGGGGGGGTGTTGGAGGTACTACAGACATAGGACCTTCATTACTGGCACATGCAGACACTTAGTTATAGCATGGTACTACATGCAAGATCCTTTATGCATGATTTACTCCTTGATTTGCTCCTATTTTCACTCCGCAACTGGCTAGTTCTCTCCGGAACTTGCTGTAGGTGTTGAGTCCTTTCATTGATCACCATTATGGCGCATTACCTTGGGATCTTCACCCAATAATTCTATATCATGAACATTGTAACCTATTTTCTGTATCAATCATTCTTTTTTATTCTTTCGATTCTTTTAGTGTTTTTTCTTTGCAAAACTGTGCGTTCAACCTTTACTAGCTAGATTCATCTGTGCAGGTTTTCTAACACATTTACATTTATTATTTGTCATTGTGCCTGATCCCCAAATATAACTAATCCCTTTTTGTTCTTTGGGGCAAGAAATCACCCCTCTCACTCCAACTTCCCCCGGTTTTCCTTGTGCAGCGCCATCAAAAAATAACGAAGGGAACTGTTACGTTGCTAGTTCTGGAACCCCTATTTATCCATTCTTAAGCAGTGAACTTTCTCTAAATTCGGACGACCTTTAAAGCTACCAACTTGATTTGAAAGGGAACTTATATTTATCCAAACTCTTCCAATTCCAACAATCCTTAAACCTCCAATGCTCTTATTCCTCTTGCTGATAGCGATTCCACGAGCATCATTTGATCTTTGTTCGATGCTCTTATTATTGAAGGGGCCTTATCTCTGAATGCCTTTATTTATCTCAAGCCAAATCAACCAACATAGAAATTGTGGATTGATCTCCAACCCTGCTTGATGACTGAGGAGAGGATCTTATCAGATGGGTAAAAAGAGGACCAGGTTTCAAACATTTCCTGCTAGTTCGAAGGGATCGAGGGGACTTGATAAACCTTTTCTAGAGCTAGATGCCAAATTGATAAGGAAAAGGGACACTCATGAAAAATGTGTGGAAGTGGTTACTTCTCATTCTGGCACAAAGCACACTAAGTGGGACTTCTACGCTTTAAATTTTCTGTTGTTAAATTTTTTCCGTGAATCAACATCCCACAAAAGGCAATCGTGTCCTTGTTCCAAATTGCTTTCCAAATCCTGAAGGGGAGGAAATGGAATCTATCTCAATACAAAATTATATCCTTACTTAACCGTGTATTGAGTTGATTTTGTCGGCGTCCAGATTCTGTGATCCTGATAACTCTATTTTATATGGGTTAGAGCTTGCAGTAAGGGATCATTGCATTTCACATGTTTTACAATGTTGAGGAATATTTCAGCATATTAAAAACTAATAAACAATAGTATAATATATTCTAAGATCTTCAAATGATAAAATTATAATATATATAGCATGCTTAATATTATGAAAGGAATAATTTTCGACAGAGATAAGAACAAAAATGGGATCTAGAAATTCAACCTTTATTTATATTAATAATTGAAGAAAATGATACATGTTTATATAATAAATTTCAAGCCCCTGCAATGGCATGCACCACTGCTTATCAAAAGAGAAGACATATGCACTGAAGCACAATCGTGGACCCTGGATGGATCCACCAGACAAAATAACACCCATGAGTTTTTCATCCTGGAATCAAACTGGAATTGGCCACATCAAGTTCTCAAGAAAAACACAACAAAATAGATAAACCCGAATGATCCAAATGATTAGCTTCTATCCCTCTTTATAGGCTTAATGGATTCTCTAAAGACCCTATTTTATTTTTTTCCCTCGAAAACTGGAGGAAAATACCACGATTCCATCCATTTTGACATCAAGAAAGGGAATATTACAAATCCTCCTGCCCAAAGGTTGCTTGCCCTCAAGAAATCCATTGTTATCCATAACAGAAACATCTGGAAATTGAAAACCCAGAGTGCTTATTCCATACTAAATGATCCTGAATGGATCCTTTGATACCTGGATCCCAAATAATCCTCCAACCAATCCTTCCTTCAATAGGTTCCCCTCGATTCCAATGCCACCTAAGTCTTGAGACCTATGGGTTATGATACCATCTGAGCCCTCAATCACTGCTTGCACTTAAGGGCCCAACTTGCAATATGCCCTTGGCTAAGAGCATCTCATCAATAGAGTTCCAACTCATAATCTCTCGCATAATCTTTTGCATGCTTGTTTTGACACAGTCTGGATGAGCTGATGTAATGTTGGTGTAAAAGCTTTGGAGTAACTGAAAGATTAAGTCTAAATTTAGCGTAATGGTCCTAAAGCTAAAACAAATTGAGCATAATGGTGCTAAAGCTAAACTCTGCCATGATTTTTAAAATTTTGCGCTGCTTATGAAATGTAGGAAGCATGATGTTGTTCAACCCTTGAAGGGTTTCTACTGTTAGTTGCAATATACCCCTCATGAGACCATAATTATAAGGCAATACGGTGTTAAAGTTATGATTCCGCTGAGACAAGAAGCAACTATAAGCCTGACCTCTTCACAAGGATGCTCCCAAATTTTGGGTTGCATTAATGCAAGCATGGATAGCTTGAGAGCCCAACTGAGTTTCTTCCATTCTGTCTGACCCACCATGGACAAATATGTGTCTAATTCCTCCAACTTATGAAGATTTATGTCTAACTTTGTTTGTTGCAATTCAGACCCAAGTGTGAAGAGCTTAACCCCTCTAATATGTCCTTCCTTCACTTCCCATGGGTGCTTTTGTTGCATAATGGCATAGACCCTTTTTGAGAAAGGCTTGCTATTCTAATCTAAAGTGGTATTGCTAAGAAAAGGCCCCATGTTTCTTTTATTTCATCTAGAATTTTGTCCAAAATTTTATGGGTGTTTTCTAGGGAAAGTCCCATCTCCCCTCATACCATGAAAGTAGCTTTGGCTCTAAGATACAAACTTGATTGATAATAATTGGGGTTAAAATATGTTCATCTTCCCATGGTAGTTCATTCCATACAAGTAACTATTGCCAAGTCGAAACTTGGTATGGTATTTGAAAATTGCCCTAGAATTCCCAGATGTAGAAGATTTGGACTTAATCCCTGTGGCAAGTTTTGAATGACAAATATGCCACTTGAACTAAATGAATCTCGTTTGAATAGCGTTGTCAAAAATATAATAATTGCGCCCTTATCTTGAGAAAGCGACTTCAACATTCACATCCTCCTGTGGCTAATATGCCATTGTTTCGTGGTGACTGCATGGCAGTTTTCACACCCTAGCTCGAGTGATGGGAAGCTATGAATTTCCCTCTAGTGGCCTTAATTTACTTCCTCTGGATGGTATCTAAGCCTCTCTGGAATTTATTGGTGGATCGAATGTGTTTGTGGCCTCTCTGGAATGCGTGCTGGTCTACGAAGATATTCTTTCAACCCTCAGGTTGCTTTGGATGAACATAAATGGAAGTTATTCCACAGACTTGGCCCCAGAGACTGTTCAAGTGTTCCATCCAGACTCAAGGATATTTGACCCGCTTCAAAAGTTTTTGCAATGATTAGAACCTCAAACGCAGTACGTCCAACTTCAATGTAACATCGACCATCAACATGAAAACCTATTATGTGGGGATTTCACCATTGGTTATAAATCTTGACTTGTGGTCTTTATTACTCCCTATAATCCGCTCTATAGTCCCACCGTTAATACATTTCGGAGTAGTCTAACCAAGGTGGAGGAATTGCCCGGTTTCAGTTCTCGCCAAGAAAAACTTCCGGCTCTGGTCGGAAATCCTCCGACCCCCGACACTGATGCGACACCTTCATCCCAACCACTATGACATACTCCAGCGTGATACATTGACATATCGACTTCGTCATGGTCACGATACTTTGCATCCAAATACGAACCATGCGGCATGGATGGGCATAACAGTACGGACGAGAAATTCCCTACCACCTCTGCCTCTACCACCATGAGATGGTCTGAATGCTACAATAGACCATACAAGATATATAACATACACATTTAATGGCACACTCATTTGAATTTGAACGTTGGGTTTAAATTTGAAAACCCGCCCAAATGAAATTTAAATTTTTATAGCGATTACACTCAACCGATGTGTGATGGAAAGATGCGCAATTCTTCAATTTCTACGGCCATGCCCTGAGGGTGCAACGAAAGGGTTCAACCTCCTGCTGTTTGAATTCTTGCCATTTACAGAAACTTAGTTGCTTGCCGTGCATCATCGACATTTACTCAACCTGCACAACATGAAGCCACGAACAAATCGCTGGGAATTGACGGAGCTACAAGTAAACAAATAGTGTTTAGTTTTCACCACTTTTTTCCATTATTGTTTTGAATTCATGGGTTCCCATTTCTGAACGTTTTTTTGGTTTGTTTTCCAACACAGGATGTTATTTAAGTCATGTGAATGGCATAAACGAATCAATTTACAGGAAACGTGAGGAGGTTGGACAAGAAGGGTTTGTTACAAATCTTGTGACAGTCTCTTTTGTTTAATTTCACAAGCATTTGGGTGAGGAATTCTCTCTCTCTTTGAGTTCAAAATGCGAAAATAGTGGCTACATCCACCAATGTTTCTTTTGTTTCATACAAATCAGACATAATGTTCCTCGAAGTTACAATGCCCAGTTTTGTATCTGTAATAGCCTGCATAGGAAGTGGTCTGGTCCAATCATGTAATGAGTTCGTGTACTTTAGTTTTGTAGAAAATCTATAAATTAATTTACAAAGCAGACTCAATTGTTGGTCCATTTAGAGGTGGTGGGTTGGAGTCATAGTGTTCATATGCGGTTGTATTAGTAATAGTGTTCTAAATTTCGCTGTGTATGGACTATTAGGAAAGATTTCAGAGAACACATAATGCATAGTTTTGCACCTAAAAAAGGATATTATAGGTAGGGAGAAACAAAATCTCTTTGTCTTAGTTTTGTGTTTTGTCTTATGATTTACATAGACTATCAAAAGCTGTTGTAACTGGTTGTGAGCACAGTTGTTTTTGGCAAACTGTTTTTACTTTTCATTAGACTTCCATGGTATCTATCTCCGAACTTGGGTTGTTTTCCTCAATGAGGAGACCCAGGAATAGATGCGTGACTTCAGTCCCTGTTTGGATATGGTTTATATGGGCTGACATTAGTGACTGTATCTGGAAATGTGAGCTGAAATTTTTGGCCCAGGTTTCCAGAGTTTTCTTTTCCCAGCTTTTTGTACAAAAAAGGTAGTCTCTTTTCTGGAGTAGCTTTATGATCCGATCATACATCAATCTGAATGCATTTGCATATACTATGTAACTTTTTATCGGTTTATAAAAAGTTTGATTTTTTATTTGGAAAAATAAAGAGCGCCTTAACAAAAAGGAACCGAAAGAACAATGTTTTACATGATATTATAGGTAGGGAGAAACAAAATCTCTTCCTCTTTACAAATATAAAGAGCACCTTAACAAAAAGGAACCGAAAGAACAATGTTTTATAAGCATGCAATATTTTTGTTATTATAAATAGTGTTTTTCTTGGCCTTAGTAAAAACATTAATATGTAAGGGTGAATGTGGTGGCCTATTCTCTAAATATGGAATGAATTATTCTGTGAATAGTTTATCCAAAATACAAGGAACTGAAGGAACAATGTTTTACAAGAATGAAATAATTTTTTTATATATTAAATATAGTGTTTTTCTTCACTTTAGTGCAAACATATTTAAAAATTAATGTGGTCACACTTCTTTATGATGTAACATTTTCTCTTTGGAAAAGTCATAATGTTCAAATGAATTATTTTTTGACTAGTTGATCCAAAATAAAAGGAACTCAACGAACAAAGTTTTGCAAAAATCTATATATATTTTTTATATTAAATATAATATTTTTCTTCGCCTTAGTGTAAATATATTTAAAAATTAATGTGGTCAAAGTTCTTTATTATGTAACATTTGCTCTTTGGAAAAGTCGGAGGAAATGAATTGAGAATAATGTGTATTTATAATGTTCAAATTCAATTAGGAGTTTGCTCTTTGGAAAAATCGTTGGAGGAAATGAATTGACAATAATGTGTATTTATAATGTTCAAATTCAATTAGGAGTATGATGTTGAGGGAGGTGGTGATGATAAATATTTATTTATTTTTAATATTTAATTAATATTATGTTAGATATCATTTTTGTGATTCAACTGCTTTAAGTAAGTCATTCACGTACGACCATTTCCATGAGAGGTAGTCGTAAGTGACTAATTTATCATGATTTGAATAGTTCACTTAGCACTCATTGCATCGGGTGATGCTCATAGGGGAGAAGAAGTGGGATTGAAACTAGTGAAATAAATCACATAGCATCAATCATCACTTTCGAGGCTTGCACCCGGTAACCGGGACTTCCCAGGAGGTCACCCATCCCAGATCACCTCTGACTCAAGCACACTTAACTGTGGAGTTTTCCTGTAAATTGATTATAATTTTTTATATTATTTTTTAGAATTAATTATTACATACATTTTCTATGTTTAATTTAAAAATAAAATATTGAATTAAAATAACTTAAATAAGTAAATAAAAAATTATCACAATAAAATATGATTTTTTTCCTATATCTAAAATTTTTGCATAAAAAGATTTAAAATTATAATATACAATTTCATATGATTTTGAAATTATTTATAATTTTCAGGATTTGGTATTTGAATATTAATAAATTTGTTTTATTCAAAACGACTAGTCTTTAAGTGTGATGTTTTGGAATGTTTTCCGATTTATTTTTTGATCTAATTTGTTGACGTTTTGGAATTTTTTCTGATTTATTTTTCGATCTAATTTGTCTAGAATCTGGTAGGAATTCACTGAAATCACAAGTTTGAGAGGAGAAATCTTCAAAATCGAAGTGCCCCACAAGGTTTTGAGGGTGTTGAAGCCATAAATGCAGTAAAAAAAATCAGTGTAAACAACACAAATCAAAATTTGACCACAAATTGTTTGGTCAGAAAGTCAAAAGAGTCACACTTAAAGACTACTACCTGTAAAATTACATTAATAATAGAAATTGGGATTAAGATAATGGTGTAGGATTTGAAAATTAATAAGTAGATATGAGTATTAATAAATTTGATATTGTTATATTATATTATTTGAAAATCAACCATTATAAAATTATATTAATAAAAGTTGGGAGTAACATAATGCTGGGATTTCAACAATAATGAATTTGTTTTATCATGTGATTTTAAAATTGAGATTAATGTTTGGCATAACATAACATTGTGGATTTTATGATTAATGAGTTTATTTTGTTAGATAATTTTAAAATTTAAATTCTCTCATGTGATTTCTATCGAAAGACTTTGTTTAAAACAATATAAGTATTTTAAATTGTATAGCAAAATAATAACATGAATTATAAAATTTGAATGAATTTGTTTTATAATATGATTTTAAAATAAATCTAGCTAAATATATAAAATTACATTAACATAGGACTTTAAGATATAAAAATTTAAACATTTTGGATAATGTGAAATGTTAAAGCTTATTAAGATATTTAATTTAATTATTTATTAAACATTTATGAAAATATAAAAAATAATAATGGTAAATAAAGTAAATTAAAAAAACAAAACATATATATATATCCTCATTCCCATTAATTATATATATATATTTCTATACTTTAGATTCTTTTATAGTTTGGAGCTCCATCTCTCTTCTTTCCGCTCTATGCTATTTAATGGATTTGTTGTTGCCTTTTTTGTTTATATGGAAGGATTTCTTTGCTTTAATAAAATGCAAAATGATGTGAAACCACAATTTTGATGGCATTGTTGGTGTATTTTTTCTTAAATAATATTGTTGATGTATTTTTTTAAATAATATTGTTGGTATATTTTTGGTGTGATTTAGTGTTACACTAAAAAATGTCACCATGGCTATTTACAGTTAGTATGGCTCTATCAACAGTCATGCTATCCTCCTGGGCAAGTCTTATGCCTCTGCTCTCCATGTCAAACTCCAAAAAGAGAGAAAGTCTTAGTAAATGTGTTTATCTCTGGGTACGCAGATTCTCTCGACCTTACCTGCGTATACGCACCTAATGTTCACAAAAACTGCGTACTTGTATGCTCTGTATGTAAAGGGGCAGGTGCGTACCCCTGTAAAGGTCAAAAGGCGCAAGTTTCACTCCAAAAAAGTTACTTGTGGTTATTTCTAGAGGCTTCTAGAAATATGTTTGACGTGTATGAAGCGCCTCCAGATGGTTCATGTATCCCTACCAAAGAGGAACTTATCCCATCAATAAGGGAGATATCCCATCCAAAGAGGGACTTATCCCATTGATGGTGGACCTGAATAAATTCCTCTAGAGCACTATAAATACAGGCATTGGGCCAGAAGGAGGGGAGGTTGAAAGCTAAACATTTCTAAGGGTAGATGCTGCTGGAATTAGGACTCCCATTTAGAAGCTTGTAAGGAGAGATTACCATCTTTGCTTGTTCTATTTGGAAGTGGGTGAGCTTTGTCAAAGTAAAGGATAACTCTTGATGGACCCTGGGAGGGACTTGCACAACACCAAGGCTCAGGTTGTAATTGTTCCTTTTGTTTCCTATTAATGCAAATGAGTCCATTCTTCTCAATAACTTGTTATTTATGAGTTGTTTCATGTACTCCTTGGTCTATATGTTAAAAGATTATCAAGTGCTATTTAATCGTTTGATTGTTAGTGAATGCAGGTTTCGAAGTGAAGGAGGAGCTCATCCGGATCAGCGAGGCTGGACTGCTACAACAGCGTTGGACTACGCGTAGGATCTAAACACTTGATTTCTCATATAGTAAATGCATGTTTAGAGAAGGATTGCTCTTGTTTGTCTTGTTTGTCACTAGAGAGTCTTAGGCTCCTAGGGAGGTTGGTTGTGTCCGCACTATCGACTCTTTCCGCCTGACAAAATGGCGACTCCGCTGGGGAATCCATTGATGTGAAAGTTTTTTCCTTTGTATGCAACTTTGATCTGAGAAAAGTCATTTATTTTCTGGTTTTTGGCTCTGTGACTTTGTATTTGGGTGGGCTAGCTTAGGGTTAGATTGAATTTAGTTTTTCTTGGTTTTTCCAGTAGTACGCACCCTCTGAGTATTGCACAGTGCGTACCTGTGCGCACTGTTGCTATGTGCACAGAGCGGGCCCGCACCTGTCTTAACAGGTTGCCTGCGTACCCTGCTAAAAATTAAGAAATTTCCATTTTTTACATTTTTCCTCTTAGATTTTGCTTCTTCTTAGTTTTTACTGCCCAGATCCATTAGTCTCCTGTCAAAGATCTTCACCTGAACTTGTTTCGATAGCATTGAGTGTTTTAGTGGATTTCATAGAAGTTTAAGCCATAGGGTTTGATTTTTGAGTAGGTCCTGTAGTGACTTTGGCGGTAGAAGTTGTCAAGCCTTAGATATCTCTGGTTTTGTCAGCCTTCTTAGGAGTCGGACCTGTCATAAAGTCTACCTATGAGAGCAACTTACCTTTGAGTTGTCTCTTTGGCGAATTTCGAAGTGCTTGTTGATTGAGTATTGAATTCCATTTTACAAAAAGAACAAAAAGATTTGAGTTTTGTTTTGACTGGTTTTTTGATTCTGCATTAGCTGGTCCTTGGCTTGATTGTGGTCAAGTAAAACAACCTAGAATCATCCTTGTAGGCTTTTGCCTCGTTAGGTTTGCTTTAGAGTAAATTTCTTTTTGATTTGCTTGTAAGTCAATTTTTCATAGCTTTTATAGATTTTAAGATTGATTTTCGTTAAAATAGATTTATATGCTTTATTAAATAAGACAAATACAAAAACATCTCCTTTGAAAAGTTTTGTTTCAAGTAGCTTTGGGGTATTTTGAAAGAAAATGATTTTTTCGTGCACGTAAGGAGTGGTCATGTTTGTATGCTTGGAAAGATAAAGAGAATTGTTTCTTTGATTGTCTTTACTAAGGAAGTTGTTTTCTATAAAATTTGCATTTTCCAACTCTCTTAGTTAGGAGTTTCATTGAAAGAGAAAAGTAGCGTAAATCATCTTAGGTGCATCTTTGTAGTGGTTGCGAGTCGAGTCTACACACCATTGGTTTCATTTCCGCTACCTTTTGTCTTTAAGAAAAACCATAAAATTAACGCTTAAAGTAAAATCAACTTAGTAACTTTTATTTACTAGGGCTCTGAAACACCAATTTAGATCAGGCTAGTGTCTTGGAGTAGGAGAGTAATTAACTCTCGAAGACAACAAAACCAAACAAGTAGCTTATCTTGTGATAGAATAAATCCAATTGTCTCATTTGTACTCTGGGAAAGCTCCTCTTAAAGGAGAAGCACGAGCTCGTGTCCGAACCAGTGAGGGGATCAATCCTCCCTCGTTGGGAACGACGCCAGACACGCACGTATTACAAACGGTAAACCTCGGATTAACCATTGTCGAGGAGCCAGGGGTCACTTGTCGGTAAACCTTGGATTATTGTCAAGGAACCGGCAAGGGGATTGAGCTTGATACTCTGCCCTTGCGTGCTATCGGAGTGTAGACTGTTCCCCCAGGTGCATTTGTTGCGATTGGTAACCTTAGTGACCATTATCTTTAGGATTCTACCGAGGTGACGGTGGAGGGAAGATCCCACTGTACCTGGAGCAGACGTCGGCTAGACTCACTTGGATTTTCCGGGGGGTTCACTTCACTTGAGACGGTTAAAGTGGAAGAACTTGTGCCGATATATTCATTAAGCAGTTTGCCGGGGTAACTGTTCCACCCGCCACTTCTGTACTGAATCCAGCGATGTTGGGTTTCATCTCCAACTAGCGTTTTCGGTCTGGAAGGCTACTGTTTGTGTTTGGTTTGACGCCCTAGATTCTTTAGGCGTATGATTCAAATTTGTTTGGTTCTTTAGAGACTTTAGGTGGTTTGATTTGAGATTTTACTTTGTTTTCGTGTGTAGTAGTTAAAAGTTTTTAGCTGTGGCGGAATTACCGAGACAGTCCCGTAGACTTCGGGGCAAGTCACCTGAGATTGTTACCGGAACTGATTTGTTGAGGAAACTCCGTAGATCACGGGGTGGACCTCCTGAAGACGTCCCGGGTCAGTACGAAGGATTGAAGGTCCTTGTAACTCCTCCTAGTGGCAGTAGAGTAGGTTCACCTGAAGAAGGAGAGTCTTCCTTGGTAGTCCATCCAGATTACCAAAGTCTAGAGACAGGTTATAATCCCGAAGCTGTTACAATTTCCGAGCTTGCTGGTAGCTTTTCATCTACTAGTGATATAGGCGAAGAACCTGAAATATCTGAACCTGTTACTCCAACTTCTAGTGTTCCAGATTCACCAAGAGTAGAACAAATTATCACCGAAAATCTTCCTACTGGTTTGATTGCTATTGAAGAACTTGCTCCAGAGGAAGAAATAGGCGTCTCTAACCTTGAAGATCGACCTACTATTGATCTAAGGGAGCGTGAATCTATCTTTTACAGTCCTCCTAGAAGTACTACTTGGTACCTCTCGTTAACCAATTATTTAGACAACTCAGGGGTAGGTTTTTCTCCACCTCGTACTCCTTTTCAACCTGGAGGTATTTATACTCCTGTAAATATGTCTGGTCAGTCCTCCGTGTTCACTCAATCTCCTGAATCTTTCTTACACGGCGGTCCTTCTGTTCCCACCGGGTATTAGTCACTTTCTGGTATCTTTGCGGGGGCATCTCCTCAACTCGTTGATCATGGGTTATTAGCTGGAAACAATGGTAATAAACCGTTGGGTGTAGGGGACATTTACATGATGTCAGGTTCAGTTCCCGTTTCTCAACCTCAAGGTGGTCAATTACCGCCTGGGGGGCAGCCTCAATTAACGCCTGGGGGGCAACCTCAAGGTACACAAATTGTGTCTGGGGGGCAACCTCAAGGTCAGTATGTACCTATGGTACAATACATGCCTCAAGGTCAACCCCAGCCTCAATATTTACCTCGGGGTCAACCTCAGTATCAATATTTACCTCAAGGGTATCAACCTCAAGGGTATCAACCTCAAGGTCAAGGTCAACCCCAGTATCAATATTTACCCCAAGGTTATCAACCTCAAGGTCAATACTCGAGTCAAGGTTATCAACCACCTCAAGGCCAGTCATATGTTCAAGGTATGGGAACTGTACCTTTCAGTTATCAATCCTATCCTCAATCCGGTTATGGATCTCAGTATCCTCAACCTGTTACGGGTCAATACCCTGGAATGATAGTGTGGGATCCATCACAAGGTCAACAGGTGTTGCAGCCAAGTATACAGTTGTTACCTCAAGCTGGACAACCCGTAGTTTCTGGTCCACCCCAGCAACCGCAACCTGTCCAGTCAAATGTTCAAACTTCTGTAACTTCGGTAGTTACTCAGCCGCCAATTACACCTAGTACTCCCTCTCAAACGGCTGCTGCAACTACCGCAACATCTGCCGCACTTACTTCTGGAGTATCGACAGCTCCTGTTTCTACTGTCTCTGTAACTACTCCTCAGACATCTTTACCCTTATCTGGATCTACGATTCAAACTACGGTTCAGATGCTTGTAGGTCAGCCTGGTATAAGTACGGTTGTCACTACTCAACCTCAATTTGTTCATCAACCGTACCAGGGACAGTACCAATATGGGCAAGCTGTCCAGCAGCCGGTTTACCAGTATCAACCGTATCCTGGGTACACTTATCAACAACCTCAACAACCCCAGTACGGTCCGGTTAATCCTGGTTTTCCAGGAGGGTAT
Organism: Pinus tabuliformis; assembly: GCA_031772625.1. NCBI lineage: Eukaryota > Viridiplantae > Streptophyta > Pinopsida > Pinales > Pinaceae > Pinus > Pinus tabuliformis. The sequence continues at coordinate 105,696,918 of CM062816.1, forward strand.
AATATCCCTAATGCGATTCCTGTTCCTAGTTATCCTGGATATCCTCCTCCTGGGACTGGTCTTGTGACCCAGTGTTTTAGAGATCCTAACCAACAATTACAGTTTATCGCGACTTTGGATTTACCAGACTTGACGTGCCTAACGAACGATCCAATTCAATATCTTCCGTTCTGGCCGCCAATGCCAAATAAGTTGCCCAGTCATATACCCAAGTTCGAAGGTAAGTCTGGAGAGGATCCGTCCAATCACGTGATGACTTACCACCTCTGGTGTGCTTCAAATTCTATCTCGGATGTTTCGATCCGCTTACGTCTTTTCCAGTGTACACTCATTGGTCTTGCGGCCAAGTGGTACATTGAGTTACCACGGGCCTCTTTTTACAATTTTAGCCAGTTAGCTACCTCGTTCTTAACTCACTTATAGTTGCCGGTCAGATACGATAATGGCACGGAGTTATTAACTTCACTAAAACAATCGACGTCCACGTATATTTCTGATCACATTCATGAGTGGAGACGTCGAAGAAGGTTAGTGAAAGTTTTTATTCCAGACCAAATCTTAGCTGAATGGTTTGTTAAATCATTATTACCGAAGATTACTGAAGATGTAGCTAAGGCCGGAGTAGTTACTGAGGAGCAAGTCATTGCTCAGGCACAGTACCTTGACTTAGTTTATACTCAGTCGGGTACGTTACACGAGAAGATCCCAGATCTTCCAAAATCGAATCAAATCGCTGCTGCTCCTTCGGGATCTCATGCCGCTGATGGTATGATTGGTACGGTGAACACAAAGAGCAAGAAGAAATCTTCCAAGAATTCTACTACTCCTATAATCACCTTGCCTGATTCCCCGACAAGAGAGTCTTCTCCTGAACTTTCCGCCGATATTCACGCTGTAGAGTCATCTACGGCTAAATCAAAAAACGGTGGAAAGAAGAAAGGAAAGAAGAAGGCTAAAGCAGACAAGGCTCCGAAGGAGAAAACAGAAAAGTCGGAAACCAATGACGAAAAGCGCAAACCTCGATATCCTTGTCTTATTTGTGAAGAGGATCATTTTACAAGAGATTGCCCTCATCAGGCCGAGGTTGTGAAAATAGTCAAAGGTTCTCCCACTCCTGCTGTGTTGAAAGATCCATTTCCAAAGCAGGAGAGTAAGATGATAGGTTCTTCCTCGACTGCCAGTGAAGAACCCATTTTGATGATGTCTCATGTGAGGATTGCGACTCGGTCGCAAGATTATGGTAGTAAGAATCCTGTTGATGGTAAGGAAGCAGAATCTTCTCATTCTAATCCATCAACCTCAGCTCCTGGTTCCGATCCACTACAGATCGAAAAACCTAACCCGGACTTAGTAATCAAACCGCTCGCCAAGGGTGTTCTTCGAAGGTCTGCTTTCAATCTACATGCGAGAGCGGCCCAGAATTACAACATTGTTGAGGACTTAGCTGTTTCACCCTCAGCAATGTCGGCTTTAGAAGTGCTGCAATCATCCCCAACACAACGAAAGTTACTTTTGTCGGCTATCAGAGCTGTTGATGTTCAGGACCCGAATCTGATAATCTTCGATCTAGAAAATAGTACACCGCACCTTCCCCATCAAATGGCTTTCCAGATTCCAGTGATAGTCAAAAACAGGCCTATTCATCGGACTGTAATTGATGAGGGAGCTTCCACGTGTATTATGTCGATTCAGTGTTGGAGATCACTTGGTTCTCCTTCGCTGAACCAATCCCCGACCATCCTTAAGGCCTTTGATGGCCGTGGGTTCCGTCCGTTTGGTATTCTACAGGAATTGCCTATAGGGGTAGAAGGTAAAATCGTTAGTTTGGATGTGGAGGTGGTTGACGCCCCTCTAGACTACAACCTTCTTTGGGGTCGAAGTTGGTCATATGCTATGACAGCGGTTGTTTCATCGGTCTTCAGAGTAATAAAGTTTCCACATAACGGCAAGATCGTGACAATTGATCAGTTGACATACTTTTCATCCGACCCAGCCTCCTCAGAGAGTATCCAGCATGTCGGTAAGACGACAATCCCTTACAGGGACGTTGGCGTAGGTTTAGTTAAAGATTCTGGTTTACTGGGAACTTTTCCTTTCCCTCCAATCAACGCAGACCCTTCATTTGCATCAATTCATATGATTACATCAGACACCATTATTTATGACGATCCTTGGATTGTCCCACCTGAATCTGAGATAGACTCATTCGGTGATGCTATGCCTTTAAGTCCATATGAAATTGCTTATGAAGCCGTCATGTCTTTTACCGACTCGCATTCAACCCAAATCGACCAAATGAATGTGGTCAGTGAGGAATCACTTTTCACATCAACCTCAGAACGGATAGCGTTTCCTGAAGTCGTGTCATCTGACGAGCAACTTCGCGAAATCCTAAGTGTAGACGATCTACCATGGGAAGATCTCCATCACAGATCTTCGTTTTTACCTAAGGATGATGCTTTTGAAAATGATTTTTCATCTATTTTTACCGCTGAATATGTCAAAGATGCTCAGAATCCAACGAAACATTCTGATTCAGAGTTGAATTTAGGGAATATTTCTCGCACTATTCCCATTGACATTTGAGTGAAGCCCGGAATTGAAGAGAACATTCATATAGGTACCTCATGTACAGAAGATGAAATTCAAACTTACAAGGCCCTATTCCAATAATTCCGCGATGTGTTCGCCTGGTCTTACGAGGAAATGCCAGGAATCGATCCTGCCATTGTTGTTCATGAAATAAAGACCTACCCGGATGCTAAACCCGTCCGGCAATGGTTGCGTTAGATTCACCCTAGAAAAGCGGCTGCGATTAAATCAGAAGTCGAGAAGCTGTTGAAAGCAGGTTTCATTTATCCAATCTCGTTAACGGATTGGGTATCGAATATTGTTCCGGTTAACAAGAAACAAGGAACAATAAGAATATGTATCAACTATAGGGATATAAATCGAGCTTGTCCAAAAGACAACTATCCTACGCCTTATATCGATCAAATCATTGATGATTGTGCCGGAAGTGAAATGTTTTCCTTTATGGATGGTTTTTCGGGCTATAATCAAATCAATATTCTACCTGCCGATCAACCAAAAACGACATTCATTTGTCCATGGGGGACATTTGCTTACTGCAAATTACCTTTTGGACTTAAGAATTCCGGAGCCACTTTTCAACGGGCGATGTCTTATGCATTTCATGACATCAAGCACATTGTGCAACCGTACCTCGATGATTTGCCTGCTCATTCTTTACATCGAGCTGATCACCTTGTCCACTTACGAGCAATCTTCATGAGGTGTAGGCATTATCGTATTCGGTTGAATCCCCACAAGTGTGTCTTCTGTATAGAAACGGGTCGATTGCTGGGATTTGTTGTTTCAAAAGCCGGCATTCGCGTCGATCCCTCGAAGGTCGAAGCTATCATCAAATTGCCTCCTCCTTCGAGTTTGCGCCAACTCCAAAGTTTGCAAGGGAAAGCAAACTTTTTACGCCGATTCATTCCAAACTACGCCGAGGTCACTAAGGGTTTTACACGGTTGTTGAAACAGAACGCTCAATTCTTTTGGAACGAGATTGCCCAACAATCTTTTGATGCACTTAAACACGCGTTGACCCATACACCGTTGTTGCATCCTCCCAACTACAACCAGGACTACTTCTTATACCTCGCAGCTTCGCATTCCACTATTGGAATGGTGTTAGTCCAAGAAGATGAATTCAGAATGGAACATGTGATATATTATCTTAGTAGGACGTTAAACCCCACTGAGCTAAAATATTCGCATGTGGAGAAATTGGCCCTGGCAGCCGTTCAAGCTGTCCAGCGTTTTCGTCACTACATTCTTCTCCGTAAAACTACAGTTATTTCGGATTGCAACCCTATGATTTATATTTTGACAAAACAACTACTAGGGGGCAAGTACTCTAAATGGATCGTTATCCTGCAAGAGTTCGACTTGGAGTTCGAGAAGTCCAAGTCTAAGAAATCCTTAGTTTTTGCGGAATTGATGTGTGATTTCCTGCATGCTGACACAGAAACTGTGGCAGAAGAGTCCATTGCAGACGAATCTTTGTTTCTTATCAGTACTTTAGACCTGTGGTATGGGGATATAATCATCTATCTCCAAACCCAAACCTTTCGGCCTGAAGCTTCAAAGTCGGAACGTCGAAAAATTCGGTTTCAATCGCAGAAATACAAAATTATTGGAGATACACTTTATCGCCGGGGGGCAGACTTAGTTTTTCGACGTTGTTTAACTCACGAAGAGGCTGAGAGGGTTTTGAATGATTGTCACTCTGGAGCATGTGGCGGTCATATGTCTGGGTATGCCACAGCTCAGAAGATGTTGCGCGCTGGCTATTTCTGGCCATCCATGTTTAAAGATTGTATCATTGCGGTCCGAAAGTGCCACAACTGTCAAGTGTTTGATCGCAAGATGCGCGCACCACCTGCTCCTCTCCATCCTATAATTGCCGTTGGTCCTTTCGCCAAATGGGGTATCGATTTTATTACTTGTAACCCTCACTCGGCCGGGGGGCATGCGTATATCATCCTCGCGGTTGATTATTTTACTAAATGGGCCGAGGCGATGCCTACATTCGACGCAAGCGGAAAAACAACTGCAGTTTTCGTATTCAATCACATTATAACTAGGTTTGGTGTCCCGCAAGCAATCATCACTGACCATGGGAGCCATTTTCGAAACATCATGATGATTGAGCTTACAAGCCAGCTTGGTTTACGCCACGATAGCTCTACTCCTTATTATCCGCAAGCCAACGGTTTGGTTGAGTCTATCAAAAAAGTTCTGGTTATCATGATCCGACGAATCATTGGTATTCATCGGTCAAATTGGCACAACATGTTATTTTCAGTGCTATGGGCATACCGAACTTCAGTGAAAAATTCAACAGGGTTCACTCCTTTCCAGCTAGTTTATGGCTTGGAAGCTGTGTTACCCATTGAATGCGAAATCCCATCACTTCAAATGGCTGTCGAATTACTCCCAGCTACTTCCGAAGAGGAGAAACGTTTATTATACTTAGCTCAATTAGATGAGACTCGACGTAACGCTGCATTGGCAATCAAGACTCACGCGAAGCGAATGAAAGCTCAGTATGATAGAAATGTGACCCCTCGAAGTTTTTCGGAGGGAGACCTAGTGCTATTATATGATCAAGCTAACGATAAGCTAAGTGCTGGAAAATTCATTCCTATGTGGCATGGACCCTACATTGTAAAGCGAAAGCTAGCAAAAGGGGCCTATGAGCTGGTAGATTTTGATGGGGACTCTTTGGGTAAACCCATAAATGGACTTTACCTAAAGAGGTATTATGCTTGAATGATGGGTATGGAGAATTTTTAGTTAGGTTAGGTTTTCTTTCTAGCTAGTATGTTTGTTAGTTTAGATAGTGTGCTTAGCTTAGAAAGTGTGTTTTTCGTCGTTATTCTGGCTTATCTTGGTTTTACTCTTGATATTGCAGATGTCGACGCCTCTCCAAACGTACATTGGATTTGCCGATGGTGCTTGTCGTAGTACACGGAATATCTCTTCCGCAACTTGGGTTATCTATTCGCCCTCTGACGAGTTAGTTTCTATGCATGGGGTGAGCCTCGGTCAAACGACGAACAACATTGCAGAATACAGTGCAGTGGTTGAATTATTGTCTGAATCTATTTCATTTGGAATTCGACGTTTGATAGTGAGGTTAGATTCTGAACTCGTTGTATTACAGCTTAATAGAGTATATGCCATTAGAAATCCTGTGTTATTAAGGTTGTTTTTGAGAGTGCGCCTCTTGGAACGTGAATTTGATTACATTTTATATCAGCATATTCCAAGGTCTTTAAATACATTAGCAAATGCAATTGCTTCTCGAATGTTGGACAAATATTTGCTATAATCATGCAAGTAAATTTAAAAAACATTTCATCACATATGTTAAAACAAGATAAGCCGGTAATAATGATATATATATATAGATAGGAGTGTGTCAAAAATATACATCGTCTTCGATCATAGGTTGAAAAACACCTTATGATCGGCAAAATGATAAGTACAAAAAACCAAAAATGTCATATGTGTCTACAAAAGTGACTAGCCAATCACTGGTGGTGCTCTCTATACGAGACCACTGCCCGCGCTACCCTACACAGGAACCTCCTAAAAGGTCCTGGGACTGCGACCACATAGCACTGAAGTCGAGTCAGACGCTCTAGATCCTGTTCCAGCTCGGCTAAGGTCTCTGCGGCCGCATCCTGTGGGGCTGGTGTTGGTACAGCTGGTACTCTCCTCTCAAAAGCCCGGAGGTTGGCCGGACGCCGTGGACCTACATCTGCATTTTGAAAATTTGTGCTGTCAGTTTTAAGGCGATATATATAAAAACAAAAAAATACATAATTTAAAAACTTGTGAAGAATGAAATACCTCTGTCGTCCCACTGTTCTCCCTGTGGAAGAACCATGTCCGGATCATTCCGAAAATCCATTCCGACATAAGGAAAATCCTGAATAGCAAAGACCTGGCTCTCTAGCTAGTGAAAGTAACCATCAGGGAATCGAACAACTGTCATGCCCTCATCAGGATGTCGGGCCATTACCGCAACCCATCTCGTCAACTTAGGCTCCCGAGGAGCCCCAACTGGAATAGTAAGATGCTGGGGGATCAGCATTGGAACTCTCTCTAAGGCAAAGCTCACAACTAAAGGCTCATATCCAAAGGTCTTCAGTTGTCTGTTCTTTGCCCTGGTTAGTTGGCCCTTCATATTGGCCAACACAGCATCGCACTAGTTGAAAATGGTGCCTCGGTAGCAATCTATCGCCATCCGCATTTGGGACCCGGTGGCAATGTGTAAGGCGGCTGCGCCGCAGAGTCTGGTAACAGTAAAGGCTATCACCATAAGTTCGGGCAGGGATATGTACTTGATTTCTATCCCTTTATCCTGGTTCTGATTGTTGCACCACTCTAGCCGGAGGCTAGCAAGGGATTGGCCACCCGGCCTAGTCCCGGACAAAGTCAGTTGCTCGCCCCTATTTGGCAAGCCAGAGAGAAAATATATGTCGGAGGGCTCTATCTCGAGCTGGTTCTCTCCGATGTAGAAGCATTGATCCTGAATGTTCCACCTTTCAACCAGCCACTCAAGGAATGGCACCTGGCCCCTCATGCCAGGGATGGCCCAGTATTTGTACAAACCGCATGCTTTTAACGCATCAATAGAAGGTTGATGACCAATTGCGGCCAAATCAACGTCCTCGTGTTCTCTTTCTCTCCAATCTAGCATGGTGAATGCCCTACACACCAAAAAACAATAGTTAGAATTCATTAGAAGAAATTTGATTGGTTGAATTTGGAGTTTGGGGTTTCAAAGTGCGTGTTTCACGGGGTACGCACCCCGCGTTCAGAACACAGAGCGGCGGTACACAGCTGGTCTGAAGGCGGGCTGCGTACCCCGACCTTTTTCCTATATACAAAAAAGGTCGGGGTACGCAGGTCGCCCATGGGGCACCTGCGTACCCTGAGAAACATATCCTAAAACCCTAAACCCCCTAAAAAATCAAACTAAAGCCTAAAAATGAATTTTAAATGGATGAAATTGAAGAGGATGATGTTGTGGAATACCTGAAAGAGACGACGCTCGATTCTGACGGTCGGATTCTCCGCAATGTCCACAGGAAGTTTTCTTGTCAAAAGCCCTTTTCTCAACCTCAACAGTAAAATGGTAAAATGACATGGTAAAAAGTCTTTTTATAGGTTTTTTGGATGAATGAATGCTAAGTTTGTTTATTTTTCACCATGGAAAGATGTTTTTCAATGTATTTTTGCCCATCTTAAACAGGTATGAGTAATGTGATGTTTTTGTGCAGGACAAAGGGACTTTAGGGTAAATTATCATTTTTCACGAACCAAAACATGAGAGTCATCTTTTAAGCTCTTTTCTGACTCCTAAAATATGAAAAGATTGCCGAGCGTTTCTTTTACACTCGTTAAAACGGAATTAGAAGACGGTCCCCTTATAGCTCTTTTCTGACCGTAAAAAACAGTAAAAGATTGCCGGGTTTTTGTCGTTTCAAACTCGATACGGAAATAAAACGACGTGTCCTTGATCGCTTTTTACTTTTCAGGTCAGTGGCACTAATCATGAAAGTAATCCTTGGTCGCAAGATCAAGCGGTTCTCCCAAGTATTATTTTATACTTTTTCGGGCTTGGGGGACACAAATTTACGAAAAAGTTCAACCTGGAGTCTTCTTAAGTTTTTCAGACTCTCTAAAATTGAAAAACGCCGAGTTTCTCCTATACTGGGCTCGTTAAAATTTCACAGTAAAGGACCTGTTCAATTACAAACAGGAACGAACCACTCCTTCCTAGGGTTCGAATCAAAACTAGGTTGGACTCATCCGAAGGATGAGCTTATAATCAAGCATATGTTATCCTCCTCAAGCTTGTTAAAAATAAAGAGGTACTTTCCAGAAATGGTGGGGGAAAAGAGAGAAGAATGAACCGATTTGTCATCCTTTGTTACAGAGGAACCTTATCACCGCTCTTGGACACGACACTTTCCGTTCACCTGGGTTGGGAAATCCTTTGCCTTAAAAGTTGATCAAACCACTTTGAAAGTCTTCAACCGTTTCTGGGTATTAACTTTGGGTCAATCGTCACCAAACCATCTGTCGTGTCATTATGTGTTCAATAGGTCTCTGCAAATAAACCATTCATATGCAAAATACTTGTCATCCATTTGACCATCCCTGAGTCAGTCCTTACAGCAACATTTCTTCAACTTGAACAATGATTTCGTGTTGTGGGCTTGCCTGCAACGGGTCGCTTTCTATCGACATCAACACATTATCTGGAAAGATGACTTAGAAATCGACAGTACCTTGAAGTCTGCATGCATCAATGGCAGGTTTCTCGCCTTTGACGACAATTTACATCATTGACTTTCGATCAGAGGATTCTGTGACATGTTCGACATCAACTCATTTTTTCACATTTCATGGATTGTACTGGGTACTTTTAGAACCATTGACATCATTGGTGGTTTCTCTCACACTTGTTAACGGTTTACATCATTGACTGGTAATCAAGTGGTTTCTACCATGCTCGACATCAACTCATTTATTCGCATGGCTAGAATCGTACCAATTCGGGAAGTAGAAATGAAGACCCTGGATCTAGTTCCCACCATCCAGGCTGCGAGGAGTTTTGTATTCATTATATAGTAGACCAATTATAAACAGATGGTTGCGTCCATACTGTGTCTACGCAAGTCTACGATTATGATGTACTGCAAGATCATTCCTGTATCAGAGTAGTTAGTCTGTTAGTTAAAGTTTTGATCTGAGTATGGGAATGCCTACCTCAGCAATGATATAATCTTATACATGTATTTTGTGTTGAAAATTGCAGGTTCTGACCAGGCTCTCCACGAGATAATCCTTGAAATGATAAAGCGCTTCACCCTTCCTAGATAATACAAAACCCTAATCTACTACAGGCTTCGCACTTTAGGGGGCAATCTGTTACACTAAAAAATGTCACCATGGCTATTTACAGTTAGTATGGCTCTATCAACAGTCATGCTATCCTCCTGGGCAAGTCTTATGCCTCTGCTCTCCATGTCAAACTCCAAAAAGAGAGAAAGTCTTAGTAAATGTGTTTATCTCTGGGTACGCAGATTCTCTCGACCTTACCTGCGTATACGCACCTAATGTTCACAAAAACTGCGTACTTGTACGCTCTGTATGTAAAGGGGCAGGTGCGTACCCCTGTAAAGGTCAAAAGGCGCAAGTTTCACTCCAAAAAAGTTACTTGTGGTTATTTCTAGAGGCTTCTAGAAGTATGTTTGACGTGTATGAAGCGCCTCCAGATGGTTCATGTATCCCTACCAAAGAGGAACTTATCCCATCAATAAGGGAGCTATCCCATCCAAAGAGGGACTTATCCCATTGATGGTGGACCTGAATAGCTTCCTCTAGAGCACTATAAATACAGGCATTGGGCCAGAAGGAGGGGAGGTTGATAGCTAAACATTTCTAAGGGTAGATGCTACTGGAATTAGGACTCCCATTTAGAAGCTTGTGAGGAGAGATTACCATCTTTGCTTGTTCTATTTGGAAGTGGGTGAGCTTTGTCAAAGTAAAGGAGAACTCTTGATGGACCCTGGGAGGGACTTGCACAACACCAAGGCTCAGGTTGTAATTGTTCCTTTTGTTTCCTATTAATGCAAATGAGTCCATTCTTCTCAATAACTTGTTATTTATGAGTTGTTTCATGTACTCCTTGGTCTATATGTTAAATATGTTTTATTTTATGAGATTATCAAGTGCTATTTAATCGTTTGATTGCTAGTGAATGCAGGTTTCGAAGTGAAGGAGGAGCTCATCCGGATCAGCGAGGCTGGACTGCTACAACAGCGTTGGACTACGGGTAGGATCTAAACACTTGATTTCTCGTATAATAAATGCATGTTTAGAGAAGGATTGCTCTTGTTTGTCTTGTTTGTCACTAGAGAGTCTTAGGCTCCTAGGGAGGTTGGTTGTGTCCGCACTATCGACTCTTTCCGCCTGACATTTAGCGATGCCACTAAAAGGTTTTATAAAATGTAATTTGATAACATGATGGCGAGGGAGATCTAATGAAATTGTTAGGGCCAAGACCAAAGATATTGACATTATATTGGCATTGTATTCCTTTAGACAATTCCAACTTTTGTTTGATCTCGTTATCATTTTTTTTAATACAGTGGAATCGGCAACAGGGGCAGCCTCGCGACTCGCGTTACACGGGGTCGATTCTGACCGCTACCTATATAACCATTGGGAGCATGCGCCCGCCCCTCTCCACAACTCCGTTTTAGTCCGGGGTATTTGAACTCGTGACCTTCAGTGCGGAGTCGCCTTTCTAACGATTTCCCGCGATGTGATTACCAAATCGCCTACCCCCGTGGGGCTACTTGATCTGGTTATCAATCCTCTATTAGTTTTTAAATTAAATTATTTATTTAAACCTACAATTTTGCATTGTAAGGATAATATCATGTTTAATTGGGGAAACCATTTACTTAATGGTTTTTTTTGTTATAGATTTTGAGTTCAAAATTTAAAAGTTTTTCGAGTTATTAAGGGTTCACTATTTGAATGTTCAATGTGGATCAAACAATAGGATTTTGTCTTCAAATATATAGTATAGAGTGTGTTTATTTTTTCAAAAATTTCCACAAGAACACCCTTTGAATATATCAAATGTAAATTATATATGGTTGTGACATATAACATCCCTTCAAATGTTTGCTTGCATTGACATATTGCATTGTACCAATGTTTCTTTCCATCAGAGACATCCCATCCCTTCAAATGTTTGCTTGCATTGACATATTGCATTGCACCAACATTTCTTTCCATCAAAGACATCACATCCCTTCAAATGTTCGCTTGCATTGACATATTTCATATAACATCCCTTCAAATGTTCACTTGCATTGACATATTGCATTGTACCAACTATTCTTTCAAAAAATAGTGTAATGTGATTCTTCGTTACTTGATAACAATTTGTGGAGTCTTTTTACTTTTCTTGTTAGATTAATCTTCTTCTTATTATTATTAATGCATGTGTGTGTACTTCATCAAACTACTACCAAAAACATAAGAACAAGAACACAAGATATTGGCTCTTAGTCAGGGCCAAAACCTCTCTTCTCTTAAGAGGAAAAACCTTTAGTGAATTTCTCTTTTTGAAGCTTCTATTGACCAATGGCAAACCCTAGACCCCTAACAAGAGTATCCTCCGAGAAAAAGTCAAGTCCTTCCTTCTTTCTGCACCTTATTCCTCGGCACTTCTTCCAACACTTTGTTCTCTTGCACTTCGTCCTCCTTCCGACACTTTGTTCTTCTTATTATGATTCTTGTCTAGGGATAGACCTCCAGTGAGTGAGTCTTCTAGATGAGGTGTTCCTCCTCTATCACTTGCTCAATTAGAATTCCACGTTGACCAACCGATTTCCTTATTGAGATATGAGTGTATGACAGTGTTGTTGTTCTGCTGCCCTAGTTTCTCGCACGTGTGGGAGGGTTACTAGGTTTATATGCCCTTCTCTCCTTTGCTTGAGTGTATTTCTTCCACAATGGAGTATGATGCCTTTGTAAGCCTAGTTACTAGCCCAAATAATGAAGAATATACAACTGTGATTTCATTGCTGATATAGCCGCAAACTTTCCTTCACTTTCTCACACGTGTGACTGTGCATACCTTGGAAAAGAGTCCTTTAGACTTCATTGTTCTTCCTTCTTATCTTGCTGCCCTAGTAGACCCTTTTTCTTGGCTTTCTTCGTGCTTCTAGTCCTCTTTTTCTTGCGGATTTCAAAGCTCAATTCATGCATTGTCTTTGGAGTGGACAACCTCTATAAATAGAGGGTTGTCCCACCATTTAGGCTGACTAGAAGGCCGAATAGAAGGTCGACATGTAGGCTGACTAGTTAACTGTTTGTAGGTCGACTTTGAGGGCAGTTTGGTGGTTGATTTGTTGAGCAGACTTCAAATAGTAGTGGTGTAGCATGCTCGGAGGAGATTCTTGAAGGTGCCATTGCATAGGAGTAGAATTGAATTTTCTTGGAGGTTTTCCCTTTTACTTTAATATATATTTATACATGGTGCAACATGCCCTTAAGGCCTTCAATATTTTCTCTTGACTATTTGACTCACCTATAGCACTTTGACATGTGTTAGACCTACTTCAATGAGCAAAAAACTCATTGACATATATTATAAAAATAATATTTCTTTTCTTGAATAAGTACAAATATGAAAAGTACATTTATGAAGACTGAACCTAGTTACACTTCCTTCAACAAAAGAAAACTCCAAAATTGACTAAACATGAGATCAGTGGAATAAATAAGAGAGCAAAAAAATTCATAACATGTCTTGAACATGATCTCACACACATACACAATTAAAAATATGAAAAGAAGATGCACAATACCCAATACCAACATATATACAATTAAATGACAATAAAGTGACACTTATCTCCAATTGCGACAGTTAGGATGTAAGCCTTTATGACACAAGTGTCGACTACGATAAAAAATGCACTATGTTATGGAAGAGTGTCCAACACATATTCTTATGATAGATAGAATCAACTAGTGCAAGAGATTGCATTAGAGCTACCTATAAAAAGTGTACCAAGGTGCTCTTATGATATGTAAAAACAAGTGAAAACGAAGCATGCAAGAGTGAAAGAGACACATGCGAAAACAAAAGTGGCACATGCAAGAGTGAAAGTAAGCAAAAGAATCACTTGCAAAATATATAGCAAGCAAAAATAACACATGTAAGAGCAAAGAAAGAAAAAAAGACACTTGCAAAATAAAAAATTGACAGTTGAGAAACTCACCTGGAAGATGGGGCATTTACAACTAAGAATGCTCGTTGTTCTATAAGAATGCACAAATATCCAAAGAAAATAATGAGTGTGAAAATGAGCAGTCGATTGGACTCTTTACGTAGAGAGAGAAGACATGCAATTAGGATTAAGGTTTGTGAGTGTGCTTAGTGCATGTCGGCAAAGTAGGAGTCAAGAGTGAATTGATTGCCACTAAGAGGTATGACAGTACTGACTTGAAGAAGTACACTTTCATTTTCAATCAAAGAGAGCGCAATCACTATCTATTGAGGATGCCCTTACACTATCACTAGGAATTGTGCAATCATTGTTAGTGGGACTTGTGAAACCACTGTTGATAAGGATTACACAATCATTGTGAACAAGAATTGCATAGTGACTGTGAACAAGGGTTGCACAACATTGTCACTATGAAGTGCACTTAGCCTATCTTGAAAATGTGCTTGTGAAGACATCAAGAGCTGGGCATGTGAAAGAAAGTAGTCTGACACTTATAATTCCTAAAGGAAGACTTAAACACTTAAACAACATGAATGAGCATGACCTTAATAGCTTAAAATGAAAGATAACATGATCACAAGGAAGCTCCAAAATTTGAAGGTAGGAAAATTTTTGGAGGGGGATTGTAGCAACTACAACATAAATGAAAAAAAAATGTTATGTTTTTTTTCGATATTAACATTTGATTTTTTGAGAATTTAATGTTCCAACCTACAACAAGTCAATTTTAATATGTTGTTAATGTTTTAATTTGTAATTATATGTTTTTTACTATTAAGAAATTGTTTATGGTATCTATATGTAATAAATTATAGAAAAAAATATTTATATTTAATTTACTTTATTTACCATTATTGCTTTTTTATATTTTCATAAATGTTTAATAAATAATTAAATTAAATATCTTAATAAGTTTTAATATTTCACATTACTTCAAAATGTTTAAACTTTTATATTTTGAAATTCTAGCTTATATTTTTTTGTTTAAATATTATTTTAATATAATTTAATTTTAATTTTAGGAAAAAATATTTTAAAGTTTTATAATAAATCAAATTCATTAGTTTTAATTTTAAAATTATCTAACAAAACAAACTCATTAATCATAAAACCCACTACATTATGTTATGTCAAATATTAATCTCAATTTTAAAATCACATGATAAAACAAATTCATGAATGTTGAAATCCTAGCATTATGTTACTCCCAACTTTTATTAATATAATTTTATAATGGTTGATTTTCAAATAATATAATAGAACAATATCAAATTTGTTAATACTAATATCTATTTATTAATTTTCAAATCCTACACCATTCTCTTAATCTCAATTTTTATTATTAATGTAATTTTACAGGTAGTCTTTAAGTGTGACTCTTTTGACTTTCTGACCAAACAATTTGTGGTCAAATCTTGATTTGTGTTGTTTAAAATGATATTTTTACTGCATATATGGCTTCAAAAATCTCTAAAACCCGTGGGAGGCTTTGATTGTGAAGAGTTTACCTCTCAAAATTGTGATTTCAATAAAGCTCTACCAAATTCTAGACAAATCAGATCGAAAAATATTCCAAAAAGTCACACTTAAAGACTAACCAATTTTACAATGATTCATCTACAACATGATATGAATAAAACAAATTTATTAATATTCAAATACCAAATAGTGAAAATTATAAATAATTTCAAAATCATATGAAATTTTATATTTTAAATCTTTTTATGTAAAAATTTTAAATAGAGGAAAAAAATCAAATTTTATTGTGATAATTTTTTATTTATTTATTCAAGTTATTTTAATTCAATATTTTAGACATAAAACATTTTCATATTTTATGGTAAAATTAAACATAGAAAATATATTTAATAATTAATTCTAATAAATAATATGATGAAAAATAACCTAATAATATGGAGATACAATTATCAAATTTGTAAGTGAGTTCTTATTAAATTTTGTAAAGAAATGGGTTACTCTTTTAAATTTGGACACTTTGACAAATCAATATGTGGAAGGTTTGTTAAGCGATATAATTATCAAATTTGTAAGTGTGTTTCTATTAAATTTTGTAAAGAAATAGGATACTCTTTTAAATTTGGACACTTTGACAAATCAACATGTCTGAAGGTTTGTTAAGCTTCCAAATTTCTTATATAAAATTGGGCAAATTAATATATTGTAGTTTCTTAAAATAGATAAGGCACTGTGGAATTGTTTCCGATGTGAAGCCAAGGACAAGTCAATATGTTATTAAATCATGAACAATTTATAAAAATACAATAAAAAAACTTTGTATTATTTATACTTTTATATTAAAATAAATTTTTTAACTTATATACATTTTATTTAATTTAAATTTTAAAAATAAAATATATTCATATTCCATTTAAATTTCAAAAATAAAATTTCAACACAAATTAATGAGTAGTAAAATGATAAAATGTTAACTCCAATAAAAATTATTAACCATCTTCATTATTAAATATTATAATAATACAAAACTGGGACTGTAACTTCTAGGAACATTATGTCCAATTTGTATGAAACAAAAGAAAATAATCATGGTCTTGTATGTATCGCTGGAAAATCAAGATTATACAAATCTGGCACTGTAACTTCATTATGTCCGATTTGTATGAAACAAAAGAAATGTTAGGTGGATGTAGCTACTGTTTTCGCATATTGAATTTAAAGAGCGAGAGAATTCGTAGACCAAATGCTTGTGAAATTAAACAAAAGAGACTGTCACGAGATTTGTAACAAACCTTTCATGTCCAATGCTACAATTCTGGGATTGCTACCCAAGGATCATATCCCCACCTGCGCAGTTGCTCAACATGAAACCACCCTTGTCCTGGGTGCCTTCGATCAAGGGACTACACGACCATCGTGTGGCCCGACGACTCCTCTATGTCTGGTCCTTCACTGTCCTTGGTGATGCATGTGCCCGACCCCAGATAGGTTATTGGTTATATCGATTAGGTTTGTAGCCTGTAAATCAGCGAGAGAAGATCCCGCCAAGCACGCTGCAACAAAAACCCAAAATATGTATGATCACGCTCGGCCCCACGCACCTAAAATTATTGCATCGGTTGACCTCACAACCAGCACCTAAAATTATTGCATCGCCCTCACAACCAGTGATCAAATTTGAAGGGCTGCTCTTGGTTGTGATCAAATTTGAAGGGCTGCTCTTAGTTTTATAGGGAAGGGAATATATTCATCTTGCTCTTAATTTTACAGGGAAGGGAATATATTCATCCAACCTTTCAAAGACTAAGGTTGTTAAAAAAATATATTTCTATTCACAAGTGTATATTAAATAAACTGTTCATAATATTTTTTTCCAAAATGAACTAGTGTCATTCTAAATCTTTAAAATCTTTAAAGAATAATTACATGAACACACTATAAAATCTCAATAGAACTTAGTAAATAAGCAAACAATTTTTTCAAATTCCATTAAAAAAAGGTAAACATATGTTTCTTTTATTCATTCCATGATCTTCAAAAGTATTTGGACCTACATCATTGAAAATATAAATCTATTTGCCCAATGGAAATGGATTTCTATTTTTCATTTGTTTCCATACATCATAAATAGAATTTCTATCTACCTCATTTATAACATGAGGTGCACTAAGAGATAGAAACATTAACATATAGTGTCTCCAATGAAAGTTTTGATTTATCATCATTTTTTATCCTATTTAATTTTCAGAAGCTTCTTTCACAAATTTTTGTGATTGTTGGGATAATGAAAATAACTTGCCATAATTGTATTAAATATGGAAAGCATTCAAACCATTCAGGTTCATCTCCACATAGGTTCCATGCTCCATACATATGTTTTTTATTGTATGATTTAGAAATAATACAAATAAATTCATCCATTTCACCCAATCAAGCAATATCAACAATAGATGATTCCCCAACGCTATTTTTTTGCATAAACAATTCATCCATATTTTTGTTTGACAATTTATATCATTCACTTATTCATAATAATGTTGAGTATTGAAAAAAATAGTATTATTAAATACATGTAAATCTATGAATATCCTATCTAAAAGATTCAATCACCTTTACAACAAAACATTTTCCCAAAAGAATACAATCATCTAGTGTCCCCATTCTTTTCATCTTTGGAAAACGTTTGAACCTCAATGGATGTAAATGTATCATACCTATGCTTTCTGCAAATTCAAGGGTTCCTCCTTGTTCTTTAACTAAAAAAAGAAAGATGTGCACTACACCTACACCAAAAATGCTTCCCAAAAATTGTTTATGCAACATGCTAATAGAAACATCTAAAGTAGTGCCAATAGATGTAATATCAACATGATCCTATTGGAACTTTTGATTCAAATTATTTAATTTAATGAGAACATCTACAAGTAGATGGATGCAAAATTGCACTTGAAATATTGTTGCCAACTCATACATTGTTTTCTCACTTGAATCTCAATCCTTTAACAAAGAATGCATGAGTTTAATTAATTTTCTTATGACCTTTCCTCTAGAGAGCCACCTAATTTGAAGAATTTGTAAGACCTATAAATTAGTGATTTGAAATGATTACATTAGCTCTTTCAATTCTCCATGTCTTTTAGTTGATTTCCCAAGCCATGAATAAACTTGATTTCAATTTTGTCAATATATTACAACTCTAGAAAATGAGATGAAGCCTCATTGGTTGTTAATGTTTCCCTATGAGCTATGCAATGGATATCTAATAAATGAGAAAAATCTTGACGAAGATTAGAACATAAACCTTCATGAATACCCCTCATGGAAGATACACCATCTGAACCAAAACCAACAAACTTCATCAAAGATATATCCATTTATGCTAAAAGAGTTCTCACTACATCATACATACATTGAGTTGTTCCATCCTTTACTTAAAGAAAACATATAAAATTTGTTACACATTGAACTCTTCCTCCATTTGTCAAATATGTAATATAAACAATCAAATGGTGTTCCATAATTCGATCAGTGCTTTCATCAACTAAAATTGAGTAAAATGGGCTATGTAAAATCACTTCTTTTAGTTTGTTCCAATACACCTCTTTAGAAGCTTGATGAAACTCTTTTCCTGATGTTGTACTTGTGTATGAAAAATATTCATCTATTAGAAGCACGTGTGGAGTGAATTTTAACCTATTCAAGTGAAATATTGACTTATACATTTTGAAAGATAAATCATATATAGCAACAAAATACATGTTTTCAATCACTGATATAATTATGTCCTTCTCAACATCTACCATTAGTTCAACATGTTTAGTAATTGGAATATTACTTCATTTGTTTTCTCCCTCCAAAAGTTGTAAATAGAATTGATGAACTTCTGATTTGCATGGCCACTTAGACCAATGACTTGAAGAGTGGTGCTTCCCACTTTTGCGAATGAAGTATCTCTTTTAAATTTAATACATCAAGAACATTTTAACCTTTCATTACCATTACAATATTTTACAACATAAGCTCATGGAAATCTTGTATTCCATTTAGATTTGAATATTCTTTTGTGTTTCTTTGATGGTTTTTCTCTTTCAACAAGCTCTACACTATCTGATTCATCATCTTCATGTAGATGAGCATCAACTTCATTTTGAATATTACATGGTTGATTATAATGTTTTGCAAGGCCAAATGCATCAACAATTGACAATTGCTTTGTATCCTTCTTAGGGCGACATATACGAGATATTTTTCAAGATTTACCCATATCAAGTCAATAAAAACAATAGAACAAGTAAATACATAAATTAAAAATCCCTTAGCAAGATTGAGGCAGACAAAATTCAACCTTAGCAAGATTGCATAGGATCTGAATACAAATTTTTTGATAGGTTATCCATTGCTTTGTTGAATTATCCTTTGTAACATTCAAGGAAACTTGTTTCTTTATGAGAGAGAACAAATACTTCATGAAAAATGGTACTTTGACAAGAAATCCATATGGATTTAAGCAATGAAGGAAAACAAGCAAAACTTCAAATGAGAGTGGTATAGTTGTGGAGTCCAATACCCTTGGTATAAGATAAATATTATTTTCATAGTTTGTAGATTCATATAATTATGACGAAAGAAAATCCACCATTAATAATGTTAATGCAGAACACGACTCCAACACCCATGCCTAGGATGGAAGGATGACAAGCAATTGCATTCAGGGTATCTAGCCACAATGTTAATTTCTTGGGGTGTGGATTCTATAGTGTGCAAGATACATTGTGTGACCATGAAGGCTACCATTACTTCAAGGAGTGTTACATTAAAGAATCCATAGAATGAAAATCCAAATGCAAATGAAGATATGAGGAGGATAACGAATAATACCTTACATTCTAGCATCGAATGATAACTTTGTTTTTGTGGATGATGGGTTGCACTTTAAATGAAAATGGAAAAAATGGATGTAGGTAAAGAGTGCTCAAGGATAATTAGGGAGGAGCGAGAGCACACACAGAGTTTTTGAATGGGAATTAAATGTGCTTTTCCGCCTTGTGCCACGTGTAATAATGCTATGACTATTGCATGTCTCACCATGGGCTCAAGGGAATGTCCCCAAATTATGACATAACTATTAACTTGTATGAGTTCATCAAGGCTACAACTAGTCTCCTCTCTAACACAATCACTAGTCAAAGTGATTTAGTGATTTATGTGCTGGCCAAGATTCTAGACTCTCGTAAACTTAAAAAAATATTAACAAGTTATTAAAAATATTTCCCTTCTTTTGAAATATAGAAATTTAATATAACCTTCATGATTAATGAGTGATTTTGATATTTTATCTTTTTTCGAAGGGTAATTTTTTTTTTAGCCCTTCTGGGAAGGGCCAGGAGCCTAAGAAAGGGCTATGAAGGATTCAATTTTGAATGTTGCTCACAACCCACAGTTGACCCAAAATTGACAAATATGATATGCACCCTTGGTGCAATGCTCCTTGGATTTGGACAACCACCGCCCACGACACCTTTCTGCACGATAAGATCTATGTAGGGTTTTCGCCCTCAACCCTTCAATGTGGCCAATAATTCCACTCGTTTTGCTACACGTCCCTCAAATGACTGTGAGAGAACTTGATTTATAACTCAGCCTTCAATAGTTGCATGCCCCCTCAAACATTAGTGTGATGCTTCTCCTAAGAAAACAATGGCCTTGCAACAATGATGCGATTACCAATCCTTGGAGAAAAACTTGGCTTCTCAATTCGATGCCCACAACCACCATGATTGACCCTTAGCAATATATTAATGAAATCAGATATCCACGTCTCTAAGATCTAAACTTTTGTTGAAGATTTAGATCTCAGTCTCTTAAACTTTAATGGACAGATTAAACCTGAATGGACAGATACGGCACAATAGACCTGCTCCAATATGAAAACCTTCAACAAATAATTTGGCAAAGGTAATGTTTACTTTTCTTCTACAACTCAGAAAATCTCTCTTTCAATCAACTGAAAATAAAACTAACTAGGGTGATAACGAATATAGATAAATTCAAATGATCCAAATATTTAGTTTCCATTTTTTTTTACAGGTTTTGATGGATTCTCTAAAAACTCTATTTTCCTTCGAAAACCAAAAGCAAATACCATAGACTGTACCATGGGAAAATACCACGATAAATACCATGAACAAATTCCTTCCATTTTGACCAGATCACAAAAAAAATATTACAGATATATACATATTCAATTTAAATAAATATACATTTCATCATTCTAAAATTTAAAAGCAAAAAGATCATATTTTAATGACCAAATATAAAGCAAGAACAATATACTTTAACAAATAGGATTTCTTGGATGTATATCATTGCAACTCATTTGTATAGGGAGTTAATTTTACAATAATGATTATTTTTCAATTACAATTAGAGATTTTTTGTGACTGTTTTATATATATAAAATTAGTTACATATATTTGTTTTAATTGTAAATGAATTATGAAATTAGAGATGAAATTGTACAATATATTAATGATTAATTATTTTAATATCATTTATTTATTTAGTAATTATAAATTAGTAAATAATTTTTTAATCTATATAATAAGAAGTAGATTAGTAACTTATGGAATTTACAGATTATTTGTCCATTTTTTTGTTTTTCTTTAATCATAGTGAGCTCATAAGTCAGATATACCAAGAATTTATGACTTAGGAAGTAAACTAGTAACTTATGCAATGTAATAGATTGTTCACCAATTGTTTTTGTTTTTTGTTTTTAACTATGGTGAGCCCATAAGCCAAATATACCAGGAATAAGAACTAGACCAATAACTTATGGAATCTAATAGATAGTCCACCCATTGTTTTTGTTTTTTTAATCATGGTGAGCCCATAAGCTAGATATACCAAGAATTTATGAGTTAGCAAGAGTCGAAACTCCACCAGATGGGGGATCCTACTCCTTGAGTCTTGTGATAATTTATGAGTTAGCAAGAGTCGAGAATCCACCAGCGTGGGGGAGCCTACTCCTTGAGCCTTATTTCTAGAGTCGAGACTTTAGTGAGAGTCGATGGATTTTTTAAATCACGGTGAGCCCATAAGCTAGATATACTAGGAATTTATGAGTTATCAAGAGTCGAGACTCCATCGCGATGGGAGAGCCTACTTCTTGCACCTTGTGGTTTATGAGTTAGCAAGAGTCGAGACTCCACTAAGGTGGGGTATCCTACAACTTGAGTCTCATCACTAGGGACCAAAGATGCCCTCTTGTGGGATTTGAGACTAGGTAGAGGGGATAACATCCCATTGTCCCAACCACTCGATTGTCCCACTAAAAGGCATCCACCCATTGTTAATATGACCAAATAGTAATGTTTACAAAATAGGTCATTTTTTCATTTCACCCAAATATGAAGACCAAATTGCTCCAAAATCAATACTCCATCCTCCAAATTATCATCCTCTAGATTGTTGTCCTAAGTCTTAAATGTTTTATCCATGTTTGACTCCTCACATTAATGAGACAAAATTACAAGTTGTAATGCAGAGAAACCAAGATTTTTGATTAGATTTCATTCAACCAATTTCTTTCAAGAGTATGGATGAAACCTCGAGAGTATGAATGAAAACATAAGTGCTTCAACTTAATTGTTAATGCCTAAACCATGTTTGGGCTACCTAAATAATCACTACTGTAACAACCCCTCGTTGAAAGTTCATGTAATAAAAGTTAATAAAGGCAAAATAGACCATAGTTAATTGACACTTATTCCAAGCTGAATGTTGGGCAAGACATCCTAGTGTGGGTGTCCATTTGGATTATTATGGCTAAGGAAATTGGCAAAGGCAATGGCTAAGGCATTAAAAAGGAAAAAAATGCATTTTAACACATTTATTTATGCAAATAAAGGAAAATATGAGTCTCATTATTCTCTCTCTCTCTCTCTCACACTTTGGGACACTTAGAGTTTTCTTGAAGAATTCGATCATTGGAGAAAGGAAGGGGAAAAACAAGCAAAGGAAGGACAAGGAAAGCAAAGGGAAACAAGGATCAAGCCATGACGAGTAGGATCAAGCAGCTTCATCATGAATATTTGCAGGTAACATATTACACGTGTGATTTCCTAGCTGGTTTTGACATCCATGTCTTTTCATGTTGGTATATGGTTCGATTGATGTCAGTGGCATGGTTTTCCTGGGTTATTACAATGGTTTTCAAACTTGCCTTGCCTTTTTCCAGATAGCCATGATGTGATGGGATTATTTTCTCAATTTCGAGATTTGGGATTTCCGGATGGTTTTGGAATCCAGGGCGAAGGTGGTTTAAGGAAAATTCCTAAAGGCCTAGGAATCCCTTGACCAATTTTGGTGGGATACACAGTAAAGCCTGAGGGTGGAGTTTTGGTTTAGGGCCTAGTGATCCGGTGTGGATTGCGATAAATCATGAGAAACTGGTATCTCGGTTTGGGCCTATTGATTCTGTTAAAGCTCAAATCTGCCTCAAGCTGAAGAAGGAAAAACTCGAGGCAACATCAAACCAAGCGCAGCCTCGTAGCTAGCCCTACAAGGACAGGAGAGGGCTCTCTCCGGGTCTATCTCGGTAGAAAAGTCTTCAAAGGGGCTGAGATGACCAATAAGGAATACTGATCTTAGGCTAGTAAATTGATGAGAAAAGGGGTTTTAATGGATGATGGGGTTTTCTGGGCTACATGGGGCAAATAAACAGCTTGAACAGAGAAATATAATCAAAAACTTAGATTATCTCCTGAGGCAAGGTAGGCAAGAAATTTTAACATCAAATTGAGATTAAATGGAACGACAAGACTGCTGAGGAGTTGACAAGGGCATAGAAGATGAATCCTTGTCAAACAGAAGAAAACATTAAATATGAACAAACTTAAAGTTAGAGCATACAAATTATGAATTCTACCTTAACTCTTCATTTGTTCAATTGGAAACGATCATGAAATGAAATGAACACATAACAGGCTACATATGAAACAAAGGATGACACAAATGTTAAATTTCATACCACAGGAATCTCAGGGGTCAGAGCTGCATTTTTTATTAAAATCTCTGTCAAAACTGTACAATAGAAGCTCTGTTTTTCTCCACGCACACCTCTCAGCCCTCTCTCCCCACACATTACAAATGTTTTTTAATACCATGAACAGCTTAGAAGAAAACCGATCCATGAAAATATGGAACTGTTTCAACTGGCACTATGAAAAATAATAAAAAGCCACTCATCGGTTCCTAAAGATCAGCGCATACATATCTGTGACCAATACAAAGGCGGAAGCTGTAGTGTGAACCCTCCAAATCATAACTAAAGACTAGGATAGGGAATTTGTCCCTATTTTTCTGCTCAGGATCGATGTCTTCTTTCTAACTTTGTTTTCGACCTGGACTGCCACGTTATACTTTCCATTTCCTTTTTCTATCAGACCAAAATGGCATGTGGAATGTGAAGGTCACCTTTTTGATAAGCGCATTTACAAAATCAAGCCACGTTACTATTTGAAACAAAATCATTTTTACATATAGTAAATAGACCAAGAACCTTTCCCCCACAGGTCGATGAAAAACCATTTTTTCTAAAAACAGAGCATCGTTTCCCTTGAATTCCTCTGATGGCCAATTAAGAGATAAATGCTGGAGCGCAGATCCCTTTGAATCATTAACTGAAGTCTTGAAATAGGAATCGAATCCTATGTCTTCTGCTGTGATGTATATTTTCGTTCCAATTTAAAGTATTTTGGCTCCGTTTGAATAGCGCTGCCAATTATGAGATGGCAGCCACTTTAGATCCGACTTTAAGTTCAGGATATTTTGCCACCAAATGCCGGAAGAAGAGAAGAACAAATTCCACTTCTTCAATGTTTACCCAAGAACCACTTCCTGTAGGTTGAGATTCTTCTCCTTCTATATCAAAGAAACTAAATGACCCAAAGCAATGATATTCATGCCATGCACGCTTTGTTTGATGTAGAACATCCTCGCCATCTTCTAAAGCCTCTGAGTAGAATTCCCTTGAAGGGAACTCCCTTATCTCAGGATGCATACGGTACTGAGTTTTGAGCATCTGAACTGGATAATCAACCAATTGAAATCTCTTGAACAAACTCATGCCATATCCAAACTGTTCAGCTTTTGAAGAAAGTACAGTAGTAGGCAACTGAATTGAATCACCAACAAGAATTACTTGTTTGCATACATGGGCGAGTGGAACTAAAGTTGCTGGCTCTACAGCTTGTGCAGCTTCATCGATTATAACAACATCAAATCCACGGTTCATACGGCTAAAAACACTCGCTCCACTGAATCTTAGTGTGGAGCAAACAATTACAGCTTCATCAAGAATTGCAGCCCGAACGAGGTCATGATTCATTGCTGTAGAACCCACATTAGGTCCAGAAATAGCAGCTGCTCTATCCATGCTGCTCAAATGCTGTTCCACAAGATAGTCCATTGACACTGCTTGTACAGAATGATGGGATTGCAAACCAACTCGCACAATACTTGGACTGTAGACTTGACCATTTTCATCACGAATACCTGTGTTCGTCAAACGAAGAACAATTTCATCCAAAGCAGAATTGGAAGGTGCGCAGACAAGAATATGCATACGGTGTTTGCGTTTTGCTGCCACTACCTCTGGTTTAAACTCATTCCCAGTTTTTGGGTAGAAGCCCTCCTCAATTTAGTGTTACTGTCACCATAGTCCTTGCCATTTCGGTTCTTGAAAGAGTCATAATACCCGTCACCCTTCTCATGGAAAATCATTTTATACCACTCAAGCTCGAACATACGAACTTGTTGTGGGATCAGTTCTCTTTCTTTTGAACTTAGCTGGGCCAAATCACTCCCCTTGTTGGAAGGAATACTCTCCTTTACCTCCCCAGTAGAAGAAATTTTCTCCCGCGCAACAGTTTGAACTGTCAATCCCTTCAAACTTGAACAGATTTTCGCTTTCCATCATCTTAGATAGCGAAGAAATCCAATCAGGGGATTGACTTTTGTTATATTTTTTCCATTCTTCCCACCACATCATGAAGCTGCTTCCTTCGAAGAAAACATCTGATGAAATGCTGAGATCGCTTCCCATATTCATCACATACTCTTCAAAATTTTCAAGATTTTGTACCTTTTGGTGTTGTCCTTGTTTGAGAATTTCCAGGTCTTTCAAAGCCTCTTCTATATGTGCCCAAAAGCATGAGTCCCGAGGGAGAGATGTAGGTTTTGTGCGGCGTCCTTGAACTCTTGAACTGCGAGTTTTTTCTTTCGTTTCCATCCATTCCTAAGGAACTTTATGTCGTCTGGGTCTTCCATCTGAAAGATAGTTGCCTTTACCCTTAGAATAAAAGAATGCAATATCGAGAGGTTCTACAAGTCTTCTATATGCAGTGCCAGCATTTATCCACTTATTTTTGGTTTCGAAATCACTTGGCAACTCATGACTCTCCCACCTCTCAATAATCTCATCCCAAAACTCGGCTAGTTTTAATCTGCGGCAATCAGCCTTTATACTCTTGCTATCATTCTGGTTCTTGAAGGAATCATATTATGTGATACCCTCAGTCTTCTCACAAACCTCTTTATACCACTCAAGCTCTGCCAAAGTAGCCTTTTTCTGACTTAGTTGAACAAGTAGGTGAGAATCGTCTATTTGGTCGTAAGCATTTCGAACCTCTCCTCTGCGTAAGGCTAACTGTCCAAGGTCATCTTGAGCTCCAACGCCAATAGCTTCAAGTTGCAATAAGATACCCATCTCGCAAGGAGATTCTGAACTGGAATTCTCTATTGATCGTATCCCTCTTATGGAGTTTAGCAAAACCTCCTCCAAAACAAAATCATACCTTATGTGCTGTGAAAGACAGGAAGGTCTGTATGGGCTGCTTGGAGAAACAAAGATCTGATTCAGAAGAGCCCTGACAACATCTTGAATTAAAGAATCAGGCACATTTATGCATTGCCAATAAGAACAAATAGTAGTAAAGGGCTTAGCAATTGACTCAATCGGTGCAAGGAGCATCCTAGGAACAATATCATACTTGGAAACCACGTGACAAAAGTTGCCTCCCCAATTCTCTCGCCCAACTGCTTCAACAACCCTTTCATTCCCGACCAGAGGGCAACCAAACGTGATACAAAAGGGAGAGATTTGCCTTAGCCTCTTTTCCAAGACAACAGACTAGCAAGACGGAGTCTAACATCGGCTCCAATGGGGATGGCAGCTGCCGCTTTTTGGAGGTGCCAAGAACCGCAGAGCTTTGGGAGAGCAGACAGTGCCTCCATCCATTGGGAAATGGAGTCCATTATTTCAACAAATCGATACAACTGAAGACTCAACTTATTAACTGGAAACTGACTGAATTGATTGAAAGATTGACTCGACAAACTTCAAACTAAACTGTAATGAAACTAGAACAAAATGCTGCCTTTTGGCTGCTTATTTATTTACAAAATCTACCCTACTTTGCTTTAAAAAACATAGCTAAGGTAATACTAAAATGCCAGATCAACCTTTCCAGTAAACCTGAGAATGATGCCGCTTGAGAATGCTTCCACCAGGACACAGATGTAATTGTTGGCAGCCCTTCATGCACGTAATGAATCTGGCTATGTATAAGACAGCTTGATCTATCAGTCAAACTGAAAAACATTTCCATGTATGCTGCAATAGGATCGCAATAGCCAAACTCTGTTTGCTGCCCCAACTCTGCAATACATACCTCCAGCTGCACACTGTCAATGCAAACATCTGTAGGCAAGTCTGTTATTTCTTGTTTCGATGGAGGAAGGATTTCCAAGAACTTTTTAGGGTCTTGGAAATCATATGACTGGATCTGCTCATCTAAACATTGAATCTCCTTCTCAACTCTTTCAACAACTAACTCACAAAATCTAGTTTTAGTTTCAAAAGGGAACTTTGGAGATTTCAACCAATGAAGCAAGGCACTGAAAAATTCTTCATTAATTTCAGAATATTCTAACTGATTTCTAACCTCTTTTACAGCTTCACAAAGTGCAGGGTTTGCCACATACCCTACCATTGCTTGAATGGATCAGCAAGCACTGGAACGTCTGGATCGAGTTGGAGTCGCCAGGTGAATGCTTCAGCCTACATATGTGTCTGATTGTTGTCCACCATCAGCATCAGATCTGCAACTTGATTTCATGTACTGGAGCAAGACAATATACAATCGAATGTCACATCAACATCAAACCATCTTCCCCAGTATGGTCGCCACTATGTTAAAGCTCGAATATGCCTCAGGCTGAAAAAGGCAACATCAAACCAAGCTCAGCCTCGTAGCTAGCCCTACGAGGACAGGAGAGGGCTCTCTCCGGGTCTATCTCGGCAGAAAAGTCTTCAAAGGGGCTGAGATGACCAATAAGGAATACTGATCTTAGGCTAGTAAATTGATGAGAAAAGGGGTTTTAATGGATGATGGGGTTTTCTGGGCTACATGGGGCAAAGAAACAGCTTGAACAGAGAAATATAATCAAAAACTCAGATTGTCTCCTGAGGCAAGGTAGGCAAGAAATTTTAACATCAAATTGAGATTAAATGGAACGGCAAGACTGTTGAGGAGTTGACAAGGGCATAGAAGATGAATCCTTGTCAAATAGAAGAAAACATTAAATATGAACAAACTTAAAGGTAGAGCATACAAATTATGAATTCTACCTTAACTCTTCATTTGTTCAATTGGAAACGATCATGAAACGAAATGAACACATAACAGGCTACATATGAAACAAAGGATGACACAAATGTTAAATTTCATACCACAGGAATCTCAGGGGTCAGAGCTGCATTTTTTATTAAAATCTCTGTCAAAACTGTACAATCGAAGCTCTGTTTTTTTCCACGCACACCTCTCAGCCCTCTCTCCCCACACTTTACAAATGTTTTTTAATACCATAAACAGCTCAGAAGAAAACTGATCCACGAAAATATGGAATTGTTTCAACAAGCACTATGAAAAATAGTAAAAAGCCACTCATCGGTTCCTAAAGATCGGCGCATACATATCTGTGACCAATACAAAGGCGGAAGCTGTAGTTTGAACCCTCCAAATCATAACTGAAGACTAGGATAGGCAATCTGTCCCTATTTTTCTACTCAGGATCGATGTCTTCGTTCTAACTTTGTTTTCGACGTGGACTGCCACGTTATACTTTCCATTTCCTTTTGTTGTTAGACCAAAATGGCATGTGGAATGTGGAGGTCGCCGTTTTGACAAGCGCATTTGCAAAATCAAGCCACGTTACTATTTGAAACAAAATCATTTTTACATACAGTAAATAGACCAAGAACCTTTACCCCACAGGTCGATGAAAAACCATTTTTTCTAAAAATAGAGCATCGTTTCCCTTGAATTCCTCTGATGGCCAATTAAGAGATAAATGATGGAGCGCAGATCCCTTTGAATCATTAAATGAAGTCTTGAAATAGGAATCGAATCCTATGTCTTCTGCTGTGATGTATATTTTCGTTCCAATTTAAAGTATTTTGGCTCCGTTTGAATAGCGCTGCGAATTATGAGATGGCAGCCACTTTAGATCCGACTTTAAGTTCAGGATATTTTGCCACCAAATGCCGGAATAAGAGAAGAATAAATTCCGCTTCTTCAATGTTTACCAAAGAACCACTTCCTGTAGGTTGAGATTCTTCTCCTTCTATATCAAAGAAACTAAATGACCCAAAGCAATGATATTCATGCCATGCACGCTTTGTTTGATGTAGAAGATCCTCGCCATCTTCTAAAGCCTCTGAGTAGAATTCCCTTGAAGGGAACTCCCTTATCTCAGGATGCATACGGTACTGAGTTTTGAGCATCTGAACTGGATAATCAGCCAATTGAAATCTCTTGAACAAACTCATGCCATATCCAAACTGTTCAGCTTTTGAAGAAAGTACAGTAGTAGGCAACTGAATTGGATCACCAACAAGAATCACTTGTTTGCATCCATGGGCGAGTAGAACTAAAGTTGCTGGCTCTACAGCTTGTGCAGCTTCATTGATTATAACAACATCAAATCCACGGTTCATACGGCCAAAAACACTCGCTCCACTGAAGCTTAGTGTGGAGCAAACAATTGCAGCTTCATCAAGAATTGCAGCCCGAACGAGGTCACGATTCATTGCTGCAGAACCCACATTAGGCCCAGAAATAGCAGCTGCTCTATCCATGCTGCTCAAACGCTGTTCCACAAGATAGTCCATTGACACTGCTTGTACAGAATGATGGGCTTGCAAACCAACTCGCACAATACTTGGACTGTAGACTTGACCATTTTCATCACGAATACCTGTGTTCATCAAACGGAGAACAATTTCATCCAAAGCAGAATTGGAAGGTGCGCAGACAAGAATATGCACACGATGTTTGTGTTTTGCTGCCACTACCTCTTGTTTAAACTCATTCCCAGTTGTTGGGTAGAAGCCCTCATCAATTTAGTGTTATTATCACCATAGTCCTTGTCATTTCGGTTCTTGAAAGAGTCATAATACCCGTCACCCTTCTCATGGCAAATCATTTTATACCACTCAAGCTCGAACATACGAACTTGTTGTGGGATCAGTTCTCTTTCTTTTGAACTTAGCTGGGCCAAATCACTCCCCTTGTTGGAAGGAATACTCTCCTTTACCTCCCCAGTAGAACAAATTTTCTCCTGCGCAACATTTTGAACTGTCAATCCCTTCAAACTTGAACGGATTTTCACTTTCCATCATCTTAGATAACGAAGAAATCCAATCAGGGGATTGAATTTTGTTATATTTTTTCCATTCTTCCCACCACATCATGAAGTTGCTTCCTTCGAAGAAAACATCTGATGAAATGCTGAGATCGCTTCCCATCTTCGTCACATACTCTTTAAAATTTTCAAGATTTTGTACCTTTTGGTGTTGTCCTTGTTTGAGACTTTCCAGGTCTTTCAAAGCCTCTTCTATATGCGCCCAAAAGCATGAGTCCCGAGGGAGAGATGCATGTTTTGTGCGGCGTCCTTGAACTCTTGAACTGCGAGTTTTTTCTTTCGTTTCCATCCATTCCTAAGGAACTTTATGTCGTCTGGGTCTTCCATCTGAAAGATAGTTGCCTTTACTCTTAGAATAAAAGAATGCAATATCGAGAGGTGTTTAGTCAATTTAGTGTTTCTAAATTGATGTCATTAATTGTCAACCCGGGGCTCGTAAGCTGATGAAGTGAAGGTGTACTATATGTACTTAAGCAACCTCTTAGATCTTTTTGTCGTTTGGGGGTGTTGTTTGTGGTCAATTTATCTTCCTAAGATGGAATGGAGATTTTATAAACAGATGAGTGAGTGTGTGTGTAAGGTGATTTCTAACTACCTTCTAACTTTGCAAAGAAAAGGATTGAAATAAATAAATAACTTGAAATGAACTGAAAGCAAAGAACCACTTTCTAATGGCACTAGACACTATTCATGCTGCTGCAAATAAAAAGGTAAGAAAACCACTTTAAAAACCAATGATAATGTTTATCTCTTCCTAACTCTCTGCTTCCAACATATGGTACTATGTAAAACATGATTAGGAAGTAGTTAGAGATGAGTTTAAAAAGTGATAAAAAAATGAGAAAAATCTATTTTAAAGACTAGTTATAATGTTCAGCTCTTCCTAACTCTCTGCTTTCAGCATATGGAATTATGTAAAGCACGATTAGGAAGTAGTTAAAGATTAGTCTAAAAAGTACTCAAAGCCAGCTGTAATTTATTAGTATTCTGATCTCTGAAAGATGAACAACTTATGATAAAGAGACCATCAATATGTTAACATACAACTTTGAGAAACTAAACTAGAAATCAGCTATGAAAATAGAGTAAAGGCAGCAACTTTGAATAAGTCAACTGAAAATGCCATCAGATATAAAGCAAATACACAAAGACAAAAACAATCCCGGGTTAAAAACCTGCAAAAGAACAATACTGATCAGTTTAAAATAAAGGCTGGAAATGAAATGACATAAGATCAAATGGTACACTATTATACATGATGAAAGAAATAGAAATTGCTGAAAGCAGGAAAATGAAACCAAACACTATGTACACGGGCTGTCATAGATGGGGGCCCTCCATCCACGCAACCAACTTAAAAGATCAGCTACGAAAAGGTGAACAAAACAGTCTTCTTTTTATAAAACCAGCATGTCAAAATACAGTGAAAAGTGTTGTAGGAACAGCCTTCTAAAACAGAGTTTTTATAACAGAGTCAGCGCAACAATTACAATATTCAAAAAGCTAATCTATAAGCGTTGGCACACGCTTTATTTATAAGCACAGAGGCAACTACTCTCTGCGTGAACTAAGCAACTACAGCCTAACTTATTAACTACGCAGCAACACGCAGTCTTAGCTAATTAACTTGTGCAGCAAACACGTAGGTAACTCCGTGCAATTTTGAGGGAAACGGTCATCATGGGAGACAAATCTATGTTTGGATCCTGTCTTTAGCTGTCTTCGTGGCATGGAGGAGGTGCCAGCTATAGTTCTGTGTCCCAACTGCTCACGGCTCCCGTGCCACCGTTTAGAACTTGACCGTTTGACCGAGGGAATACCTGCGTTGACCAAGGGCATACGTGACTGGTTTGGCTCAACCAATAGCATACGATCCATGTGTACATCCAACCCAACATGCCCATGTGGCTCGTTCCTTGAGAAGACACGTGGAGCATATCAAACAACAAAAAGGCTGCGGAATCTCTGAACAGCTGCGGAATTGCTGAACAGCTGCGGAAACTCTGTTTATATGTCAAAAATCTAAACCAACAGTACAACATAAGCAAAGTTAACTAATTATGCTTAAAGACATCAAATGTAATGATCTGGGCAAGTTTA
This sequence comes from Pinus tabuliformis, assembly GCA_031772625.1. Lineage (NCBI taxonomy): Eukaryota > Viridiplantae > Streptophyta > Pinopsida > Pinales > Pinaceae > Pinus > Pinus tabuliformis. Next base: position 105,729,671 of record CM062816.1, read on the forward strand.
TGCGGAAAATAGAGCAAAAGAGAGGGATAAGTGAGGAAAAGCTGTAGGTAATGATGGATAATCAAGTGCAAGTTAGAGGCTCTACAAGAGGCTCTACAAGTCTTCTATATGCAGTGCCAGCATTTATCCACTTATTTTGGGTTTCGAAATCACTTGGCAACTCATGACTCTCCCACCTCTCAATAATCTCATCCCAAAACTCGGCCAGTTTTAACCTGCGGCAATCAACCTTTATACTCTTGCTATCATTCTGGTTCTTGAAGGAATCATAATATGTGATACCCTCAGTCTTCTCACAAACCTCTTTATACCACTCAAGCTCTGCCAAAGTAGCTTTTTTCTGACTTAGTTGAACAAGTAGGTGAGAATCGTCTATTTGGTCGTAAGCATTTCGAACCTCTCCTCTGCGTAAGGCTAACTGTCCAAGGTCATCTTGAGCTCCAACGCCAATAGCTTCAAGCTGCAATAAGATACCCATCTCGCAAGGAGATTCTGAACTGGAATTCTCTATTGATCGTATCCCTCTAATGGAGTTTAGCAAAACCTCCTCCAAAACAGAATCATACCTTATGTGCTATGAAAGACAGGAAGGTCTGTATGGGCTGCTTGGAGAAACAAAGATCTGATTCTGAAGAGTCCTGGCAGCATCTTGAATTAAAGAATCAGGCACATTTATGCACTGCCAATAAGAACAAATAGTAGTAAAGGGCTTAGCAATTGACTCAATCGGTGCAAGGAGCATCCTAGGAACAATATCATACTTGGAAACCACGTGAAAAAAGTTGCCTCCCCAATTCTCACGCCCAACTGCTTCAACAAGCCTTTCATTCCCGACCAGAGGGCAACCAAACGTGATACAAAAGGGAGAGATTTGCCTTAGCCTCTTTTCCAAGACAACAAACTAGCAAGACGGAGTCTAACATCGGCTCCAATGGGGATGGCAGCTGCCGCTTTTTGGAGGTGCCAAGAACCACAGAGCTTTGGGAGAGCAGACAGTGCCTCCATCCATTAGGAAATGGAGTCCATTATTTCAACAAATCGATACAACTAAAGACTCAACTTATTAACTGGAAACTGACTGAATTGATTGAAAGATTGACTCGGAAAACTTCAAACTAAACTGTAATGAAACTAGAACAAAATGCTGCCTTTTGGCTGCTTATTTATTTACAAAATCTACCCTACTTTGTTGTAAAAACAATAGATCAGGTAAGACTAAAATGCCAGATCAGCCATTCACGTAAACCTGAGAATGATTCCGCTTGAGAATGCTTCCACCAGGACACAGATGTAATTGCTGGCAGCCCTTCATGCACGTAATGAATCTGGATATGTATAAGACAACTTGATCTATCAGTCAAACTGAAAAACATTTCCATGTATGCTGCAATAGGATCGCAATAGCCAAACTCTGTTTGCTGCCCCAACTCTGCAATACATACCTCTAGCTGCACACTGTCAATGCAAACATCTGTAGGCAAGTTTGTTATTTCTTGTTTCGATGGAGGAAGGATTTCCAAGAACTTTTTAGGGTCTTGGAAATCATATGACTGGATTTGCTCATCTAAACATTGAATCTCCTTCTCAACTCTTTCAACAACTAAATCACAAAATCTAGTTTTAGTTTCAAAAGGTAACTTTGGAGATTTCAACCAATGAAGCAAGGCACTGAAAAATTCTTCATTAATTTCAGAATCTGCTAACTGATTTCTAACCTCTTTTACAGCTTCACAAATTGCAGGGTTTGCCACATACCCTACCATTGCATGAATGGATCAGCAAGCACTGGAATGTTTGGATCGAGTTAGAGTCGCCAGGTGAATGCTTCAGCCTGCATATGTGTCTGATTGTTTTCCACCATCAGCATCAGATCTGCAACTTGATTTCATGTACTGGAGCAAGACAATCTACAATCGAATGTCACATCAACAACAAACCATCTTCCCCAGTATGGTCGCCACTATGTTAAAGATCAAATCTGCCTCAGGCTGAAGAAGGAAAAAGTCGAGGCAACATCAAACCAAGCTCAACCTCGTAGGTAGCCCTATGAGGACAGGAGAGGGCTCTCTCCGGGTCTATCTCGGCAGAAAAGTCTTCAAAGGGGCTGAGATGACCAATAAGGAATACTGATCTTAGGCTAGTAAATTGATGAGAAAAGGGGTTTTAATGGATGATGGGGTTTTCTGGGCTACATGGGGCAAAGAAACAGCTTGAACAGAGAAATATAATCAAAAACTCAGATTATCTCCTGAGGCAAGGTAGGCAAGAAATTTTAACATCAAATTGAGATTAAATGGAACGACAAGACTGCTGAGGAGTTGACAAGGGCATAGAAGATGAATGCTTGTCAAACAGAAGAAAACATTAAATATGAAAAAACTTAAAGGCAGAGCATACAAATTATGGATTCTACCTTAACTCTTCATTTGTTCAATTGGAAACGATCATGAAACGAAATGAACACATAACAGGCTACATATGAAACAAAGGATGACACAAATGTTAAATTTCATACCACAGGAATCTCAGGGGTCAGAGCTACATTTTTTATTAAAATCTCTGTCAAAACTGTACAATAGAAGCTCTGTTTTTCTCCACGCACACCTCTCAGCCCTCTCTCCCCACACTTTACAAATGTTTTTTAATACCATAAACAGCTCAGAAGAAAACCGATCCATGAAAATATGGAACTGTTTCAACTGGCACTATGAAAAATAGTAAAAAGCCACTCATCGGTTCCTAAAGATCAGCGCATACATATCTGCGACCAATACAAAGGCAAAAGTTGTAGTGTGAACCCTCCAAATCATAACTGAAGACTAGGATAGGCAATCTTTCCCTATTTTTTTGCTCAGGATCGATGTCTTCGTTCTAACTTTGTTTTCGACCTGGACTGCCACGTTATACTTTCCATTTCCTTTTGCTGTTAGACCAAAATGGCATGTGGAATGTGGAGGTCGCCTTTTTGACAAGCGCATTTGCAAAATCAAGCCACATCACTATTTGAAACAAAATCATTTTTACATACAATAAATAGACCAAGAACCTTTCCCCCACAGGTCAATGAAAAACCATTTTTTCTAAAAACAGAGCATCGTTTCCCTTGAATTCCTCTGATGGCCAATTAAGAGATAAATGCTAGAGCACAGATCCCTTTGAATCATTAACTGAAGTCTTGAAATAGGAATCGAATCCTATGTCTTCTGCTGTGATGTATATTTTTGTTCCAATTTAAAGTATTTTGGCTCCGTTTGAATAGCGCTGCCAATTATGAGATTGCAGCCACTTTAGATCCGACTTTAAGTTCAGGATATTTTGCCACCAAATGCCGGAATAAGAGAAGAACAAATTTCGCTTCTTCAATGTTTACCCAAGAACCACTTCCTGTAGGTTGAGATTCTTCTCCTTCTATATCAAAGAAACTAAATGACCCAAAGCAATGATATTCATGCCATGCACGCTTTGTTTGATGTAGAACATCCTTGCCATCTTCTAAAGCCTTTGAGAAGAATTCCCTTGAAGTGAACTCCCTTATCTCAGGATGCATACGGTACTGAGTTTTGAGCATCTGAACTGGATAATCAGCCAATTGAAATCTCTTGAACAAACTCTTGCCATATCCAAACTGTTCAGCTTTTGAAGAAAGTACAGTAGTAGGCAACTGAATTGAATCACCAACAAGAATTACTTGTTTGCATCCATGGGCGAGTGGAACTAAAGTTGCTGGCTCTACAGCTTGTGCTGCTTCATCGATTATAACAACATCAAATCCACGGTTCATACGGTTAAAAATACTCGCTCCACTGAAGCTTAGTGTGGAGCAAACAATTGCAGCTTCATCAAGAATTGCAGCGCGAAGGAGGTCATGTTTCATTGCTGCAGAACCCACATTAGGCCCAGAAATAGCAGCTGCTCTATCCATGTTGCTCAAACGCTGTTCCACAAGATAGTCCATTGACACTGCTTGTACAGAATGATGGGCTTTCAGACCAACTTGCACAATACTTGGACTGTAGACTTGACCATTTTCATCACGAATACCTGTGTTCATCAAACGGAGAACAATTTCATCCAAAGCAGAATTGGAAGGTGCGCAGACAAGAATATGCACACGGTGTTTGCGTTTTGCTGCCACTACCTCTGGTTTAAACTCATTCCCAGTTGTTGGGTAGAAGCCCTCATCAATTTAGTGTTACTGTCACCATAGTCCTTGTCATTTCGGTTCTTGAAAGAGTCATAATACCCGTCACCCTTCTCATGGCAAATCATTTTATACCACTCAAGCTCGAACATACGAACTTGTTGTGGGATCAGTTCACTTTCTTTTGAACTTAGCTGGGCCAAATCACTCCCCTTGATGGAAGGAATACTCTCCTTTACCTCGCCAGTAGAAGAAATTTTCTCCTGTGCAACAGTTTGAACTGTCAATCCCTTCAATCTTGAATGGATTTTCACTTTCCACCATCTTAGATAACGAAGAAATCCAATCAGGGGATTGAATTTTGTCATATTTTTTCCATTCTTCCCACCACATCATGAATTTGCTTCCTTCGAAGAAAACATCTGATGAAATGCTGAGATCGCTTCCCATATTCGTCACATACTCTTCAAAATTTTCAAGATTTTGTACCTTTTGGTGTTGTCCTTGTTTGAGACTTTCCAGGTCTTTCAAAGCCTCTTCTATATGTGCCCAAAAGCATGAGTCCCGAGGGAGAGATGCAGGTTTTGTGCGGCGTCCTTGAACTCTTGAACTGCGAGTTTTTTCTTTCGTTTCCATCCATTCCTAAGGAACTTTATGTCGTCTGGGTCTTCCATCTGAAAGATAGTTGCCTTTACCCTTAGAATAATAGAATGCAATATCGAGAGGCTCTACAAGTCTTCTATATGCAGTGCCAGCATTTATCCACTTATTTTGGGTTTCGAAATCACTTGGCAACTCATGACTCTCCCACCTCTCAATAATCTCATCCCAAAACTCGGCCAGTTTTAACCTGCGGCAATCAGCCTTTATACTCTTGCTATCATTCTGGTTCTTGAAGGAATCATAATATGTGATACCCTCAGTCTTCTCACAAACCTCTTTATACCACTCAAGCTCTGCCAAAGTAGCTTTTTTCTGACTTAGTTGAATAAGCAGGTGAGAATCGTCTATTTGGTCGTAAGCATTTCGAACCTCTCCTCTGCGTAAGGCTAACTGTCCAAGGTCATCTTGAGCTCCAACGCCAATAGCTTCAAGCTGCAATAAGATACCCATCTCGCAAGGAGATTCTGAACTGGAATTCTCTATTGATCATATCCCTCTTATGGAGTTTAGCAAAACCTCCTCCAAAACAGAATCATACCTTATGTGCTCTGAAAGACAGGAAGGTCTGTATGGGCTGCTTGGAGAAACAAAGATCTGATTCTGAAGAGTCCTGGAAGCATCTTGAATTAAATAATCAGGCACATTTATGCACTGCCAATAAGAACAAATAGTAGTAAAGGGCTTAGCAATTGACTCAATCAGTGCAAGGAGCATCCTAGGAACAATATCATACTTGGAAACCACGTGACAAAAGTTGCCTCCCCAATTCTCACGCCCAACTGCTTCAACAAGCCTTTCATTCCCGACCAGAGGGCAACCAAACGTGATACAAAAGGGAGAGATTTGCCTTAGCCTCTTTTCCAAGACAACAGACTAGCAAGACGGAGTCTAACATCGGCTCCAATGGGGATGGCAGTTGCCGCTTTTTGGAGGTGCCAAGAACCGCAGAGCTTTGGGAGAGCAGACAGTGCCTCCATCCATTGGGCAATGGAGTCCATTATTTCAACAAATCGATACAACTGAAGACTCAACTTATTAACTGGAAACTGACTGAATTAATTGAAAGATTGACTCAGCAAACTTCAAACTAAAGTGTAATGAAACTAGAACAAAATGCTGCCTTTTGGCTGCTTATTTATTTACAAAATCTACCCTACTTTGCTGTAAAAACAATAGATCAGGTAATACTAAAATGCCAGATCAACCATTCCAGTAAACCTGAGAATGATGCCGCTTGAGAATGCTTCCACCAGGACACAGATGTAATTGCTGGCAGCCCTTCATGCACGTAATGAATCTGGCTATGTATAAGACAGCTTGATCTATCAGTCAAACTGAAAAACATTTCCATGTATGCTGCAATAGGATCGAAATAGCCAAACTCTGTTTGCTACCCCAACTCTGCAATACATACCTCCAGCTACACACTGTCAATGCAAACATCTGTGGGCAAGTCTGTTATTTCTTGTTTCGATGGAGGAAGGATTTCCAAGAACTTTTTAGGGTCTTGGAAATCATATGACTGGATCTGCTCATCTAAACATTGAATCTCCTTCTCAACCCTTTCAACAACTAACTCACAAAATCTAGTTTTAATTTCAAAAGGGAAATTTGGAGATTTCAACCAATGAAGCAAGGCACTGAAAAATTCTTCATTAATTTCAGAATCTGCTAATTGATTTCTAACCTCTTTTACAGCTTCACAAAGTGTAGGGTTTTCCACATACCCTACCATTGCATGAATGGATCAGCAAGCACTGGAATGTCTGGATCGAGTTGGAGTCGCCAGGTGAATGCTTCAGCCTGCATATGTGTCTGATTGCTGTCCACCATCAGCATCAGATCTGCGACTTGATTTCATGTACTGGAGCAAGACAATCTACAATCGAATGTCACATCAACAACAAGCCATCTTCCCCAGTATGGTCGCCACTATGTTAAAGCTCGAATCTGCCTCAGGATGAAGAAGGCAAAACTCGAGGCAACATCAAACCAAGCTCATCCTCTTAGCTATCCCTACGAGGACAGGAGAGGGATCTCTCCGGGTCTATCTCGGCAGAAAAGTCTTTAAAGGGGCTGAGATGACCAATAAGGAATACTGATCTTAGGCTAGTAAATTGATGAGAAAAGGGGTTTTAATGGATGATGGGGTTTTCTAGGCTACATGGGGCAAAGAGACAGCTTGAACAGAGAAATATAATCAAAAACTCAGATTATCTCCTGAGGCAAGGTAGGCAAGAAATTTTAACATCAAATTGAGATTAAATGGAACGGCAAGACTACTGAGGAGTTGACAAGGGCATAGAAGATGAATCCTTGTCAAACAGAAGAAAACATTAAAGATGAACAAACTTAAAGGCAGAGCATACAAATTATGAATTCTACCTTAACTCTTCATTTGTTCAATTGGAAACGATCATGAAACGAAATGAACACATAACAGGCTACATATGAAACAAAGGATGACACAAATGTTAAATTTCATACCACAGGAATCTCAGGGGTCAGAGCTGCATTTTTTATTAAAATCTCTGTCAAAACTGTACAATAGAAGCTCTGTTTTTCTCCACACACACCTCTCAGCCCTCTCTCCCCACACTTTACAAATGTTTTTTAATACCATAAACAGCTCAAAATAAAACCGATCCATGAAAATATGGAACTGTTTCAACTGGCACTATGAAAAATAGTAAAAAGCCACTCATCGGTTCCTAAAGATCAACGCATACATATTTGCGACCAATACAAAGGCGGAAGCTGTAGTGTGAACCCTCCAAATCATAACTGAAGACTAGGATAGGCAATCTGTCCCTATTTTTCTGCTCAGGATCGATGTCTTCGTTCTAACTTTGTTTTCGACCTGGACTTGCACGTTATACTTTCCATTTCCTTTTGCTATTAGACCAAAATGGCATGTGGAATGTGGAGGTCGCCTTTTTGACAAGCGAATTTGCAAAATCAAGCCACGTTACTATTTGAAACAAAATCATTTTTACATACAGTAAATAGACCAAGAACCTTTCCCCCATAGGTCAATGAACAACCATTTTTTCTAAAAAGAGAGCATCGTTTCCCTTGAATTCCTCTGATGGCCAATTAAGAGATAAATGCTGGAGTGCAGATCCCTTTGAATCATTAACTGAAGTCTTGAAATAGGAATCGAATCCTATGTCTTCTGCTGTGATGTATATTTTCGTTCCAATTTAAAGTATTTTGGCTCCGTTTGAATAGCGCTGCCAATTATGAGATGGTAGCCACTTTAGATCCGACTTTAAGTTCAGGATATTTTGCCACCAAATGCCGGAAGAAGAGAGGAACAAATTCCGCTTCTTCAATGTTTACCCAAGAACCACTTCCTGTAGGTTGAGATCTTCTCCTTCTATATCAAAGAAACTAAATGACCCAAAGCAATGATATTCATGCCATGCACGCTTTGTTTGATGTAGAACATCCTCGCCGTCTTCTAAAGCCTCTGAGTAGAATTCCCTTGAAGGGAACTCCCTTATCTCAGGATGCATACGGTACTGAGTTTTGAGCATCTGAACTGGATAATCAGCCAATTGAAATCTCTTGAACAAACTCTTGCCATATCCAAACTGTTCAGCTTTTGAAGAAAGTACAGTAGTAGGCAACTGAATTGGATCACCAACAAGAATTACTTGTTTGCATCCATGGGCGAGTGGAACTAAATTTGCTGGCTCTACAGCTTGTGCAGCTTCATCGATTATAACAACATCAAATCCACGGTCCATACGGCTAAAAACACTTGCTCCACTGAAGCTTAGTGTGGAGCAAACAATTGCAGCTTCATCAAGAATTGCAGCTCGAAGGAGGTCACGTTTCATTGCTGCAGAACCCACATTAGGCCCAGAAATAGAAGCTGATCTATCCATGCTGCTCAAACGTTGTTCCACAAGATAGTCCATTGACGCTGCTTGTACAGAATGATGGGCTTGCAAACCAACTCACACAATACTTGGACTGTAGACTTGACCATTTTCATCACGAATACTTGTGTTCGTCAAACGGAGAACAATTTCATCCAAAGCAGAATTGCAAGGTGCGCAGACAAGAATATGCACACGGTGTTTGCATTTTGCTGCCACTACCTCTGGTTTAAACTCATTCCCAGTTGTTGGGTAGAAGCCCTCATCAATTTAGTGTTACTGTCACCATAGTCCTTGTCATTTCGGTTCTTAAAAAAGTCATAATACCCGTCACCCTTCTCATGGCAAATCATTTTATACCACTCAAGCTCAAACATACGAACTTGTTGTGGGATCAGTTCACTTTCTTTTGAACTTAGCTGGGCCAAATCACTCCCCTTGTTGGAAGGAATACTCTCCTTTACCTCCCCAGTAGAAGAAATTTTCTCCTGCGCAACAGTTTGAACTATCAATCCCTTCAAAGTTGAACGGATTTTCACTTTCCATCATCTTAGATAACGAAGAAATCCAATCAGGGAATTGACTTTTGTTATATTTTTTCCATTCTTCCCACCACATCATGAAGCTGCTTCCTTCGAAGAAAACATCTGATGAAATGCTGAGATCGCTTCCCATCTTCGTCACATACTCTTCAAAATTTTCAAGATTTTGTACCTTTTGGTGTTGTCCTTGTTTGAGACTTTCCAGGTCTTTCAAAGCCTCTTCTATATGTGCCCAAAAGCATGAGTCCCGAGGGAGAGATGCAGGTTTTGTGCGGCGTCCTTGAACTCTTGAACTGCGAGTTTTTTCTTTCGTTTCCATCCATTCCTAAGGAACTTTATGTCGTCTGGGTCTTCCATCTGAAAGATAGTTGCCTTTACCCTTAGAATAAAAGAATGCAATATCGAGAGGCTCTACAAGTCTTCTATATGCAGTGCCAACATTTATCCACTTATTTTGGGTTTCGAAATCACTTGGAAACTCATGACTCTCCCACCTCTCAATAATCTCATCCCAAAACTCGGCTAGTTTTAACCTGCGGCAATCAGCCTTTATACTCTTGCTATCATTCTGGTTCTTGAAGGAATCATAATATGTGATATCCTCAGTCTTCTCACAAACCTCTTTATACCACTCAAGCTCTGCCAAAGTAGATTTTTTCTGACTTAGTTGAACAAGCAGGTGAGAATCGTCTATTTGGTCGTAAGCATTTCGAATCTCTCCTCTGCGTAAGGCTAACTGTCCAAGGTCATCCTGAGCTCCAACGCCAATAGCTTCAAGTTGCATTAAGATACCCATCTCGCAAGGAGATTCTGAACTGGAATTCTCTATTGATCGTATCCCTCTTATGGAGTTTAGCAAAACCTCCTCCAAAACAGAATCATACCTTATGTGCTCTAAAAGACAGGAAGGTCTGTATGGGCTGCTTGGGGAAACAAAGATCTGATTCAGAAGAGTCCTGGCAGCATCTTGAATTAAAGAATCAGGCACATTTATGCACTGCCAATAAGAACAAATAGTAGTAAAGGGCTTAGAAATTGACTCAATCGGTGCAAGGAGCATCCTAGGAACAATATCATACTTGGAAACCACGTGACAAAAGTTGCCTCCCCAATTCTCACGCCCAACTGCTTCAACAAGCCTTTCATTCCCGACCAGAGGGCAACCAAACGTGATACAAAAGGGAGAGATTTGCCTTAGCCTCTTTTCCAAGACAACAGACTAGCAAGACGGAGTCTAACAGATTCAGTGTGGATTGTGGTAAATCTTGAGAGACAAGGAGATGAAAAATTCCTCAAGGATAGTGATGGAGTCTGAAGGCATTCCAAGCTTCGTTTGGTTTTGTCATCTCGGTGCCGGTTTTGGTGAGATCACAGTTTGGTGAGGGTGGAGGTGGTTGAACCTCTGGATTTTCTTGGTTTTTTCTGACTGGTTTATCCATGAGATCCCACATTCATGCTTGGAATATGGCATGCGGGTTACTGACATAAAGAAAGATTTGGTTCAACCATGTCTATGGTCGGGTCGTATGTGGAAGTCTTGAACCTAATCGTATTTTCTTATGTTTAATAAAAGGCAAGTTCTCTTAATTTTTTACATGTTAATATGTGGCTTTAATGATTGTTATTTCATTGTTAATTTCATGGTTAAATGTTAGTTATAATCATTGTTATATGAATGGTTATTTTCATGGTTATTTCATGTATTTACTTGTAACTGAAAATTTAACGGATGCAAGACCTAATTGATGTTAAAACAGTTAAGGGAAGAGGGTGGTGATCCTTCTTGTCAAGTTCCATATGAGTTATCAATCATTTATGCTCTGTCTTGTATTCATTTCCTATAGATTTCATTGATGCCAAGTGTTTGACAAAATGTCAGTCCTAGTTGGGGATGGTTAGGCATAGTCCCAGAGTCAGTTTTTAATTTGTAATTCATGTGGTCATGTAATTTATGGATTCTGAAAGCTACATAGATTTCTAGGTAGTGACCTGGATTATGGGCTAGAAAAGTGGCACAAATCCTGAAGTCACAGATGCAGGTCTGAGGAGAAAAGTCCCAAAATGCATGCATACCCATTATGTGCATGCTTTCAGAGATTTACAGATGCACCCTTGTTCATATCAAGGGAGCGTATGAGGTTTTAGTGGTCTAAAATCCCAGTGGGACCCAAGGGCTGGTCAGGGGAATGACTAGGATGCGTTTTGGGATTCCTGTAGGAGGTGCAAAAGGTCTAGTAAGGTGTGTTTCGGTTAATTCCACTTCCTTAACTAACACATAGGGAGTCAAATCATATCATAGTAACTTCTTGTCACATGTTTACCCTGGTTGGCTGGTTACTTGGATAAATATGGGAGGGGGGTGTTATAGAGTGGTATCAAAGCTTGCTTCACCCCTTAGATTGGATGGGTTGTGTGTTGGTCATGCATTCATGTCGGTTGCACGTGTGTTAATCATCCTTGTGGTATATATGCTTGTTGCATATGCATGGTGTTGGTTATGGTTGTAGTGATGTCGCCATGTGAAAGAGGATGTTATTGTGAAGTGTGTCGTCATGAGTGTATGATTGGTTACATGTTGTTTATGCACGTTAATGTTTACATGTGGTCAAGTGTATAATGATGTGGCGGTTTTTGTCATGCATGAGGTCATGGTGTGTGGTTGATATGGTCACGCATTGATGACTGGACTCTAGCTAGAATGATGTTTATGTGTTGATACACTTATTTGTTATATGTCGATATGTTGTTATGATTATGTTACACATATATTACACTAATTATTTGATATTGCAGATGAGATATCCTCCCTGAATTATGCTAAGGTACATTGGTTCATTGTGATTTGGTTTAGCTGACATGATATACCTTGTAGGAAGAATAACAAAGGTGACTAGCAAGATGGTAGACTACAGTTCTCAAGACTCTCCCTATGGATAGTATGAGTAGTGTGGTGTTGGGCACTCTTCCAATTTGGCAGAAACACTGAGAATCTTAAAGGAATAAATAAGGAGTTATGAGGTGGACAATGACATAATCATATAGGCACAAGAGAAACAAGCAGAGGTGAATGCAGTGATACTCCAGAGTTTGTTAGAATTGCAGTGACAGGGATTGCTTCGGATCAACCATGAGCAGGTGGACATAACTAATGGGGCATATGGCAGTAGGTCTCATGGTGAGTACATGTTTGATGGAGATGGCACGATCAGAGATGGCAAGTCCTTGGATACTCTAGATAGGAGGGGTAATAGACACATGTATTATTCTAGTTCTGGTTCTGACAAGCATTATGATCGTCATCATTATCATCCTTACAAGAGGAGTGATAAGGGATATTTGTCAGATGAGTTTAAGAAAGAAAAACCACCTACATTCGATGGAGAGATGAAGAAATCACATGATGGATAAGCATGGTTGCTTGATATGAGGAAGTTATTCATATTGCACGATTATTCAGAGAACGTGAAAGCAAATATAACCACTTTCACTCTTAAAGGGAAATCATATATCTGGAGGGAGTATGTGAAGAATGTTAAAGGTATTCGGGAGGATGAATTGACTTGGAAAGATTTTGAGGGCTCTTCCATAAGAAGTATTTGTTGGAAAGGTGTTATGATGACAAAGCTAAGGAGTTTTATGAGTTGCAGATGGGTTCCATGACAAATGATGAGTATACTAGTAGGTTCTTGGAGTTGTTGATATATGTGTCTTACCTCAAGGAGGAGAAGGCAAAGGTTCAAAGATTCATTAGTGGACTGCTAGTAGCATACAAAGATCGGATTGAGTTCGATGAGCCTAGATAATTGGAGGAGGCCATCTGAAAGTTGAAACATTGTTATGAGTAGTCGAAGCGCAAAGTTGAGCATAAGCATGACTTGAAAGGAAACGAGAAAGTTAAAGGAAAATGGCCACGACAGAGAGGAAGACCTCAAGTTGCATGTGAGAAAGAAAATGCAGTCCCTTACAGGAAGTTCAATTTAGTTGAGAAGAGATATGGAAAGCAGTAGAATAGAGGCAATGCTAGAGCATCATTGTAGTGTTGGATATGTGGCAAGGGTCATCGTAAGAGGGATTGTCCGCAGTATCAGGGTGGTAGACCCCAAATCTATAGTGCTTAGGAGGCACATATAGTTGGGGATGTTGGTCATAGCATTCCTCGGATTTATGAAGCTATGGAAAACAAGCAGGTAGATCATCATACATCTATCATTGAGATGGATGGTAAGTTTTGTGATCAAGTTGTTTATATTTTTATTGATCTTGGATCTAATTATATTTATATTAATCCTGACTTGGTGGATAAGTGTAGTTTGAGAAAGGAAGTGCATGCAAAATCTCAGTTGGTACAATTGGATATAGGTACAAAGAAGAGAGTTCAACATTGGGTAAGATCTTGTGCATTTGAGTTAAATGGTATGCCTACAAGTTTTTTTTGAATGTAATGCCATTAGGATCGTATAACATGCTTTCGGGTATGGATGAGTTGTACCTTCACAGGACCAAAGTGGATTGATTCGATAAGGCCATTGAGTGCTTGGATGATAATGGAAAAAATATAATTTTGCAGGGAAAGAAGAAGCCTACATCAGTGAGGATGGTTACTGCTATGTAGGCTAAGCGTAGTTACATAAAAGGTTGTGTGATGTTTGTAGTGCATATATCTAGTGACAAGGGTAAATATGTTGAGGATGCAGAAATATTCAAGAGGTACCCTATATTGCAGCAGTATCACGATGTGTTTCCAGCAGAGATTCTAGAGCTACTTCCTCACAGGGAAGCATATTTATTTGTTGAGTTGGTGTTAGGGGTAGCACCAACATCGAAGAAACCTTACAGGATGAGTACCCCAAAGCTAGTAGAGTTGAAATTGGAGTTAAAGGAGATTCTTGACAAGGGATACATTAGGCCAAGTGTATCACCTTGGGGTGCACTAATGCTTTTCGTAAAGAAGAAATATGGTGCTCTCAGATTGTCCATTGATTATAAGAAACTAAATAAGGTAAACGATCAAGAAAAGGTACCCACTTCTGAGAATTGATGATTTGTTTGATCAGTTGAAGGGAGAAACCATGTTCTCTAAGATCGAATTGAGATTAGGATACCATCAATTACACATAAAGGAAGAGGATATCTACAAGCCTGCCTTCAGGACCAAGTATCGGCATTATGAGTTTGTTGTAGTTCCATTCGTTTTGACTAATGCCCTAGATACATTTATGTGTTTGATGAATAATGTGTTGTGTCCTTATCTAGACAAGTTTGTTATTGTATTCATTGATGACATCTTGATATACTCCAAGAATTAAGAAGAACATGTCAAATATTTAGCAACAATGTTGAGATTGCTAAGAGAGCATCAGTTGTATGCCAAACTTAGCAAGTGAAACTTATTTTAGATAGAGGTGTATTACTTGGGACATGTTGTTTCCAAGGAAGGGATAACAGTAGATTTAGAAAAGATAAGGGTCATCATGGAGTGAGCAACTCCTAAGAATGTGGATGAGGTGAGATCATTCATGGGGGTGGAAGATTAATCCAGGAGGTTCATCAGGAACTTCTCACACTTTACATATCCTATGACATCCTTGCAGAGGAAATGTAAGAATTTTGAATGGATAGAATAATGTGTAGCTAGCTTTGAGCAATTGAAGTAGTTGTTGACCAATGCTCTAGTCCTTAAGATTGCAAATCTGGATAAAGAGTTTGTAGTGTGTACAGATGCATGTAAAAGAGTACTTGGTGGAGCCCTTATGTAGGAGGGACAAGTGGTGTGTTATGAATCTAGGAAGTTGAATGAACACAAGAAAAACCACGTGACTCATGATATTGAGTTGGCAACTATTATTCACGGCTTGAAGATGTGCAAACATTATCTTCTTGGCAGGAGATATTTATTGATGAGTGATCACAATGGGTTGAGATACTTGTTCGACCAACCGAATCTAAATTCCAGGCAAGCTAGATGGTTGGAAACCCTTACTGAGTTTGACTTCAAGATTAGATACATTCAGGGAACAAAGAACCGGGTTGTAGATGCTCTTAGCAGGAGGGTATAGGTGAATCATATAACATCTATGAGCTCTTATGGGACAGAGTTACGGGATAGGATCTTGTAGACATGATAGTGAAATGACAAGTATATAGATATTATGCACAAGTTACAATAGAGTACAGGTACATATATAGGTACAGGTGATTATGATGCTGACTATCATCTCATGATATATGGTTTGGTGAGATTTAGGGACATGATTGATCAGGTGCTCATGTCCTAAGTGTCGTAAAATGCTCAAAATTTAAAGTGATTAGAACTGGTTCAAAGTTGAATGAATGGAAATTTGTCGTCTTACCGATTCTGACGCCACAAACGGTTCGAAAAACGGTCGCCGTATGAGGAAGTTATGGCAAAAAGAAGAATTTGTCCATAACATTAGAAATTGTTTAGATAATCTTCGGCGAAATCACATAATTAATCTTTTGTCGACGCGTTTCGAACCAACAAGTGTGGTTCATCGTCAGGACGATGAACCACACTTGTTGGTTCGAAACGCGTCGACAAAAGATTAATTATGTGATTTCGCCGAAGATTATCTAAACAATGTTATGGATCACAGAAGTCTAAATTCCTTAACATTAGAAATTTTAATTTTTAAAAAAAATTAAAAAAGGAATATTCCGCCTGGCACGAAATCCGAGGCAACCACCAAACATTAAATGTAACTGCAGTTAAGTTGGCGGAATTTTGGCAGGAGCACCAAATTTTGCGGACCCGCCATAATTGGCGGAGGTAACTGGAGTTAACTAAAGTTAGCTGGAGTTTTTCTAGGGAAAAACTGGAGAAACTTTAAATGGCCATAACTTTGGCTAGGAAAGTTGGTTTTGGACGAATTTTTTTTTGATTTTGGGTATTTTCGACCTTCTAAATCCATTGGTACAAGTCTTACAGCTATATGAGGTCATTTACAGAGGTTTTGGAGCCGTGAAAATTCTAGGAGCCACTAGGACCCAGTTTTGTGAAGACTGTATAGGGTTGCAGGTATCCATTGGAGGTGATCCAATAGTCAATCCTGAAGGATTCAAGTGTTCTGAATCCATTTTTACCATCTATTTCTCTTGTATATGCTTCTATTCAGCTGTATTTTCAATTTGAGCATTTAATAAAAACAAGGACAAGCCCGGTTGGGAGCTTTGGACCCAACAGACGTAGCCCTGGAGGGGGTGAACTACTTTATCAACTTCCATTTTAATGTGTTAAACAGTAAAAGGAAATAACTCTGCTATGCTTAAATGGGTCATGAACAACTGAAAATTTCATGTGTTTTCTTTCTGCAAGACATGGAAATCTTTTAAACATGTTTAATTCTGAATTGAATACCTTGCAAGCAAATTTCAAGTAGTTTCAAATTCAGATAAAGTTGGTATCAGAGCCCAGGGTTTTTTTGCAAAGATCTTCTAACTGTCTTGCAAAGTATTGATGCTTACCAGGTTGAAACTCAAAAGAGGGGAAGGACAGTTGACTAGAGAACGAGAGAATCCTCAGTTAAGGAAGGCCAGAGAGCCATCACCTCCACCTTCAATTTCACCCTCAAGAGTCTCAGCAGAAGCTTCAAGGATGTCTGAACATGAAGGAGAAATTCCTACATAGACAGATCCAAGAGAAGAAGAAAGAGTCTTCAGAAAGGCTTTCTTGGACCTCACTGAAATGGTGAGGATATTGTACCAAGAAAGAAATGAGAAATTGGCTGGAGAAGGGTCCAAACATCCACATGAAGGAGAGGGCTCTTCAGGAGGTAAGAAGGATGATGATCATTCCAAGAAAGGACATGGAGGAAATGGTGATCCACCACCCCCATCTTCACCTTCTTCCTCTTCATCCTCGTCTTCTTCTGTTCATAAGCATAGATCCTCTAGAAAAAGTCCTTTTTTGAAGCTTGATGTAAAATTCGAATTACCTATGTTTAATAGTGAAGTGAATGCAGAAAATATTGACAACTGGATTAGGCAGTTGGAAGTTTACTTGAGGATCCAAAATATGCATGATGATGCCACAATGATTCAGTTGGCTTCTTTGAGAATGGATGGAGCAGCATTGGTCTGGTGGGAGGCCAAGACTAAAGAGGAGATCAAGAAATTTGGTAAGGTTACCTTAACATGGCCTGAATTTCTGTTAGCCATTAAAAAACAGTTTTATCCTCTTGCTCACATGCAGAAGGCCATTATGAATTGGAAAAATTTCAGACAACTTAAGGGTCAAAGTGTCCAAGACTACACCCAAGAATTCAGGAGAAGAGCTCTCTTGTTAGGGGTAGATTTGCAGACCCAGGAAACCTTGCTGAAATACATTGGTGGCTTGCATAGCTATCTTAGACACACCATCTTGATGTTTAACCCTACTAGCCTGGACGAGGTTTGTGTCCAAGCTACCCATTTAGAGGCAAGGAGAAAAAACACATTTGAAGAGGGTAGAAACAAGCCCCCCAAGGGGAAAAACAAAGAGAAAACCTCCAAGGGAAAGGGCAAAAAGAATGCATCTATCAAACAGGAGAGTGAGAAAGTGATCTGTAAACACTGTTCTAAACCAGGCCATGAGGAGAAAAACTGTTGGAAATTATATCCTGAAAAAAGACCTCAATTTAACAAATCCAAAGGGAAACAGAAAACTGCTGCTACTACATCTACACCACAATATTTAGGGGAAGATTCAGGTGATGAAACCAAAATTACAGCCATGGGTTTGAAAAACTTGAAGGAAAAAGAAATTGAAACTCAAGCCAGCACTAGTACCTCAAACTGCCATGTACAAGCTCCTAATGAGGAAGAAAGAATTGAACTGTTTCATGTGAGGGTGATTTCAAAACATACTAAAATTGACACACTTTTTGATAGTGGGTCACAAGCAAACCTTATATCAGAGGACTTGGTCAAGTAGCTTAAACTTGAGACCATTCCACATCCGAATACATATCCACTTGGATGGATTTGCAAGGATGCAAATTTACAAGTTTCAAGAAAGTGCACATTGCGCTTTGCAATTACTGCACATTTTATTGACACAGTTGAACTTGATGTGGTACCTTTTGATATAGCAGGAATTGTTTTGGGAAGTCCTTACTTGTTTGACAGGAAAGCTATCTTTCATCGCCATGAAAAAAAATATCATCTGTTCAAAGATGGCAAGGAGTTCATTGTTAGAGCTCATCGCAAGAAGACAAATATAGCGATGGTGAATGCAGGACAGATAAAAAGGTTGGTCAATTCAAGTAGAATTTTGTTCTTCTTATGATTAATCCCAAGGTTGATGTGAATCATGAGTCATTTGACAATTGTGATCCAAAACTTAAATCAGATCTGTATGATGTAGTTGATGCATATCATGAGATGTTTCAGGAGCCAACAGGTTTGCCTCCTAAGAGAGAGATTCAACATGAAATCCATTTGCATCCAGATTGTCCTCTTCCAAACATAGGCATGTACCGCATGTCTATTATGGAGAATGCTGAAATAAAGAATCAAATCAAGGACTTGTTGGACAAGGGTTTCATAAGGCCAAGTACTTCGCCATGTCGGTCACCGATTGTATTGATTCCAAAGAAAGATGGCACTTGGCGTATGTGTGTTGATTTCAGGGCCTTGAACAAGATAACGGTAAAGAATCGTTACCCACTCCCAAGGATAGATGATTTGCTATACCAGCTGAAAGATGCTCGATATTTCACTAAGCTAGACTTGCGCAGTGGATATCATCAAGTAAGAATTGAAGAAAGTGACATTTGGAAGACAACCTTTAAAACCAAACAAGGACTCTTTGAGTGACTTGTGATGCCGTTTGATTTGTGCAATGCACCTGCAACTTTCATTCGGGTAATGGATGATGTCTCGCGTCCTTTTCTTGATGATTTCGTTATTGTCTACTTAGATGACATCTTAATTTTCAGCAAGTCTAGAGAAGATCATGTCATGCATGTTAGAAAAGTACTTGATGTTTTGAAGAAGAATCAGTTATTTCTTAAAATGTCAAAGTGTGAATTTGGAAAGACTTCTTTGGTTTATTTGGGACACATAGTAGGAGGAGGTGCTTTGAGAATTGATCCTGCTAAGATTGAGGCTATTGTGAAGTGGCCTACTCCCAAATCCATAACAGAGGTAAGAAGTTTTTTGGGTGCAGCTCAATATTGGAGGAAGTTTATCTCTAACTTCTCTTCTATAGCAGCGCCTATGCATGAAGTGACAAGTGTGAAGCATGCTTTCCAATGGGGATGCAAGCAGCAAAAAGCTTTCGAATCTTTGAAAGAGAAGATTAGTTCAGCTCCAGTCCTTGCCTTACCGGATTTGAGACAACCATTTGAGATACAAACTGATGCTAGTGATTATGCTATGGGTGCAGTTCTTCTACAGCATGGTAAGCCTATTGCTTTTCATTCTGAAACTTTTAATGGTGTTGTTGTAAATTATCCTACATATGATAAGGAGTTGTATGTGTTGGTACAAAGCGTCAAAAAGTGGAAACACTACTTGACGGGAAAAGAAACTGTTATACATACCGACCATCAGCCCTTACAGTACTTGCAATCACAAAGCAAGTTACAACAGTCACGACACTTCAGATGGATGGGCTTCTTGCAACAGTTCCATTTGTTAATAAGGTATAAGAAAGGTACTTTGAATAAGGTTGCTGATATGCTTTCAAGGCCTATTATTGGTGCTGTTACTTTACTTAAGAACGATTCCATTGTACATGATAGTTACATAGAACAATATGCATCTGATGATGACTTCAAAGATGTGTATGCTAACTTGAGTAAAGGGAATCATGTAGAGGAAAATGACTATCACATGCATAACAATTTTCTGTTTCATTTGGGCAAGTTGTGTATACCACAGGGGGAGAGGATAAATGTCATAAGAGAAGCTCATTCTTCTCTTATTGCTGGCCATTTTGGTGTGAGCAAAACAGTTGCACATCTACAGAGGTATTGCTATTGGCCTCGCATGGTAGATTCTGTTTCAAGGTTCATAAGAGGTTGTTCATTATGTGCTACAAGCAAGCCTAGCAATAGGAAGCTTGGTTTGTATACTCCTTTGTCGGTACCTTCTAGACCATGGGAGAGCATCTCTATGGATTTTGTAGGAGGTTTGCCAAAATCTAGAAAGCAGCATGATTATTTATATGTAGTAGTTGATCGTTTCAGCAAAATGTGTATACTTATACCTTGTAAGAAAACTATAACTGCTGAACAAACTGCTGAATTATTTTTTCATCATGTATGGATTCACTTTGGTTTGCCTACTTCCATTATTAGTGACAGGGATTCCAGATTTGAGGGGAATTTTTGGTCCAACCTATGGGAGATGATGGACACAAAGTTGAAGAAAAGTACTGCTTTCCATCTACAAACATATGGACAAACCGAAGTTGTGAACAGAACCATTGTGCACCTCTTGAGAGGTTACTGCAGCAAGCATCCCAAGCTTTGGGATGAACATTTGCACTACATACAACATGCTTACAATCGTGCCAAGCACTCTTCCACAAACACCTCACCGTTTGAAGCTTGTTTTGGTTATTTGCCAAAATCACCTCTTGATTTCATTTTTGAGAAAGAAGTTGCCATTGAGGGACATAGTGACATTGACAAAGCTCATTCATTCATTGAAAGAATTCAGCAAGTACATCAACAAATTCAAGAACAGCTTGAGAAGAGTCAAGGCAAGTACAAGGAAAGACACGACAAGCATAGAGTCGATCACAAGTTTCAAGAAGGAGATGAGGTATGGCTGTACATTAGTAAGGAAAGGATGCAAGGAGAAGGTAAAAAGCTGAAGCCTATTCGTTATGGTCCATTCAAAATCCTCAAGAAGGTTGGAAATAATGCTTTTCAATTAGATTTGTCTTCCTACATGCAAATGTATTTTGTTGTCAATGTGGAGAACTTACGTTTGTATGAACCACCTTTGATTTCTGATCATGAAAGTGCTGTTCAGCTGCCATCTATAGAAGATTTCTCGCCAGAATTCTTAGATGAGCTGAAGGATGATACAATCCTTGACAGAAGGACCCGCACTTCAAGAAGGGGCAGTGTAGATTATGTTCGGGTTGGTTTCAAAGGCAGCAAACCGAACAAGACAAAGTGGATGGAGGTGGACAGAGTGAGGGAGCTATACCCTCACCTCTTTAACAGGTAGTTGAAGGCTTTTGAGGTCCAAAAGCTTCCCAATGGGGAGGCATGATCAGGTGCTCATGTCCTAAGTGTCGTAAAATGCTCAAAATTTAAAGTGCTTAGAACTGGTTCAAAGTTGAATTACTAGAAAGTGTTCGTCTTCCCGATTTCGGCACCGCAAACGGTTCGAAAAATGGTCGCCGTATGAGGAAGTTATGGCAAAAAGAAGAATTTGTCCATAACATTAGAAATTTTAATTTTTAAAAAAAATTAAAAAAGGAATATTCCGCCTGGGACGAAATCCGAGGTGTTGGATACCTATACCAATAGGTTTCATATTTCATGATTGACCAAGGAAAGTCCAAATATGCTCTGCTTTGGTATTACAAAGATCCCATATTTCCTAGAGAACAAGAGGTGGGTAAATGGTTTCAAGTATTAAGGACCTTATTTCAATTTTGTGGATGATTCAACAGTTTAAGATGGATCATGCCATGTTTCAATTTTGAGTTATAGAATAGAGAAAGAAGTCTGTCCAAACTGTTTAATCTTGGCAGACAGCTAGTTTAGGTAGAGAAGAAAAGGATCCCAACAGCCTAATCTGGGACCTTGGAAGAGATAAGGGTAGAACTAGATAGAAAAGAATAAAGAAAAAGCCAGAGAAAAGAAAAGGCAAGTAAGGGTTTGCAAGTCCAAATGCACCCTCTAAGGAGAAACAAAAAATGCTAGGGAAATAGCTGGGTAAGCAGTTGTGGTTGCAGAAAGGGTATTTTCACCATTACACATATGTCAAGAGGTGTTTTTCCAAGGCAAAATCTATCAATAGACAAAGTGGTTAATTCCATCATATTACAGCAAGGAGCATGACTAACCTCCCTCTTCCCCTCTATTCCATTACTAACACTCCCTTTCTTTCAGCTGAGATTTATGAAGAGAGATCATGGTTTTATGGTGGTTCTAGTTCATTCAGAATCCACATTTCTTGTCTAAGATCTTTTCATTTTGATCTACTCTCAAAACCAAGTCAATTTCAGATAAACTCAGTAAAATCCCCTTCATTTGCTCCCTTCATTCATATTAACCTCTAATTTTACTATATAGCTCCCCTATTTTACCCCTTCCCCTAATAATACTAACACTAAGGTGTATAAAGCCCCAAATCTTATATATACTCCCTCCCCTTGGCATTATAGCCATATGTTCTTCAAAAGGGACCAAAATGACATCTGGTCACTTTGGTGAACCTGTCCCATCCCATTCCCCCTTGCTGCAAGTCAAACTGCTCCTCAAACCACCATTTGCATTGGAAAACCCTTATAAAACCCTATTCCGCCTTCAAATCCTTTGCAAAAATTACCAAAGTAAAAAAAACCCGCCTCTGGCGCATTTCCAAAGGGTTAGCGCATTATTGGTTAAATGAAAAAACATTCGAAAAACCAATAAAAAACCCACAAAACCTAAAGTTCCCCGCCCGCATATAACCCGAGCACCTCCATACTCCGCCCACCGTCAGATCAAGGCCCGAAGATCTGACGATCCACGTCAATATCGGAGCGGCTCCCACTGCTGTCCTTTACCGCCCGAGATGCTGACGTTGCGTCACGTCAGGGCCTCTCCACGCGTCAAGCGCTGAGGTATCTCGGAGCCGGGCCTGACAACTTCGGCGCCGTACCCAAACCGCCCCGAGAAACCGTAGCGGTTAGCTTTAACCGTAACCGCTACGGTCCTAACTGCCACCTATTTTCCGCTAACTCTCGCCACGTCGCGTCCGCTCGTACTCACCTCTGCTACTCGTCCACCTGTCCGCTGACGTGGTTGTCACCTCATCGCCCCTTGGACCAATAATCTACTGCCACGTCACCCGACGACGTCAGCTGACGTCACCTCACCGTGACCCACCAATGACGTCATGCTGACGTCATCACGAAAAAGCGCCAAAATGGTAAAAAACCCATATTTACCCAAAAAAGCCGTGTTTTTCCCACTTTCACTCCTGTCGATATTGTTCTCCCTGCATGACCGTTTACGTTCGAATTTCCGCCAACCTGTTGATTTAACCCGGGCGACCTCCTCAGCAGCAACCGTGCACACCTGCTCGACCTCTGCTCGCCAATTTACAGGTATTTACAGTTGTCCTGCCCTCCATATGACTGTTATTGAACTTTAATTTGCTCAGAAGGATAAAGGCACCTCAAAAACTATATTTACACCACCCATTTCCCTCTGCAAGTCCACATTTGCCACTGTGAAGTCGAAAAACACCAGCCGAGCCATAATTCCGGTAAATTCACCCAAAAACAATACTCACTGCGTATTCTCGGAAAATTCCTTGTTGGTCTCAATTCACCCGCTGGAAGGGGACAGTTAGACCTTAGAGAAGCTCTGCTCCTAAAAACAAACAGTATTTCAATTGCTGTTGAGTAAATTCCCCTCTGGTATCCAAAATACAAACTGTTTTCACAGAGAATCACCTCCATTCTGTGTTGCTACCATTTTTAGCTATCCACCCACAATTCTTGCACTTTGAAGAACTATGGAGACTCCTATTGCTCTAAATATCAAGCCCCTCAATGCTCCTCACCAGGAATTAGCATGGAAAGCCCTGGGAGACATGGATTACCAAATGATGGACTGGTTCCCTATGGGAACCAAATACAATATCCAGATGATGAATGAGTTAAAAGCCCAGCACATGAGTGGGGCAGACATCTTGGGAATATGGGATTCAAATTTGCCCATCTATAACCTTCCCCAAGTAAATCCTATGCCAGAACTGATCTACAGCTGCCAGGAATGCTATGACCCAAGCCAAAGAGCTGTCATCAGCCCCACAGGCTCAATCCTGTTCCAGATTACCCCAGAGAGTATAAATGGAATGCTGCACTTCCAAACTGCCAAGCAATTGACTCCCCTCTTTATGCAGAATTTGATAAACAAAGGGACCAAGCTGTCAAATGACCAAATCATTAAAATCAATCAGTTGTTTGTAAGACCAGGCTCTGAATTAGTCAGAACCCCTCCTATTGGGTATCACTATTTGAATGAATTGGGCAGGATGATAGTGGATTTAATCAGTTATGTCCTAGGATTCAGGGGGATAGAGGATGTGGATGATAGCCTAATGACAATGCTGTCTATATTCTCTCCTGGTAAACCCCCAGCTGTACATTATGACTATGCAACCTATATTGCAGATAAAATCCATGAGCAGTTTATGAACTTGAAGAGGGAAAGACTATTCAGGTATACTTCATATATATACCATCTATTCTTGTTCTATCAGCCAGCCACCTTTTCTGTTCCTTTGAAGCCACTCAATGCCCAGGGAATTCCAAGGTCAGTTGTGTTCTGGACTTCTGTTTTTCATCATACCTCTGTATCACCTTACACATACACTGAGTTCATTGACTTATTCATCCATCCAGTCATGACAGTATTGCATGGTACTCCTCCTCCTAGACTAACTGATGACATGAGGAGAATTCTCCATTTGAATAAGTCCTACAGCATTGGTAATTGGTACTTCTACCAAAACCACACAGTCATCAGGATATATGGCTGTGAGTTGAACCCATTTAGGTTGCCAAGGTATGTCCCCATGAGGCTTTTTGCCTTGGAATATTTCAGACAGTTTGGGAACTCAGACTATCTTCATTTTCAGAGCAACAACAAGAAGTCACAGTTGAAGGTAAGGAACCAGTTGGGTCCTTTCCTATATAACAGAAAAGAAGAAGGATGGAAAGAGGCAAACATTATCCTGGAAGGCCTCAGACTGCAAACCAGCTTTGAATGGATACCCTATGATCCCAATCATGCTATCTCCCTCAGGAGGATTAGATACAAACTGGGTAGCTATGCACACAAGAGACAACCCGAGATTGAACAGTATGCCAATGCATCAAATTGGGAAGAGGGTACCCTAGAGGAGGAAATTACTAATGAAGAGTTACTTGAGAGAGAGGCTAGAAATATGCAAAAGGAAGCTGACTTGGAAACTTGTGGACAGGTGCCCCTCTCCTACAAAAAGCAACTTGGAGCAGCTGATACATCATCTACAACACAGCAGCAAACTGCCGAGAAAACACCACAGACAGCAAGCAAGGATAAAGGGAAGCAGGTGGAGCAGCCACCTCCATTGACAGAAGAACAAGTGGACACATTGCTACAGCAGCAAGAAGAGATGGAGCAGCAGGAATTCGGGCAGCAACAGGAAGAGGAACAGTTTAGTGAACAGCAGCCCTTGCAGCAAGAAAAAGTGACTGATCCTCCAAGCTCCACTGAGCAACAGGCTCAGACAGTGGTGCCTCCTAGAGCAGAAACTACTGTTGATACCTCGGTCCTCCAAACCCCACAAAAGGAGGACTTAACCAGGAAAAGGGATAGAGAGACTCCCCTGACTTCATCCATTAATCGGGGAGAGAAAAGACAAAGACTAAATGACTCCCAAGAGGATGACATAGCAATGAGGCAAGCAATGGGCATGGGCCCACCCAGTGGAGAAGTTTCAGCCAGTTCATTTCAGCATGAACATGATAGAGCTATAGGAGGAGAGGTCAGCTCCTCCAGCCAGCACAGAGAAGGACAGTCAAGCATCAAACAGCAATTTATTGACATTAAGAGGAGGAGTGATCCTATTAAAATACGGCTGTACGATCATTTGCTGAACCTGGCTCCTACCAATCAGCAAAGACTCATGTCTGCCTTTGATGTAAGTGAAGGCAAGATGATCATGAGTCACTTCATGCCCACAACACTGCATCCTCAATCTACCTCGGATTACCTAAGAACTAACATGGAGGTTCTGGCCAAAGACATACACCCTATGGATAAGATTGAATTACATAAACAAACTGGTGAAATGGTGTATGCCTCCTTGGCAGGTGAGACATTGGAGAACTACAAATTGAAGAGCAGCCTTGATAATACAGCCTTTCAGCTGGAATTGGAGAGAGCATCATCACAAGCCAAGGACAACAGGATCAAGTCCTTGGAAGAGGTAATTATAGAAATAGGACATGATCCTAAAGATGTTAAGGGTATCCAAGAACTCCTGAAGATAAGGGATGCAGACATGGCGGCTTTAAGAAAGAAAATCAAGCTCCCAGCCACCATCCACCCACAAACAGATGAGGTTGCCCAGCAAAGGCAGGAAAAGGATACTACAGACCTGCTGGTATCCCTGTACAAGGAGCTGGTTAGGACTCAAGACCAGCTAGGACAATCTGAAGCTGCAAAGGCAGCACTACAAACAGCACTGAAGCAAAGAGAAGAGGGCCAAACCTCCCAGCCCCCTCCGGAAGTAATCAACCTTGAAGAAGCTACTCCAATAACTACTATTCCTCCTCAGCAGACTGGAACTACAGCACCATCTACAGCAACAACTACACCAGCAACAGAGCAAACTCCTAGTCTGGATATGCAGAAGCTGCAGGCTGAAATCCAAGTTCTTGAATCCCAAATGAAAGAGCTTGATGAAGTCAAGAAGACGTTGGCCAAGGTGAATGAAAAATTCGACAAAAGCAAGCAGAATGAAGCAACAAAGGAGCGAGAGATAAAAGCTCTAAAAAAGAGAATAGCTGAACTGGAAAAAGAGCTTGCACTGGAAAAGGTAACAGCAGAACTAAAAGCAGTCCTCTGGGGCAACATTGGTTGATCCATCACCAATCAGTGGCAGTACATTGAGACTATGGATGAGCAGATAGTACTCATCACAAAGGCAAACAAGGAAATACACAGAGCAAGAGCAAGCCTTGGCCACATGCCAGATGCTGCCAGCAAAATGGTCAATGTTTTAAATAACAAAACTAGCTCTCAACTAGCTGCCATGGGAATTACTAACAGGACTGAAACAATATCAGTAGTCAAAAGAGTCCTGACACTAAGAAGCCTAGTTGGAACACTGGAGAGGAGAACACAGGACATGCAGACTGAAATCAACAAATTCCTGGACAGATTCCTGGCATTACAGAACAGGGCCTCCCCAGCATTTTAAGCAGTATAGGAAGACTGCTCACCCTAGAAAATTACAACAAAAGGATTGATGCCCATGCAGTAGCACAAATTGCAAAACAGCCCAGTACCTCAGCAGACACAGGGCCAGCATCGGGGCAGAATCTGTATGATAGGGTGGATAATCTGTTTTTTATTATGAATGAAATTGATCATCTGTTTGATACACCACCGAATTTCTTTAAGTATACTGAGGCAGATGAGACTATGGGGGCAATCATAAATCATCAATTGCCCACACAGGAAGTATGGAGGAATTTGACACAGATAATTTTGTCAGGCCAGAACCTGTAGCGCTAATTTTCTCCAGTACATGAGCAGTCATGCGCAGGCACAATTTTGATGAATAAAATCTACAAGGAAGAGGCAGATGCTGAGCCAACTCAGCAAAGCTATTTACTCACTACTGCAGCAGTCACAATCACAGGTGACAAACACAGCATACAGCGCACAAGCCATAAAGTCGGGTTCTCCAGCATTTAATCAAAGTATCTCAACCGACTCAGCAGATCCCAAAGGCCAAAATATCTTCTGACAGAACATTAAAGCGCCTTTATTTTGTATTCAATGCTGTAATAAATTTCTGATAGTAATATCTCAAAGTTGGTAAGAACATTAAGTCTGAGATAACTCAGGACTCAGATATTTTTGAAAACAATCGCAAGTATATATTCGCCCCTCACAGAAGCTTAAGGGGTTGTTGTTATTTTCATTTTGGAGATCTCACTTGCTGTAAAATTCTCAGAGAAATAATACAAAGGGTGAATGGAATTTCCTAAGCTTGGTGTCCCTTGATGCGTTGTGATGAATGGTGAATGTTGCAGGATTCCAGAGTATTTCATAAAACAATAAGTTTTCTTAAATCTCTGTATTACATGTTTTCGAGTCTTTTGTTCTCTTTTTTTTGTCTAAATATTTTACACTTAATAGCAAAGTAGAAGAATAGTTCCAGGATTTAATCACCGATTACCCTGAACTCAAACTGAGCTATTATCCATGTTTTCTTCAGATACAGTAAAAGAAGTGTAATTCTTAGTTGCTGCACTTTAAAACTATATCTTTTACAGTGATAGATATTCCCAGGGATTCAATTTTGCCCCTGAGACATCCATCCATTTTCTCATAACCAGTTTGGTGAAAATACTTAAACATTTAGTGAAAATCCTTAAATGCTCTCACTGCTTGTTTTTCCTGTTCCTGTTATTAATCAAAATTTGTTCTATAAAACATCTAAATGGCCCTGTAAGTTTCACCGGTTCATCTCAAAGTTTCTGGACACCTACAGCCACAGACTCCATTGCCCAATGACACTTAACTCTTTGAGGACTACATCACAGAGACCTGAAAGGAATTCTTCAACCAAAATATAAACAAAACCTGTGCTCAATACCTAGCCTAAAACATTATCATTACAGATACAAATCATAAAGAGAGAGCCCTCTCTGATCACAGTTTGGCTAGAAACAGTGATTAAAAGATTGGTTAGTGGTTACCCCGGCCGTATTCCCTTGGGAGTCATAGGGAACAACCTGGGTGTTAACATAATTGGCGACTCCGCTGGGGACTTAAGATTTTTCAGTTACTATCTATCTTCCAAAGCTACCACCAAGCCTGAAACTAGCCAAGAGGCCTTAGGACTGTTTCTGTAAACACAGGGACAGCTTTAGGGAAGAGCTAACTAGGGAATCTTCATCCTAGCTTTGAAACATATATAGTCATTCCAGAATTCTTACCTAGTCCTTGTACATATAAAGCCTCCTGTATAAAGATCTAAAAGAATACTTAGAAGCTGGCTCCCAAAAGAAACCCAAGGCACACTAGGGCAAACCCTGACCCTAATCAACCCATCATTGTTGATAACCCAAATATCATTCCAAAGAACATAAGGAGACAGCAAAAGCAGGAGAAGCCTGCTGATTCAGATATAAGTTCAGACCAACCTATCCTCATTCCTACTCCTTGCAAAGTCCTTTTCCGGTCCACCCCTAGTTCCCCTAGTTCATCATCAACACCTCAAAGCCCTCCTCTCCCATCTTCACCATCTGCACATACTCTTTCAACCAGTTCCCCGCTTATTACCCGTCCTATTAACCCCGTTACACCTGTAATCCCTGCTGTTCCATTTGTTCCTATTAACCCAATAAACCCCATAAACATGGCTAACAGATATGCACCTCTGCAGATACCAGCCAATGCACCGGCTCTACCCCAAGACTACCAAACCAAAATCTCATTTTTTGACTCCCATGGCCCTTTGACAGCTGTCCAGCATGCTAAGAAGATGCAAGACCACTTTGAGACCTATGAAATAGATGATGACAGTGTCAGGATGAGAATTTTTGTTCAAAGCTTAACCGGGGATGTCAGAACTTGGTTTAGATCCCTGAATGCAAATTCCATTGCAACCCCTGAGGTCCTGTACCAAGAGTTTACCAACAGATGGGAGAAGAAGAAAGATCCTCTACACATACTCGGTGAATATAACACTATTAAAAGAGGTCCCCAAGAAACAGTTTTGGAATATTGTGCTAGGTTTAACAACGTATATAATGCTATCCCCCAGAACTTAAGGCCCCCTCCTGATTTGGCCCTGTATAACTTCCCTGACGGTTTTGACTCTGATATGGCCTATCAGCTGAAAGAAAGAGATCCTCCAACCCTTGCAGAAGCTCAAAGAGTTGCAGTCACTGTAGAGGCCAACCTAATTGCCAAGAGAAACAGGGCAAAGCTGGAAAAGAAGGCTGGCTTCAGAGAAGAGCCCTCAGGTTTTGATCAAAAGTTGGATGCTATACTAAACAGTATGAAGAGACTGGGTGAGAGAGTGGAATCAGTTGAAAGAAAATCATCATGGGAGACATCACAAAGCAACCCTCCTAGAAACCCAAATTTTAGGAGAACTCAGAACCCAAACATAGGAAAAACAAGTGCAGATCAGGATATCAGACCTCCTTTTCAAGAAAACTATGCAGAAACTTCCTCAGCCAATCAGCTCAATGAAGATCCTGAAATCAACTTAATGGGTCTGGATGGTAAAAGCCATGTATTCTTAACACAAGAAGACCATGAGGAGGATGAAAGCAAAACATTCCAAACTAAATCAGGAGAATCCTTTGACTTTAAACAAGGATATGATACTGCTGTCTATGAAGTCCATAAACAATACAAACTAAGGAGTAGGACTGTAAATGTAAATCAACCCGAAAAGATAAAGGAGAAACAGCAATCTAAAGAAACCTTAGTCACTGAACCTAATGACAAAACAAACTTGCCTACAAAAGAAGTAGTGGTTGAGGAAGTCACTGAATTACTGTCCCCACTACAACAGCCCACGGCAACCTCATCCTCCCACCCAAATCCGAACATTACCCCTCAAGACATGAGTATGAGGGGCAGGTTCCAAAATCAAGATGAAATCCAACAAGAAGATTTAATGAACATAGAAAGGACTGCTATCCGTGACTCTAAAATCCAAGTTGACAAACCTTTTGACCTAGGTACAGAGATTGGCAAGTTAAAGGTAGCAATTCCCCTTTTAGAGCTAGCCAAGCATGACATATATAAGCAACAGATCAAAAAATCCCTTCAGCTCACCAACAGCAAAGATGATGTAAATGTGCTAGATGACACTCCCGAATTACTGTTTGGCCCAGAGGTAGATGGAAAATCAGTAGTCACAGGGGTTTTACCTTTTTATGTCAACTTGCATGTACATGATAAAATACTGCACAATGCAATGTTTGACTCAGGTGCCTCTCATAACCTGATGCCAA
This sequence comes from Pinus tabuliformis, assembly GCA_031772625.1. Lineage (NCBI taxonomy): Eukaryota > Viridiplantae > Streptophyta > Pinopsida > Pinales > Pinaceae > Pinus > Pinus tabuliformis. The sequence continues at coordinate 105,760,841 of CM062816.1, forward strand.
AAGCTGTCATGGAAAGATTAAACTTGGATATAACAAGACCATACAAAGACCTGTTTTCTTTTGATTCTAGTCAAGTCAAATGTTTGGGCCTAATAAAAGATTTATGTGTCTCCCTGGTTCAATATCCCAACAAGACCATTCTAATGGATGTTGTAGTTGCTGATATCCCACCCAAATATGGGATGCTGTTATCAAGATCATGGGGAGCCAAGCTCCAAGGCTCCCTGCAATTAGACATGTCATATGCAACTATCTCTGTCTTTGGGCAACCAAAAAGACTATACAGGGAAACACTCATGAAGTATATGGTCAGCAGTGAAGAAAAGCCTCAAAATTTTCCAATATATGCTGTCCATTCGGACATAGACTCCTTCATCCTCTTCAATGACAGCACAAGCCTCTCAAACAATGACATTAGGACCGAAGCACTCATACAAAAACAAAACATTGATCAGACAAGTAGCACCTGCCAAACATTGATCAGCCCAACAATACACAGTATCCCTCCTCTAGTTGTCAAAGATTGTCAAAAAAGTGATGAAACTGTCCTAGAAAATAAATGGGAAAAGAAACCTCAACTCATGCTCACATTGCCATCCCATGAACAGAATTTTAAATCTCCTGTTCAGCAAGACATCCTGTGGGCCCTAGAATTTGATGGCTCAGTTAACAAGTTAGGGGCAGGAGCTGGAGTATGGATACATAACAAAGAGAAAGGCTATGCAGAAGGCAGGGCTTACAGATTGAATTTTAGATGCACTAACAACATGGCAGAATATGAAGCTCTGTTACTAGGCCTCAAGATTGCAAAATCATTACAAGCACCTAGCCTCTCCATCATGGGGGACTCTGATCTAGTAATCCAACAAGTGAAAGGGAATTTTGTCACCAATGACAAAAGATTGAGGTCCTACAGGTCTGCTGTAATTGAAATATTAGAAACCTTCTCTGAGTTTGTTATCACAAAAATTTCAAGGGGCCATAATCTCCATGCACACAGCCTGGCAACATTTGCCAGCACCTTCAAATTCCCATTGGAACCCAACAATTGTTTCACAGCAGAGGTCAAATACAGACCCTCTATTCCAAACAATGTCAAAGAGTGGAAAGTATTTGAGAATGACATGCAAATAAACAATTTTTTGACCTTGCAACAAGAGTTCACAGGATTAAATATTGATACAGATGGAGCATGCCAATCAAAAATGCTTGAGTCAGCATGTCAATCACAAATATTTGAGGGAGCAAGTCCATCACAAATACAGTTTCAACAGTCTGCTCACCCAATGTCACCTAGGACAGCAAAACAATTACTCAGTTCAACCATTTTCGACAATGAAAACATTCAGCAAATTCACCAAATTGACTGTGAAGAGGTGAGCAGCGCTGAAGATGAAATCATACAACTCAAAGACAATTTCCTTCCAGCAGGCCTTACCCCACTAGAGGACTTTTTTGACTCAAATGATGTCCCCAGAAAACCAAAGATGCAGCCATTAGATGCAGCAATTGAAGAATGCAACATTGGTACCACTGACAGGCCTAAAATAATAAAGCTGTCTGCTGCTTTGCCCCCTGATCAAAAACCCAAATATATTGATCTCTTCAAAGAGTTTCAAGATGTCTTTGCTTGGGGTTATGAAGATCTAAAGTCCTATGATACCTCTGTTATCTAGCATACTATTCCCCTCAAATCTAATCAAAAACCATTCAAACAGAAATTGAGAAGGATCAATCCTATGCTCCTTCCTTCCATTGAAAAAGAATTACAGAAAATGTTCAAAGCTGGTATCATAGCACCAATCAGGTTCTCTGAGTGGATTTCAAATTTGGTCCCTACAAGAAAGAAAACTGGTGAGATTAGACTTTGTGTAGACTTAAGGAATTTGAACCAAGTGTCACTCAAAGACAACTACCCCTTACCCAAAATGGATCACATTCTTCAAAGAGTAGTAGGGGCTTCAAGGATATCATTGCTGGATGGTTTCTCAGGTTTCAATCAAATCCTGGTACACCCTGATGATCAAGACAAAACTGCATTTACTACTCCATGGGGAACTTTCAAATATGTCAAAATGCCCTTTGGATTGAAAAATGCAGGGGCAACGTTTCAAAGAGCAATGGACATTGCTTTTGCAAAAGAGATTCATGACTTCTTGGTTATTTACTTAGATGATCTTACACCCTTTTCAAAATCTGACCAAGAACACTTGAAACATTTAAGACAGATTTTCATAACATGTAGGAAATATGGTATTTCCTTAAACCCCAAGAAGTCATTATTTGGTTTGGAAGAAGGGAAACTTTTAGGACACATTATTTCAAAAGATGGCATAAGAATTGATCCAGATAGGATACAAGCTATCCTACAAATGCCTCATCCCAGGAATGTCAAGGAGTTGCAAGGATTTTTAGGGAAAATCAACTTTTTAAGAAGGTTTATCCCGAGTTTGGCAGAATTAATCAGATTACTAAACAATATGCTAAAGAAAGATTCAAAGGTCAAATGGACTGTTGAAGCAAAACAAGCCTTTGAAAGTATAAAGTTGGCCTTGACTCAAACCCCAGTGTTAACCAATCCTCAGTTTGACAGAGACTTTATCATTTTCTCCTTTGCCTCCCAACATACTATTGCTGCTGTATTATTACAGAAAGATGACCAAGGCAATGAGAAACCTATTGCCTTCTTCAGCAGAGCTCTTAGAGATGCCCCCCTAAAGTATCAAATAATGGAAAAACAAGCCTATGCTTTGATCAAAGCTATTAAAGACTTTAGGATTTACATCCTTTACTCCCATGTTGTGGCTTATGTACCAAGTCCTATTGTCAAAGACATTCTCACCCAAGAAAACTTAGAGGGCAGGAGAGGAAAATGGATTGCCAATATACTAGAATTTGACATTGAAATAAAACCCACAAAGCTAATAAAAGGGCAAGGTTTGGCCAAATTAATGACAGAAGCAAATTTCCAAGCCTTAGACATCAACCAACTGGACAGTGAAACAGAGCTGGCGACTCCAAAGATCAATGTAGCCTTTGAACAATCTCCTTGGTACTCTGACATCTGCTATGTGTTACAAAACCTGTGTGCTCCCCCAGGACTGTCCAGAACTAAAAGTAGGTTCCTAAAAATGAAAACATCCAAATTTTGTGTGATGGATGGAAATTTACTTTGGAAAAACCATGAAGGTATTTTGCTGCACTGTCTAATAGAGAATGAAACTAACAACATCATGCGAGATTTCCATGCTGGAGACTGTGGTGGACATTTGTACTGGAAGTCCACTGTGGACAAGACATTGAGGGCTGGTTATTACTGGCCTACTATGTTCTCTGATGTTAAGAAATTCACAGCCTCATGCCACAAATGCCAACTGTTTGAAGGCAAAAGACAGTTGCTGCCACTTCCTTTGAAGCCCATTGCAACAGAGAGACCTTTCCAACAATGGGGCTTGGATTTCATTGGGGAAATTCATCCCTCATCTTCAGGGCAACACAGATGGATTTTAACAGCGACAGACTACTTCACCAAGTGGATTGAAGCTGCCCCATGCAGACAAGCAAATGATTCAGTAATCATTCAATTTTTGGAAAATAATATACTGGCTAGATTTGGCTGCCCAGAGAAGATAATAACAGACAATGCTGCTGCCTTCAGATCCAAGAAGATGGTGAACTTCTGCCATAAATTTCACATTACTTTGGGCCATTCTACAGCTTACTATCCTCAAGGAAATGGCCTTGCTGAATCATCAAACAAAAGTTTGATAAATATTATAAAGAAAGTGCTGGAAGAGAACAAAAAGAACTGGCACAAGAAACTAGTAAACGCTTTATGGGCAGACAGACTAACAACTAAAAGATCAATTGGGACCAGCCCATATGAGTTAGTCTATGGATTAGAGGCCAGATTTCCTTCATCACTAGGAGTGCCGGTTATGAAACTTCTACAAGAAAGCCAAGCAGAGCCAAATGACATGCAAAGAAGGATTAACCAGATAATTTGTTTACAGCAGACCAAAGAACAAGTTTTCAGCAGAGTGCAGATACTACAAGAGAAACTGAAAAAGGCCTTTGATAGAAGAACCAAAGCAGAAGATTTCAATGTAGGCGACAAAGTTTTAAAGTGGGATGCAAGAAGAGAAGAGAAAGGGAAACATGGAAAGTTTGACTCTCTATGGAAAGGACCATTTGCTGTCCAAGCAGTGCAAGGTAATAACACCTACTTCCTCAAAAGTTTGACTGAAACTGATTTAGATGAAGGCCCTGTCAATGGTAGGATGCTGAAGCACTACTTTGACTGTTCACTATGAGTGGAATCCAAGGATTCATTGTATATATGCAGATGTACATATTGTTTTCCGTTTTAGATTGTAAAAAGCAGTTTTCCCAAGTGATTCACCAAGCAGTAAGAGGCAAATAGAATCAGAAGCCCTCCAAGAAAGAAGCACACAATGTTGACACATTTATGCAGCAGGTTTTGAAGATAAGATGGGCAGTCAAAGAACAAGGCAATCTGACCTGCTGTTCTTGGTCTTTCGAAAGAAAAACCATCCCCATGTGGAGCCACTGTTGGATACCTATACCAATAGGTTTCATATTTCATAATTGACCAAGGAAAGTCCAAATATGCTCTGCTTTGGTATTACAAAGATCCCATATTTCCTAGAGAACAAGAGGTGGGTAAATGGTTTCAAGTATTAAGGACCTTATTTCAATTTTGTGGATGATTCAACAGTTTAAGATGGATCATGCCATGTTTCAATTTTGAGTTATAGAATAGAGAAAGAAGTCTGTCCAAACTGTTTAATCTTGGCAGACAGTTAGTTTAGGTAGAGAAGAAAAGGATCCCAACAGCCTAATCTGGGACCTTGGAAGAGATAAGGGTAGAACTAGATAGAAAAGAATAAAGAAAAAGCCAGAGAAAAGAAAAGGCAAGTAAGGGTTTGCAAGTCCAAATGCACCCTCTAAGGAGAAACAAAAAATGCTAGGGAAATAGCTGGGTAGGCAGTTGTGGTTGCAGAAAGGGTATTTTCACCATTACACATATGTCAAGAGGTGTTTTGCCAAGGCAAAATCTATCAATAGACAAAGTGGTTAATTCCATCATATTACAGCAAGGAGCATGACTAACCTCCCTCTTCCCCTCTATTCCATTACTAACACTCCCTTTCTTTCAGCTGAGATTTATGAAGAGAGATAATGGTTTTATGGTGGTTCTAGTTCATTCAGAATCCACATTTCTTGTCTAAGATCTTTTCATTTTGATCTACTCTCAAAACCAAGTCAATTTCAGATAAACTCAGTAAAATCCCCTTCATTTGCTCCCTTCATTCATATTAACCTCTAATTTTACTATATAGCTCCCCTATTTTACCCCTTCCCCTAATAATACTAACACTAAGGTGTATAAAGCCCCAAATCTTATATATACTCCCTCCCCTTGGCATTATAGCCATATGTTCTTCAAAAGGGACCAAAATGACATCTGGTCACTTTGGTGAACCTGTCCCATCCCATTCCCCCTTGCTGCAAGTCAAACTGCTCCTCAAACCACCATTTGCATTGGAAAACCCTTATAAAACCCTATTCCGCCTTCAAATCCTTTGCAAAAATTACCAAAGTCAAAAAAACCCGCCTCTGGCGCATTTCCAAAGGTTAGCGCATTATTGGTTAAATGAAAAAACATTCGAAAAACCAATAAAAAACCCACAAAACCTAAAGTTCCCCGCCCGCATATAACCCGAGCACCTCCATACTCCGCCCACCGTCGGATCAAGGCCCGAAGATCTGACGATCCACGTCAATATCGGAGCGGCTCCCACTGCTGTCCTTTACCGCCCGAGATGCTGACGTTGCGTCACGTCAGGGCCTCTCCACGCGTCAAGCGCTGAGGTATCTCGGAGCCGGGCCTGACAACTTCGGCGCCGTACCCAAACCGCCCCGAGAAACCGTAGCGGTTAGCTTTAACCGTAACCGCTACGGTCCTAACTGCCACCTATTTTCCGCTAACTCTCGCCACGTCGCGTCCGCTCGTACTCACCTCTGCTACTCGTCCACCTGTCCGTTGACGTGGTTGTCACCTCATCGCCCCTTGGACCAATAATCTACTGCCACGTCACCCGACGACGTCAGCTGACGTCACCTCACCGTGACCCACCAATGACGTCATGCTGACGTCATCACGAAAAAGCGCCAAAATGGTAAAAAACCCATATTTACCCAAAAAAGCCGTGTTTTTCCCACTTTCACTCCTGTCGATATTGTTCTCCCTGCATGACCGTTTACGTTCGAATTTCCGCCAACCTGTTGATTTAACCCGGGCGACCTCCTCAGCAGCAACCGTGCACACCTGCTCGACCTCTGCTCGCCAATTTACAGGTATTTACAGTTGTCCTGCCCTCCATACGACTGTTATTGAACTTTAATTTGCTCAGAAGGATAAAGGCACCTCAAAAACTATATTTACACCACCCATTTCCCTCTGCAAGTCCACATTTGCCACTGTGAAGTCGAAAAACACCAGCCGAGCCATAATTCCGGTAAATTCACCCAAAAACAATACTCACTGCGTATTCTCGGAAAATTCCTTGTTGGTCTCAATTCACCCGCTGGAAGGGGACAGTTAGACCTTAGAGAAGCTCTGCTCCTAAAAACAAACAGTATTTCAATTGCTGTTGAGTAAATTCCCCTCTGGTATCCAAAATACAAACTGTTTTCACAGAGAATCACCTCCATTCTGTGTTGCTACCATTTTTAGCTATCCACCCACAATTCTTGCACTTTGAAGAACTATGGAGACTCCTATTGCTCTAAATATCAAGCCCCTCAATGCTCCTCACCAGGAATTAGCATGGAAAGCCCTGGGAGACATGGATTACCAAATGATGGACTGGTTCCCTATGGGAACCAAATACAATATCCAGATGATGAATGAGTTAAAAGCCCAGCACATGAGTGGGGCAGACATCTTGGGAATATGGGATTCAAATTTGCCCATCTATAACCTTCCCCAAGTAAATCCTATGCCAGAACTGATCTACAGCTGCCAGGAATGCTATGACCCAAGCCAAAGAGCTGTCATCAGCCCCACAGGCTCAATCCTGTTCCAGATTACCCTAGAGAGTATAAATGGAATGCTGCACTTCCAAACTGCCAAGCAATTGACTCCCCTCTTTATGCAGAATTTGATAAACAAAGGGACCAAGCTGTCAAATGACCAAATCATTAAAATCAATCAGTTGTTTGTAAGACCAGGCTCTGAATCAGTCAGAACCCCTCCTATTGGGTATCACTATTTGAATGAATTGGGCAGGATGATAGTGGATTTAATCAGTTATGTCCTAGGATTCAGGGGGATAGAGGATGTGGATGATAGCCTAATGACAATGCTGTCTATATTCTCTCCTGGTAAACCCCCAGCTGTACATTATGACTATGCAACCTATATTGCAGATAAAATCCATGAGCAGTTTATGAACTTGAAGAGGGAAAGACTATTCAGGTATACTTCATATATATACCATCTATTCTTGTTCTATCAGCCAGCCACCTTTTCTGTTCCTTTGAAGCCACTCAATGCCCAGGGAATTCCAAGGTCAGTTGTGTTCTGGACTTCTGTTTTTCATCATACCTCTGTATCACCTTACACATACACTGAGTTCATTGACTTATTCATCCATCCAGTCATGACAGTATTGCATGGTACTCCTCCTCCTAGACTAACTGATGACATGAGGAGAATTCTCCATTTGAATAAGTCCTACAGCATTGGTAATTGGTACTTCTACCAAAACCACACAGTCATCAGGATATATGGCTGTGAGTTGAACCCATTTAGGTTGCCAAGGTATGTCTCCATGAGGCTTTTTGCCTCGGAATATTTCAGACAGTTTGGGAACTCAGACTATCTTCATTTTCAGAGCAACAACAAGAAGTCACAGTTGAAGGTAAGGAACCAGCTGGGTCCTTTCCTATATAACAGAAAAGAAGAAGGATGGAAAGAGGCAAACATTATCCTGGAAGGCCTCAGACTGCAAACCAGCTTTGAATGGATACCCTATGATCCCAATCATGCTATCTCCCTCAGGAGGATTAGATACAAACTGGGTAGCTATGCACACAAGAGACAACCCGAGATTGAACAGTATGCCAATGCATCAAATTGGGAAGAGGGTACCCTAGAGGAGGAAATTACTAATGAAGAGTTACTTGAGAGAGAGGCTAGAAATATGCAAAAGGAAGCTGACTTGGAAACTTGTGGACAGGTGCCCCTCTCCTACAAAAAGCAACTTGGAGCAGCTGATACATCATCTACAGCACAGCAGCAAACTGCCGAGAAAACACCACAGACAGCAAGCAAGGATAAAGGGAAGCAGGTGGAGCAGCCACCTCCATTGACAGAAGAACAAGTGGACACATTGCTACAGCAGCAAGAAGAGATGGAGCAGCAGGAATTCGGGCAGCAACAGGAAGAGGAACAGTTTAGTGAACAGCAGCCCTTGCAGCAAGAAAAAGTGACTGATCCTCCAAGCTCCACTGAGCAACAGGCTCAGACAGTGGTGCCTCCTAGAGCAGAAACTACTGTTGATACCTCGGTCCTCCAAACCCCACAAAAGGAGGACTTAACCAGGAAAAGGGATAGAGAGACTCCCCTGACTTCATCCATTAATCGGGGAGAGAAAAGACAAAGACTAAATGACTCCCAAGAGGATGACATAGCAGTGAGGCAAGCAATGGGCATGGGCCCACCCAGTGGAGAAGTTTCAGCCAGTTCATTTCAGCATGAACATGATAGAGCTATAGGAGGAGAGGTCAGCTCCTCCAGCCAGCACAGAGAAGGACAGTCAAGCATCAAACAGCAATTTATTGACATTAAGAGGAGGAGTGATCCTATTAAAATACAGCTGTACGATCATTTGCTGAACCTGGCTCCTACCAATCAGCAAAGACTCATGTCTGCCTTTGATGTAAGTGAAGGCAAGATGATCATGAGTCACTTCATGCCCACAACACTGCATCCTCAATCTACCTCGGATTACCTAAGAACTAACATGGAGGTTCTGGCCAAAGACATACACCCTATGGATAAGATTGAATTACATAAACAAACTGGTGAAATGGTGTATGCCTCCTTGGCAGGTGAGACATTGGAGAACTACAAATTGAAGAGCAGCCTTGATAATACAGCCTCTCAGCTGGAATTGGAGAGAGCATCATCACAAGCCAAGGACAACAGGATCAAGTCCTTGGAAGAGGTAATTATAGAAATAGGACATGATCCTAAAGATGTTAAGGGTATCCAAGAACTCCTGAAGATAAGGGATGCAGACATGGCGGCTTTAAGAAAGAAAATCAAGCTCCCAGCCACCATCCACCCACAAACAGATGAGGTTGCCCAGCAAAGGCAGGAAAAGGATACTACAGACCTGCTGGTATCCCTGTACAAGGAGCTGGTTAGGACTCAAGACCAGCTAGGACAATCTGAAGCTGCAAAGGCAGCACTACAAACAGCACTGAAGCAAAGAGAAGAGGGCCAAACCTCCCAGCCCCCTCCGGAAGTAATCAACCTTGAAGAAGCTACTCCAATAACTACTATTCCTCCTCAGCAGACTGGAACTACAGCACCATCTACAGCAACAACTACACCAGCAACAGAGCAAACTCCTAGTCTGGATATGCAGAAGCTGCAGGCTGAAATCCAAGTTCTTGAATCCCAAATGAAAGAGCTTGATGAAGTCAAGAAGACGTTGGCCAAGGTGAATGAAAAATTCGACAAAAGCAAGCAGAATGAAGCAACAAAGGAGCGAGAGATAAAAGCTCTAAAAAAGAGAATAGCTGAACTGGAAAAAGAGCTTGCACTGGAAAAGGTAACAGCAGAACTAAAAGCAGTCCTCTGGGGCAACATTGGTCGATCCATCACCAATCAGTGGCAGTACATTGAGACTATGGATGAGCAGATAGTACTCATCACAAAGGCAAACAAGGAAATACACAGAGCAAGAGCAAGCCTTGGCCACATGCCAGATGCTGCCAGCAGAATGGTCAATGTTTTAAATAACAAAACTAGCTCTCAACTAGCTGCCATGGGAATTACTAACAGGACTGAAACAATATCAGTAGTCAAAAGAGTCCTGACACTAAGAAGCCTAGTTGGAACACTGGAGAGGAGAACACAGGACATGCAGACTGAAATCAACAAATTCCTGGACAGATTCCTGGCATTACAGAACAGGGGCCTCCCCAGCATTTTAAGCAGTATAGGAAGACTGCTCACCCTAGAAAATTACAACAAAAGGATTGATGCCCATGCAGTAGCACAAATTGCAAAACAGCCCAGTACCTCAGCAGACACAGGGCCAGCATCGGGGCAGAATCTGTATGATAGGGTGGATAATCTGTTTTTTATTATGAATGAAATTGATCATCTGTTTGATACACCACCGAATTTCTTTAAGTATACTGAGGCAGATGAGACTATGGGGGCAATCATAAATCATCAATTGCCCACACAGGAAGTATGGAGGAATTTGACACAGATAATTTTGTCAGGCCAGAACCTGTAGCGCTAATTTTCTCCAGTACATGAGCAGTCATGCGCAGGCACAATTTTGATGAATAAAATCTACAAGGAAGAGGCAGATGCTGAGCCAACTCAGCAAAGCTATTTACTCACTACTGCAGCAGTCACAATCACAGGTGACAAACACAGCATACAGCGCACAAGCCATAAAGTCGGGTTCTCCAGCATTTAATCAAAGTATCTCAACCGACTCAGCAGATCCCAAAGGCCAAAATATCTTCTGACAGAACATTAAAGCGCCTTTATCTTGTATTCAATGCTGTAATAAATTTCTGATAATAATATCTCAAAGTTGGTAAGAACATTAAGTCTGAGATAACTCAGGACTCAGATATTTTTGTAAACAACCGCAAGTATATATTGGCCCCTCACAGAAGCTTAAGGGTTGTTGTTATTTTCCTTTTGGAGATCTCACTTGCTGTAAAATTCTCAGAGAAATAATACAAAGGGTGAATGGAATTTCCTAAGCTTGGTGTACCTTGATGCGTTGTGATGAATGGTGAATGTTGCAGGATTCCAGAGTATTTCATAAAACAATAAGTTTTCTTAAATCTCTGTATTACATGTTTTCGAGTCTTTTGTTCTCTTTTTTTTGTCTAAATATTTTACACTTAATAGCAAAGTAGAAGAATAGTTCCAGGATTTAATCACCGATTACCCTGAACTCAAACTAAGCTATTATCCATGTTTTCTTCAGATACAGTAAAAGAAGTGTAATTCTTAGTTGCTGCACTTTAAAACTATATCTTTTACAGTGATAGATATTCCCAGGGATTCAATTTTGCCCCTGAGACATCCATCCATTTTCTCATAACCAGTTTGGTGAAAATACTTAAACATTTAGTGAAAATCCTTAAATGCTCTCACTGCTTGTTTTTCCTGTTCCTGTTATTAATCAAAATTTGTTCTATAAAACATCTAAATGGCCCTGTAAGTTTCACCGGTTCATCTCAAAGTTTCTGGACACCTACAGCCACAGACTCCATTGCCCAATGACACTTAACTCTTTGAGGACTACATCACAGAGACCTGAAAGGAATTCTTCAACCAAAATATAAACAAAACCTGTGCTCAATACCTAGCCTAAAACATTATCATTACAGATACAAATCATAAAGAGAGAGCCCTCTCTGATCACAGTTTGGCTAGAAACAGTGATTAAAAGATTGGTTAGTGGTTACCCCGGCCGTATTCCCTTGGGAGTCATAGGGAACAACCTGGGTGTTAACACGAGGCAACCACCAAACATTAAATGTAACTGCAGTTAAGTTGGTGGAATTTTGGCAGGAGCGCCAAATTTGGCGGACCCGCCATAATTGGCGGAGCTAACTGGAGTTAACTAAAGTTAGCTGGAGTTTTTCTAGGGAAAAACTGAAGAAACTTTAAATGGCCATAACTTTGGCTAGGAAAGTCGGTTTTGGACGAATATTTTTTTGATTTTCGGTATTTTCGACCTTATAAAGCCATTGGTGCAGGTCTTATAGCTATCTGAGGTCACTGGCAGAGGTTTTGGAGCCGTGAAAGTTCTAGGAGCCACCGGGGCCCAGTTTTGTGAAGACTGTATAGGGTTGCAGGTATCCATTGGAGGTGATCCAATAGTCAATCCTGAAGGATTCAAGTGTTCTGAATCCACTTTTACCATCTGTTTCTCCTGTAGATGCTTCTATTCATCTGTATTTTCAATTTGATCATTTAATAAAAACAAGGACAAGCCCGGTTGGGAGGTTTGGACCCAACAAACGTAGCCCTGGAGGGGGTGAACTGCTTTATCAACTTATTTTGCATTTGTGGTTGATTTATTTTGCAGATCAAATTTGTTTTAATGTGTTAAACAGTAAAAGGAAATAACTCTGCTATGCTTAAATAGGTCATGAACAACTGAAAATTTCATGTGTTTTCTTTCTGCAAGACATGGAAATCTTTTAAACATGTTTAATTCTGAATTGAATACCTTGCAAACAAATTTCAAGTAGTTTCAAATTCAGATCAATGATATAGTGCCCAATTGCATTGAGCTCAAGAATATTATCTTGAGGTACTTTCACGTCAAGCCATACTCAGGCACCCATTATATTAGAAGATGTTGATGACGGTGAAGAATTTCTACTATTGGTCGAATCTGAAGAAGGAAGTGGCAGACTTCGTGGCTAGATGTTTGGATTATCAGTAGGTAAAGGAAGAATGTAAGCATCTATGTGGTCTAATACAACCTACTCCAATTCCAGAATGGAAATGGGAGGTCATATCCATGGATTTCATTACAGGTCTTCCGAAGGCAGTGAGACAACATGATTCTAATATGGTCATCATCGTCAGGTTGAAAAATGTTGTGCATTTCATTCCAGTGAAGACTACATATTCAGTTAGTGAGGTGGCACATGTTTTTATCAGGGAGATCATAAGATTGCATGCTGTTCCAAAGACTATTGTTGGAGAGGTAAATCCCCTCTACGGATAGAGGCGATCCCTACTAGCCCAGAATGGGTCTAGCAACAATCAATCAATGCTACTGTGCAAGTTCCTAATTGCAAATAAAAGAGAGGCAATGAACACCTACTTGGATTCCAATGCTATTGTTTGATGAAGAGATGCCGCTCTCGCTCCTTCGCTCTGGCCGGTCACGATCCTCCACGATCTTCGCGAATAGATACCTGCACACACGAAGAGAAAGACAAACACGAGCGTGAAATCTAATAAAAGCAATTATACATCAGTCAGAAAGGATGTAATTCACATTAACCATTACAAAGACAAATGAGAATGGAACCATAACAGTAGTCATCTATTATTAATCAATAACAGAGAAAGGTACAACCATAGTTCTGACGCTGAGTCCTTCTCTAGAGGGTCCAGCTAGCAAGTCTCTTAAGCATTCACCCTTGGAGGTAGATTCTCCCAACACAAAAGCTCTCTCTCACACAAGCAATACTCACAACCTTCCTTAAGCTTCCTCTAGCAAATCCACACTTGTCACACCAACTACCTACTAGCAGCAGCAATCCAAGCACTATGAATTCCACACTATCCAAACTAGCTGCTCATGGCAATGGTGGAGGTTTAAATAGGAGAAGGAGTCTCCATGAATGGTGGAAGGATAAGCTTATCTCCAAGGAAGGTGGTTCCAAATGACGAACAGACATGCCATAGAAGGGAGGGCGATACTCACAAGGCTAACAACCAGGTCTGGAGTTATCTGGAAGGCTGGCTGTTAGATCAAATTCGCCCAAACTGGATCAGCACGAGTGTAACACTGAACTGGGGCGCTGACAGCGCATCTTAATAACGGAGTAGGCTGTGTCAGCGCGACTTAGTACAAGCATAAGATGCGCTGGCTCATGAAATTCGACCAGCGCGGAAAACCCGTGTGCTTCCGCGCTGGCAGCGCATCAGTTGCACTATCAGTCACCAGTTAACGCGGTTATTTTAAGAAAAGTCGCGCTGACGAAATAAACTTTGGCAAAGTGGGTCATTTGGCCAGTTAAGAGAGCATGAGCATGGTGCATTTGATTTCATGGCACAGTAGGGAGACTGACAAGGAGACAGTGACAAATTACTACGTAACAAATATTGTGTCAGACAGGGATGCGAATTTCACTTCCAAGTTTTGGAAGAAGCTATTTGCAGTTTTGGGTACAAAGTTGGCGTTCAACATAGTTTACCATTTGCAGACAAATGGAAAGACAGAGAGACTCAACAAGATCTTGGAGGATATGTTGAGGATGTACACGATGCACCAATAAAGAAGATGGGAGGAGTATCTTCTATTTGTTGAGTTTGCATACAACAATGGTTATCAGAAGTCATCGAGGATGATTCCTTTCGAGGCATTGTATGGGAGGGGTTGTAATAATCCCATCAACTAGAGTGATCCAGTGAATAGGGTACATATTGGACCAGATATGTTATCAGACATGGAACATGAAATGCAAGTTATAAATAAGAATCTAAAGGCAACACAGGATAAACATAAGATTTATGTGGATCAACACAAGGCATTCAAGGAGTTTCAGGTTGGGGATCATGTGTATTTGTGCATCAAGCCCAAGAAGAACTCTTTTAAGATTGGATCATGTGCCAATTTGGCACCATGGTATTGCAGATCTTTTGAAATCCTTGAGAGGATTGAATTGGTGGCCTATAGACTTGCACTACCTCCAATAATGAAATTCCATGATGTTTTCCATGTTTCATTTCTTGAGAGGCATACAAATGTTGTTAGTCATGTTATTGATTGGTCTGTATTGTAGGTGGAGCAAGAAAGATAATTCCAGTTGGAGCCTCAGTGCATATTGTAGTGGAAAAATCTCATGCTCAGGAACAGAGCAATAGAGAAATTTAAAGTGCAGTAGAAGAACTTTGGGCCTGAAGAAGCTACATGGGAGATGAAAGATCAGATGCAGGCCACATATCCTTCTTTGTTTGATGATGGAGGCAAAGAAGTTTTGGTATGATGTTTGGTATATGTTTGGCATATGTGTTGCTGATGTTTTGGTGTATGTACATATGTATATGGATGTAAATACCACTATGAGATAATTTATAAATCTCCAATAAGTGGTATGATTGTTATTTTTTCATGTTGTCATGATGTTTTACTTTTGAGCAGGTCATTCATTGTAAATACTACAACAAGCTAAGTTATAAAGCTCCAATAAGTGATATGGTTGTTATTTTGTCATGTTGTCATGATGTTTTACTTTTGAGCAAGTCATTCATTATAAATACTGCAACAAGCTAAGTTATAAAGCTCCATGGGCAATATGTTTTATTTTCAACGGTTTTTCTGAGGTATTGGTGTGGTTTAACACTGAGGACGATGTTCCCCAAGGGGAGGGTTCTGTAACAACCCTTGGTTAAAATTTCATGTAATAAACGTTAATAAAGGAAAAATAAGACCATGGTTAAGGGACACTTATTCCAAGCTGAATGTTGGGAAAGACATCCTAGTGTTGGTGTTCATTTGGTTTATTATGGCTAAAGAAATTGGCAAAGGAAATGGCTAAGGAATCCAAAAGGTATTTTGGCACATTTATTTATGAAAATAAAGGAAAATAGGAGAAAAGGAATGTTATGAAACCAGCCCACAGAAAGATAGAAAAGATAGATCAATGCCTTAGAAATAAGCCTCTTCGAGGGGGCAACCTACTTTACATTACACAAATGAGCAATTATTAGATGATACAAATGACAAGACCTCCTTTCTATATATAGGAGTCTAAGGGGTCATAATATAATCAGAGCCGAAATAATAATAATAATGTAAGGGCACAATAATAAGAATAGTGGGCTTCTATGGGACACAATAATAACAATATGGGGGCTACATGGGTACAAAAATATAATAAGGGGGTTGTACTAATAACAATAAGGGGTTACACTAGTAGTATAGGGGCCTAACATGCCCCTCTCCTTCAAAAAGTGTTGTCCTCAACGCTTGAGTAGTTCTTGATGCTTCTGTATAAAATTATTGTCCTCCCATGTGGAATCTTCAGCAGGTAAGTTCTTCCACTTGATGAGATACTATGAAATTAATCGATTTAGTAGCTGTCGGGTTCTTGTTTTTGTGACTTCTCTAGGTTCCAATATAATTTTTCCTTCCTCTTCAAGTTCTAACAATATTGTTTGAATTGGGATATTTTGCAACTTTTGAATGAGTGGCCACACTTCTTTGTCCTTCTTCCATTCATCCCTTGCTTCGTTTATCCAATCTAGTTGGATAATAGAAATAACACAAAACAATGCTTCCACATCCTCATCCTTTCTTGAGAGTGCATCTGCAACAAAAATTTTCTTCCCTTTTCTGTAGATGATGTCAAAGTCATAACCCAACATATTTGTGACCCATTTTTTCTGTTCTTCTAAAGATAATATTTGTTCTAAAAAGTATTTAAGACTATCATGATCCATTTTTACCTTGAAGTGTCTTCCCATTGGATAAGGTCGCCATTTCTTAAGTGCATGTAGTATTTCCAACATTTCCTTCTCATAAATAGCTTGCTTGAGATGTAGCCATAAAAATACCCAATCACCTACATCAAATTTTTTTTCACTACGATGTTGATCTACCTGTTGTTTCATTTGATTTTGCACCAAAGTGGCGTTATCCTTTAAAAGTTGGAGAACTTGTTGTTGATGCTCGATGTGATCTTTCACTTCTTGAACCTTTTTCTTCTTGATATGTCCTTCTATCTTGAGAGTTTGAGGAGTGGTAATTTCTTCCAATGCTTTACAAGATATGGTCAGATTCATTTCTTGATGCTCGATGTGATCTTTCACTTCTTGAACATTTTTCTTCTTGATATGTCCTTCCATCTTGATAGTTTGAGGAGTGGTAATTCCGACCAATGCATTACAAGATATGGTTGGATTCATTTCTTCTTTCTCGATGTGATCTTTCACTTCTTGAACCTTTTTCTTCTTGATATGTCCTTCTATCTTGAGAGTTTGAGGAATGTTAATTCTTGCCAATTCTTTACAAGATATGGTCAGATTCATTTCTTCTTTCTTTGGAGTTGGGTACTGGCATATATCCTCTTCTTTTGATGTTTCTTGATCCTTTTATTCCTCCTCTTCATACTCTATGTAAAATAATTTCTTTTCGGCACACTTATGACCTTTAGTGCATTTTCTATCACAATTGTAACAAATCCCTTTTTCTCTTTTTTCTTCCAATTGTTGTGGTATAAACCTTGTAGGTTGTGGAAGGCTAGGAGAAGAAACACTTCCATAATTATAGTCATGAGTGGTGGGATTCCTTATTTCCATATTTTCGCTTTCAATTTTTCTTGCCCACTTGAATGCCTTCTCTAATGAATCAGGTTCCCAAAGACGAACCTCATGTTGAATGTTATCCTTTAAAGTACCTATGAAGACATCAATCCTTTGCTTCTCTGGAATATCATTTACTATTATATTCAATTTTTGAAAGTCCTTAATGTGCTCTTCCATTGAACACTTCTGTTTGAGATTTATCAATTGGCTAAATAAGGTGTTTCTCTTTGTATCCTCATAATGTGCGATCATTTCCTCCGTGAAAATTGACCATGTAACTAGTGGTTTACGAGAACAACGCCCTTTATACCATAAAAATTGATCCAGTTCTAAATATGAAGATGCAATACGTACCTTTTGTAATAGTTGCACCTCATGTAGATCAAAATATTGCTCCATCTGTCGTATCCAATTTACCGAATCCTTGCCATCAAACTTCTTCATATCACCTTTTCTTGATTTTAGGAGCTTGTTCTTGAAAAAACTATCAATCTGTAATTTCGGCTCTTCCAATTCTAAAATTGCAGCTTGAAGTAGCCCTCTATGTCCTCTTTCTAATGCCACCCGTCTGATCAAAATTGGATTCTCCAAGAAAGAGTTATGCATAATCTCCCAATATGACCTGATTATATACCTCTACAGAAGATAAAACTTATATGAAGTGTCACGTGTCATTTTTTTGACGTTTGGATCTGCAAAAATATACAAAATAAACTATAGTTTATCCTCTTTCTGTAACTTCTTACGAAATTTCAATTTGATGCTCAAAGAGACAGTTATGACGATTTTCCCAAGGTGACTCGTTTGGAATGTAATTCGGGGTATGCAAAAACCGTAACTTCCTTAGAATATATCTCGGAAAACTATAGCAATACAGGATCTAAAATTCAAAGCCGAGGTTCATAATGATTTCTTTTGAAATGGGTTTTTGTTTTAGCTTCTGAAACTTCGTAGCGAAAGAGTTATAGCGAAAATCCTACGATGACCTGTTTTAGTTGAAATTCTGGACCTTGCAAAAACCCTAACTTCCTTAGATCATATCGCTGCAAATACAGTGAGACAAGCTCTGAAATTTGGAACCAGGGTTCGGCGCGAGTTCGTCTCAAATGAGTATTTTTTTTTTTCACTTCTGAAATGTTGCATAAAAAAATTTATAGCGAAAATGCCACGATGACCTATTTGGAGCAGTGAAACCCTAGAATCCAAAGCTCTGATACCAAATGTTATGAAACTAGCTCACAGAAAGATAGAAAAGATAGATCAATGCCTTAGAAATAAGCCTCTTCGAGGGGGAAACCTTAATGGTAGAAGTGTCCTCAAACACATAATTTTATTAATCAGAAAAAAATAATAACATAATTTGATTTTGCAAGAGTTTACACCGCACAACCAAACACTCTTGCAATGAGCTATTTATAAGCTCCATGTCCTAACTACCTCTAATTATGGATCACTTATTAAATAACAAGTGTCCATTTACAATAAATGCTATTCAAAACAACTACCTAAAAAATCTCCCAAAATAGAGCCTAAGATATGACACTTTTAGAGATTCATATCTTGTTACAACAATATACTAATTCTAAATGTCTCCATTAAATAATTAAACATTCTAGAATAATAATTATTAATTTAATATCTTAAATTAATAATTATTTTATTAAAATTTTATAACCTACGATAATATTGTATTTTTGGATCATCTAACATTCCCCCCTATGATCCAAAGATACATTACAACAGATACCAAGTTCATCCCTGAACATAGTAAATTTTATTATGCCAAGCAGTTTCGTGAAAATGTCAGAGATATGATCTTCGAAAGGACAATAAGCTAGCTTGAGGACATCTTTGACAATGACAGATATGATATGATGATACTTGGTGTCCACATGCTTTGTCTTTGAATGAAAAACTGGGTTCTTGGCAAGTTTGATGGCTGACTGACTGTCAATGAATAATGATGTAGCTTCTACCTGAGAAATGCCCAAGTCCTGCAAAATTCTGCGCAACAAAACAATTTCACATGCTGCTTCCCATGCTGAAATATATTCTGCTTCTGCTGAAGAAGTGGCCACTGTAGCTTGCTTCTTACAACTCCAAGATACTACTGCTGACCCCATATTCATTAAATAACCTGATGTTCATGCTCGATCATCAATACTTCTAGCAAATTCGGCAACGGAATATCCACTAGATACAAAGTTTTTAGTCTTTGTGTAAAGAAGACCAAAATCTTTTGTTCCTTGGATATATCGAAGAACTCTTTTGGCTACATTCCAGTGGCTGTCTCATGGTTCCTGCATAAAATGTGAAAGAATACTGACTGCATAAGATAGATCAGGACGAGTCTCTGTCAAATAAATCAAGCTACCAATCAACTGTCTGTAAGTTCTACTGTCCACCTTTTCCCCTCCTTCAAATTTTGAAAGTTTCAAGTTTTGCTCCATGGGGGTGAGAACGGGCTTGCAATCCTACATGCCAAATCATTGAAGAACCTCTGCTGGATACTTACTCTGAGAAATGAAAATATGGTGTGGACGTTGGAAGACTTCAACTCCAAGATAGTAGTGAAGTAATCCCAAATTTGTCATTTGAAAACCTGCATGTAACCCCTTTTTCACCTGTGCAATATGATCATCGTGGTTTCCAGTAATGATCAAATCATCTACATACATAACAAGAATTACCAGATATTTTCCCTGTTGTCGCACATACAAAGTATCATCAGATTCACTTCATTGAAAACCAACTTTCTTAAGGTATTCATCCATCTTTGCATACCAAGCTCAGGGAGCTTATTTTAATCCATATAAAGCCTTGATCAATTTGCAGAATTTATGTTCTTGTCCTTCAATTTCAAAACCTGGTGGTTGGGTCATATACACTTCCTCCTGTAAATCCCCGTTGAGAAAAGCACTTTCACATCCATTTGATGAACTTTCCATCCTTTTTGAGCGGCCAATGCAAGTGTTAATCAGATGGTGTTCCATTTAGCTATAGGAGCAAAATTTTCCTCATAATCAATGCCTTCCTGCTGCGCAAAACCTTTTGTGACAAGTCGTGCTTCATACTTTTCAAGTTATCCCTTTTGATTATACTTAATTCTGTAAACCCATTTTCATCCTATGGGTTTAACATTTGATGGACAATCAACAAGTTTCCAAGTGTTGTTGTCTATTACTGCTTGGTATTATTCAACCATAGCCTGTTGCCATTCTTTATGTTTCACTGCTTCTTTATATGTGGAAGGTTCAGTAAAATCATTTTCTATCAAGGAAAAATTGCCTTCACTTCTATGTGCTCTTCTAGTGCCTGTTTTTTTGCTCATCAGGCTTTACATCTTTCAAAAGTTGAACTACCCATTTCGGTAGTTGGTGCTCACTTGTTTGCACTTCGGAAAAATATCCATCACTGTAAAGAGGATTAATATAAACTGATGTTATTCGTTTAGGTGAAGAGTCTGGAGAATATTTTTCAGAAGAACTGTTGCTGCTTGGAGATGCAGATGAACTGCTAGAAGACCCAGATGATATTGTTGATGTAGATGGACTGGATGACTCATCTTCAGAGGAAGGAAAATCAAGTTCATACCAATTTGGTTGACTTTGCATTTTTCCATTTCTTTTTCTTCCCTTAGTTTCTAACTTGTGAAGAAGATTTTCAATTTCTTCAGCACTCTTACTCTTAGTTTCATCAAAAATGACATCCCTCCTCACAATGAATTTTCCATTGGTCAAAAGATGATACCCTTTCTTCTCATTAGAATAGCCAGACATTGTGCATTTTAAACTTCTTGAGTCAAGCTTAGTTCGTTTTTCTTTCGGAACTAAGGCATAACAAACTAATCCAAAAACTCTAAGATGTTTAACTCAAGGTTTGAAACCAAACCAAGCTTCATAAGGTGTGATTCCATCTAAAGAAGCAGTTTGAGATCTGTTTCTTAAGTAGAAAACTGTATGTATTGCTTCTGCCCAATATGTTGGACTTAACCTCTTGAAAGTTAACATCGATCTCGCCATTCCTAACAAGGTGCGATCCATTCTTTTAACTACTCTTTTTTGCTGTGGAGTGTAAACCTTAGTAAGATGTTGTCTTTTTCCATTTTCATTGCAATAAGTTTTGAGTTCATTTGAAGTGAATTCTCCCCCATTATCTGTCCTGAGAGTACCTATCTTTTCTTTGACTTAATTTTCAACAAGTTTGCAGAAAATTTTAACCTTATCAAATGCTTCTGACTTGTTCTTCAAGAAGTAAACCAAATTCATTCTGCTAAAATCATCAATGAATAGTAAGAAATATTTGCAACCACCAAAGGAAGTTTGTAGTGGTCCACAAACATCACTGTGAACTAGTTGTAGCCGCCTGTTTGCATGCCATGAACTTGTTGGAAAACTTTCTCGACTTTGTTTGCCATAAATGCAAGCTTCACATTTTTCATTTTCCCTTTTGAAAGTGGGAAGTCCTTTAACCATTCCTTGTTTCTACAATTGAGAAAGACTCTCAAAATTTAAATGTCCATATCTTACATGCCATAGTATTATA
Source organism: Pinus tabuliformis (assembly GCA_031772625.1). Classification (NCBI taxonomy): domain Eukaryota; kingdom Viridiplantae; phylum Streptophyta; class Pinopsida; order Pinales; family Pinaceae; genus Pinus; species Pinus tabuliformis. The sequence continues at coordinate 105,782,739 of CM062816.1, forward strand.
GGGGAAATCCCTGTACTCACTGCCCCTGCAAAATCAGGATGCCTTGGAATAATTGTCCCTTTCATCCGTAACCGTTTTCTATCTTCATAACCTGTCATGACAGTTTTCAAGCTCTGTTTGACTGAATTAATTTTGATTAAAACATCTTCCATAATCACCTGATGTCTTTCTTGTCGAATCGTGACTAAAGAGAGAAAATTTTTCTTAAAAGTTGGTACATACCATACATTGGAAATCATTTTTTCTCCAATTCAAGGGAGAAAAACTTTAACTGCTCCTTTTCCATAAGGAGTATGTTTTGTATCACCAGTAATAAAAACGGAATTAAGTTGGAAATCTTGAAAATTCCAAAAAAAATCATGTCGACAAGTCATGTGCTGAGTTGCCCCGGAATCCAAGATCCAGGCATCTTCATAATCACTTCTAAGATGGGATGAAAGTTGTGATGCTGGCGAGGAAGTAAAAACAGATTATGAGTTATCATCATCTTGATCATTTTCAAATTGCGCTGAGTGCTGCTGAAACTTGGGAATTTTATTAAGAGATGTTCGATAATCTTCAACATAATGGCCAACTTTGTTACATCTTCGACACACAATTTGACTTAAGTCTCTTCCTCTTCTTGAAGATTGTCCTCTGCCTCTGCTTTGAATTCTATGTTGCGATTGTCCTTGTTATGAACCCAACTCAAGAAAAGATAGAAAAGATAGATCAACACCTTAGAATTCAGCCTCTTCGAGGGGGCAACCTCCTTTACATTACATAAATGAACAATTCTTGGATGATTCAAATGACAAAACCTCCTTTCTATATATAGGAGTCTAAGGAGTCACAAAATAATCCAGCCGACCTAATAATAATAATATAAAGTCACAAAAATAACAATAGAGGGATTCTATGGGGCACAGTAATAACAATATGGGGGCAATAGGGGCACAACAATATTAATAAGGGATATAACTACAATAGTAATGGGATAATCACTAGTATTATAGGGACCCAACATGCCCCTCACCTTCAAAAAAGTGTTGTCCTCAACGCTTGAGTAGTTCTGGATACTTCTGCATAAAATTCTCGTCCTCCCATGTGAAATCTTCAGCAGATAAGTTCTTCCACTTGATAAGATACTCTGAAATTGATCGATTTCATAGCTGTCGAGTTCTTGTCTCTATGACTGCTTCCGGTTCCAATATAATTTTTCCTTCCTCATCAAGTTCTGGCAATATTGTTTGAACTGGGAGCTTGTCGCCTATAACCTTATTTAAACATGAAACATAGAAAATTGGGTGCAATTGAGAGGTTGTAGGAAGCTCCAATTTGTATGCCATAGTACCAATCTTTTGCAACACCTTGTACGGACCATAATACTTTGGTGATAATTTATTATCCTTCTTAGCTTGCTCGAGGGACATTTTCTTATATGGTTGTAGCCGTAGGAATACCCAATCACCTACATCAAAACTTCTTTCACTGCGATGTTGATCTGCCTGTTGTTTCATTCTATTCTGTGCCAACACAAGGTTATCCTTTAAGAGTTGGAGGACTTGTTGTTGATGTTCGATGTGATGTTCCACTGCCTGAACCTTAGAATTTTCTCTTAAATATGATGTGATGGATGGTGGTTGATACCCATAAAGTGCCATAAATGGGGTCATTTTTGTTGCTGTATGGAAGGAAGTGTTATACCACCATTCAGCCAGAGGCAACCATTTGACCCATTGTGTCTGTTTATCAGATACAAAGCAACGAAGATATCCTTCCAAACATTTGTTTACTATCTCAGTTTGCCCATCAGATTGAGGATGATAAGATGAGCTATGAGCTAACTGAGTACCAAGACAAGAAAATAATTCTGTCCAAAAATTTCCAGTGAAAATGGGATCTCTGTCACTTACAATAATCTTTGGGTTTCCATGTAGCTTTTGAATTGTTTCCATAAATGCAGTAGAAACTGTACTGGCTTTAAATGGATGTGATAATGCACAAAAGTGTGCATACTTGGTAAGTCTGTCAACTACCACCATGATGACACTTTTTCCCTCAGACTTGGGTAAACCTGTGATAAAATCCATTGAAACCTCCTCCCAAGGTTGGCTTGGAATGGATAAAGGTTGTAATAGACCCGATGTCTTAATTGTTTCCACTTTATTTTGTTGGCAAACCAAACATTCCCCCACAAACTTTTGAATATCTGATTTAAGGCCATCCCAAAAAAGTTCCTTCTTAACCCTGTGGTAAGTTTTTAAAAATCCTGAGTGCCCTCCTAAGGGAGAAGTGTGCAATTCCATAAGAATATTTTGTTTTAGCTGGGAATTCTTACAGAGGTATAAGCGATCTTTGTACCATAACGAATCATTTTGCAAGCTAAATGTATCAGACGTACTGGAATCTTGTTGTAGCTTTCGAATAAGTGCCCACACTTCTTCGTCATTCTTCCATTCCTCCCTTGCTTCGTTTATCCAATCTGGTTGGATAATAGAAATGGCGCACAACAATGCTTCCACATCCTCATCCTTTCTTGAGAGTGCATCTGCCACCACATTTTGCTTCCCTTTTTTGTAGATGATTTCAAAGTCATAACCCAACATCTTTGTGACCCACTTTTGTTGCTCTTCAGAGGATAATCTTTGTTCTAAAAAGTATTTAAGGCTATCATGATCCGTTTTTACCTTGAAGTGTCTTCCCATTAGGTAGGGTCGCCATTTCTTAAGTGCATGGAGTATTGCCAACATTTCCTTCTCATAAATAGCTTTGCTTAAAAACTTTCCCTTGATTGGACGACTTTCAAAAGCAATGGGTCTTTCATCTTGCATTAGAACAGCACCAATTCCATTTCCTGAAGCATCACATTCCACAATAAAGGTTTTTGTGAAGTCTGGTGTAGCTAAGACCGGTGCTTGGCACATTGCCTCTTTAAGATGTTCAAAGGCCTTTGTTGCTTCCGGAGTCCATGAAAATGCATCTTTCTTCAATAATGTTGTTAGAGGTGCTGCTATTCTCCCATAATTCTTAACAAACTTGCGATAATACCCTGTCAACCCAAGAAATCCTCGCAGATGCTTTATGGATGTGGGGATTTTCCATTCCTTAATGGCTTTAATTTTGCTAGGGTCTACCTTAACTCCTTCATGAGATACAATATGACCCAAATATTCCACCTCCTGGACTCCAAAGAAACATTTGGATCTTTTTGCATATAATTGTTTCTCCTCCAATAGTTGTAACACCTTGTCAACATGTTCAACATGATCCTTCCAAGACTTGTTGTAGATTAGTATATCATCAAAAAATACTAACACAAATTTTCTAAGGAATGGTTTGAAAATTGAATTCATCAAACCTTGAAATGTTGAAGGTGCATTGGTAAGGCCAAAAGGCATGACCAAAAATTCATAATGACCCTCATGAGTTCTAAATGTTTTTCCAAATGTCTTCAATCTTCATTTGATTTGATGATATCTTGAACGAAGATCCAACTTGGTGAAGTAAATTGATCCATGCAATTCATCCAGTAATTCATCAATGACAGGAATGGGGAACTTATCTTTAATAGTGAGCTTGTTGAGCTCCCTATAATCCGGACACATGCGCCATGATCCATCCTTCTTGTGCACCAATACTACTGGAGCAGAGAAAGAACTTTGACTCGGTTGAATTATACCAGCCTCTAGCATTTCTGCAACCATACGTTCAATTTCACTTTTTTGGACATAGGGATATCTGTACGGCCTGATGTTTGGAGGAACACTTCCTGGAATCAGATGAATAGCATGATCATGATCACACATAGGTGGGAGACCTTTGGGAGTCTCAAATACCTTGGAATGATTGTCTAGGACTTTTTGGAGATCTGGAGAAATAGATGATTCTGATGTGGAAACATCTAGCGAACATAATTGTGCAATTACACCTCTTTTCTCCTTTTTTAGAAGCTTTGTCATACCATTAGAGCTGATTATCTTTCCTGGTTTCCCTGCAATACCCCTTAATTCAACTTCCTTTCCTTCCGTAGAAAATTTGATGAAAAGTTCTTGAAAATTAAAAGCTATTGTACCCAAGGATTGTAGCCATTGGACTCCTAGTACAACATCAACACCTCCCATTGGAATGGAAAGCATTGGGCTAGTCAATACATATTCTCCCATGGATAGCTTGATATTATGGCACTTTCCAGAGCAATTTATTGTTCCTCCATTTGCAACCATCACTTGAAACTCTGGTGCTGGATATAGGGAACAATTCAATTCTTTTGCTATCGTACAATGAATAAAATTATGGGTGCTTCCTGAATCAATCAACACTATTACCTTTTTCTTCTTGATTTGTCCTTCTATCTTGATGGTTTGAGGAGTGGTAATTCCCGCCAATGCATTACAAGATATGGTCAGATTTATTTTTCTTCATCTAGGCTTTGTTCCTGGAGTATATCCTCTTCTTTTGACCTTTCTTGCTCCTTTTCTTCTTCCTCTTCACAATCTATGTAGAATAATTTCTTCTCAGCACACTTATGACCTTTAGTGTATTTGCTATCACAATTGTAACAAAGCCCTTTTGCTCTTTTTTCTTCCAATTGTTGTGGTGTCAACCTTATAGGTTGTGGAAGACTATGGGCAACAACACTTCCATCTTTATAGTTGTGAGTGGTATGCTTCCTGGTTGCCATAATTTTGCTTTCCATTTTTCTTGCTAACCTGAATGCCTTCTTTAATGAATCAGGTTCCCAAAGGCGAACATCATGTTGGATATTATCCTTTAAAGACCCTATGAACACATCAATCCTATGCTCATCTGGAATATATTTTACCCTTATGTTCAATTTTTGGAACTCCTCAATGTGCTCCATTATTGAACCCTTTTGTTTGAGACTTATCAATTGGCTAAAAAAAGTGCTGCTTTTCGTATTCTCATATTGTGCTATCAATTCTTCCGTAAAAATTGCCCAAGTGATAAATTGTTTACTAGAGCAAAGCCATTGATACCATACAAACTGATTTGGTTCCAAATATAAAGTTGCCATACGTACCTTTTGTGTGTTTTGCACATTATTGAGATCGAAAAATTGCTCCATTTGTAATATCCATGTTGCGGGATCCTTGCCATCAAACTTTCTCATATCGATTTTTGGAATATGGTGGGTCTTCAATCCAACATTAGAGTCTATGATATCATGATTAACATTTCTGGATTTAAGACCTCTGTGGTTTATTATTTTCGACTTAGGCATCGGAGAATCCAGAGTAAGAACCATTTTCTGCCAACGTTTCAAATCCCAACCGGGATCCATCATCAGGACAACTTGAATGCTTGATAGAAGAAGAGATTATTTTAGGTTTAAATAGTAATGAGGAGAGAAAAGATGAATGTCGACTCTCAATTTTTGATGAGAAGTCGGCTGTCAGATTAATTTATTTAATTAATTTATTATTATTATTTATTATTTATTATTTATTAATTATTTTTTATTATATTAAAGATAATTAGAATTAATGATAATAAATTGATCAAAGTTCATGTTAATTTTTTTTTATAGAAAATTGAATTAATATTTAATATTTGATCAATATTATTTATTAATATTGATATTAATTGAAATAATTATTATTATTTATCATAAATTAATATAATAATTAGTAGTAATAATTATAATCATCATAATTAAAAAAATTTAATCTAGGAATATTGAATTAATTTTTATATTTATTATAATATATGTTTGGTACAATTTTATTTATTTATTTTTTGAATTTTAGAATAGGTTTAAGCTTAGTAAGGAAGTTAATAAATAATTGCTAATTGAAAATATTATTGTTATTAATAATAATTATTTATTAATCTAATAGTTAATAATAAAAATTAGAATTAATAATATTCACAATGAACATAATTAGAATTGATTAAATTAATTCAAGAATATTGTATTTAGAATAAAATTAAAACTATTAATCCTAGCAAATTGCATTTAGAATTTAATAATTAATATTTATTTAATTATATATAATAAATATGATAGTAATGATATTTATATTTTTATTTAGAATAATTATCAAAATACTTTTGATAAATTTGGGAATAATATTAAAATTAGTTAAACTTATTATTTGAAAGAGTAAAAAATATAATAAAAATTATTATTGTTATGCTAAAATAGAAATTTTAATATTTAAGAGACGAAGAAATTAATAAGGGTAATTAATAAATAGAATAATTAATTAATGATAATTAATTTTGTTAATAAATAGATTAATTAATTAATGATAATTAATTTTGTAAATGCTTAATAGTGAATTAATTATTATTATTATATATTATACTGGAAGGGGGTTAATTTTTCTGATTAGGGGAAGCCAGCTTCCACTAATTTCCAAACCACTGTCTCTGTTGAGATTATGCGGGTGTTTGATAATTTCAAGAGCTTCTCTGATCTTTCGCTTATGGTGTTGCTCTTCCTTAGCGATAATAGAGGCGCTTTCCAAGCAGACATGGTGCTTAGTTTTTAACGAGTGTTCTGCCAGGGCGGAAGTACGAGATCTTTCATTCTTAATATCAGCTCCATGTTCCTTGAGTCTTGTCTGCAGGGAGCGACCTGTTTCACCAATGTAGCTTTTTCCACATGAGCAGTCAATTTTATAGACCCCTTTAAGTTGATGTGTATCAATATTATCCTTGACAGATCTCATACCTTGCCTAATCGTTCCAGGGGCTGAGAATTGTGTGCTAATGTTTTTCCTTCTTAGGATTTTCGCAATCTTATCTGTAACTCCATGAATGAAAGGTAGAAAAACCCTACCACCCTCAGGTTGATCTTGGGCCTTAGGTTTATGAAATAGCATCTTTTTCTCGGCTTTCTGAATTGATCTTTTAATCTCATTTTCTTTGTAGCCTATGCCTTTAAAGGTTGAGACTAAATGCTGCTTTTCTTCATCCAGATGATCAGCATCAGAAATTCGAAGGGCCCTGATAGCAAGAGTGTTTAGAACACCAAGTTTCTAGGCTGGATGATGGTGGGAATCAGTGTGAAGGTAGTTTTTTGTATGGGTTGACTTTCTGAAGACTTTGTGCCCTATGGAGCCATCCTCCTTTCTCATGATGAGGATGTCTAAAAAAGGGATGCTCATGTTTTCTTCAAGCTCCATGGTGAACTTTATTTCTGAAGAGATGGAATTTAGGTGAATAAAAAACTTGTCAAGCTCTGCTTTACCATGTGTCCACTTTATATTAGTATCATCGACGAATCGCTTCCACCATGCTGGTTTCAGAGGGTAAGATTCCAGGGCCTTCTTTTCAAAATATTCCATGTATAAGTTGGCCACGATTGGTGAAAGGGGGGATCCCATTGCCACTCCAGATGTCTGCTCATAATATGTTCCCTGGAAGGTGAAAACTGTTGATCGCAAGCAGATTTCGGCCAATCTTGCAGTCCCTGGATCAGTAACCTCTTTTATAACCTGAATGGCTTCTTCAAGAGGAATCTTGGTGAATAAGGACACTACGTCAAAGCTAACAAGGATGTCATCACGCTCTATTTTCTCATTCTTAATGAGATTCACAAAGTCATGGGAGTCTTTGATGAAAGAATCAGTGTTTCCGATGAGGGGTTTGAGGATTCTTGCAACATACTTAGCGAGCTCATAGGTTGGGGATCCAATGGTATTGACAATTGGTCTAAGAGGGACACCATCTTTATGGATCTTGGGTAACCCATAAATCCTAGGGATGCATTCACTAGAGGGAATTAATTTCTTTTTTAATTTATCATCAAGGTTGGACTCCAAAATTGCCTTTTTCACCTCTTTCATAATCTTTTGTTCGCATCATGAGTTTCATTTACTACCTTTTCACCATTAGTAAGTATTTCTTGTAGAAAATTTGTCAAATCTGTCTTCATATCTGTCATGCATGTCTTCAAGTTTGTGTTCAAATCTATCTTCAATTCTTCCATGTCTGTCTTCAAATCTGTCTTCCAATCATCCATCTTAGCTTCCATGCCCTTTATCTTAGATTCCATGCCATTTATCTTAGCTTCTGTTAGCTTTTGTGAGCATGACATTTGTTGCACTTGTTCTTGTAATTTTGATATATCATGTAGCATTTCTTCCTCTTCTTCATGAGTCATGCTAGAGCTTTCAGGTTCCTTACTAGGTGTTTGCATTTTCTTTCATCGGGGCATCAGTTACCGATAATAATTATTTAATGTGCCCTTTGAATTCCTTCAAACCCAGCTTACACAAAAATTTAAAAAAAAACTACACACCTTTTTTCACTTTGTAGAAGCCTGATATTGAATCTGATGTATCTCTATAATTCCAGATCCTCCAATTCTGAAATTGCAACCTGTAGTAGCCTTCTGTGTCCTCTTTCCAATGCCACAAGTCTGACCCAAATTGGATTCTCCAAGAAAGCGTTATGCGAAATCTCCCACAGTGACTTGATTATAGACTAGTTCAGTAGAGCGAACTTATACGACGTGCCACGAGTCACTGTTTTGACCTATGGATCTGAAAATGCATACAAGAAACTACAGCCCATCCTGTTTTTGTACCTTCTTATGAAATTTCAATCCGATCCCCAGAGAGAAAGTTATGACGATTTTCCCCAGGTCACCTGTTTTGAATGTAATTCATGAGTCTGCAAAAAGACCAACTTCCTCATATCATATCTCCGAAAATATTGCACGAAAAGCTTTGGAATTCGGTCCCAAGGTTCAGCGTAATTTCTTCTCAAATGGGTTGTTTTTGCGACTTCTGAAATGTCACAGAAAAGAAGTTATAGCGAAAATTCTACGATGACCTGTTTGGAGCAGCGAAACCCTAGAATCCAAAGCTCTGATACCAAATGTTATGAACCCAGCTCAAGAAAAGATAGAAAAGATAGATCAAAACCTTAGAATTCAGCCTCTTTGAGGGGAAACCTACTTTACATTACATAAATGAACAATTCTTGGATGATTCAAATGAAAAAACCTCCTTTCTATATATAGGAGTCTAAGGAGTCACAAAATAATCCAGCCGACCTAACAATAATAATATAAAGCCACAAAAATAACAATAGAGGGATTCTATGGGGCACAGTAATAACAATATGGGGGCAATAGGGGCACAACAATATTAATAAGGGGTATAACTACAATAATAATGGGGTAATCACTAGTATTATAGGGACCCAACAGTCCTCTACCTTGATTATTATTTCCTTGTGCTTGAAAATTGCCTCTTCCTTGGTTGTTTTCTCTACCTTGAAAATTACTCCTTCCTGAACTGTTGCCTATATTAAAGTTGTTTCCTCTACTTTGGCTTTGACCTCGACTTTGTACATTATGTGCTGCTTGATTGAAATTCCCTCGGCCTCTGTCTCGAGAACTGTCTGCTGATGATTTACTAGTGCTGGCCTCTGTGAGAAAAACATCTTCACCAACTTTCTTCTTCTTCCCAAAGGTTTTATCATGTTGGGTCAACATTTTACAAATCTCATCAAACTTTAATTTCTCTAATTTCCTAGTTAATTGTAAAGTCTCTAAAAAATGCATGTAGGAAGAAGGAATTCCAACAATTACAATTGTTACCACAAAACTATCATCTATTGCTGGAAAACCAGCATTAATGATTTCCTGCCTAATATTCTTAAGTGTTGAGATATATTCAAGAACATCACCTGCTTCAGTGAATTTTTGTTGCAACAATTTTAATTGTAGATCAACTTTCTTTGATTCAGGCTAAGTATCAAAGAGGTCTTTAAAAGTTTTCAAAGTAGACCATGCATCTATAGCATTTTCTATATGGACATACATCTCATCATTGACAAAAGATTTAATAAGAGCTAAGGCTTTTGCGTTCTTAACTTACCATTTTGCAAGTGCAGCTGCATCTATGGGTTTATTTGGCTTAATATCTCCATCACATATACCCTGCCATAATTCATTGTAAATGAGAGTGCTTTTGATGAGACGATGCCATGTTTTATAAGATTTTGTGCCTTCAAGTTTGTCGGAATCAGAAAAAAAATAATCAACTTAGACATTGTAGCGTTGAAGCTTCGCACCAAGAATCAGAACAAAAATTTCAAGATGGACAACACAACACACCATGCAAAAAACACGATCTATCTGGGCTTGGCCTTGGCCCTCATATAGTCGTTGAAGCAGGAGAAAAATGATTGAGCTTTGCACTTGGCTCTAGTCAATTTCTCAAAAATTACAAGGTAACTTTCAAAATTTGACTTTTACAACGATGCTATTGCAAAACTTGTTAAAAAAAAGTCACCACCCCAAAGTAAAATTACTTTGAGTTACACTTATCCCTCCAAAAATTACAATTAAAATCCCCTTAATACTCCAAAAATTTACAAAAGACCTTATTACTCCACAAACAATAAATTCCCAAAATTTAAAAAGATCACCATATCTCTACAAAATACAATATTCCTTATTTCTCCACAAAATTTACAAATTTTACTTGGCTTTCATAAGTTCAGCCTTGCACTTTTTTGATGGACTGGTCCTCTCGGTTTGAATGACACAAATGGGTACGTATGCATTACATCGCCATCGCTGTTTTTTCTTGTCTCTCTCGGTAAGTCTTTCACACAAGAATCCTCCTTGTCTGGAATTTATTTTGTTTGATGACATATACATTCCAAAAACATCAGTAGAAGTTCATCTAAAAAAAAACACCAGAATCATAAACTGCTTTAGGTATTGAATCATTTTCACCTCAACGAATAGTTAAATGCAGTAGAACACAACTCAACAGGTACTTCAACGCAATTGAAGCTACCTCCACCGACTGTTCCCATTTGACATACGCAACTATTGTTGAAAAATTGGAACCGAGCCAATCTTGGTTATTTCAAAGGCCCAGTTGAAGCATCTGTTGATGTGGTACACTTTATCTTGAAGGAACTTGTTCATAAATCTTTAAATGAAACACATGAATTGAAGTGCTTCCCTATCCTTCAAACCGAAATAGCTGCTGCTGCAAATGAAACTCCAACAATAGAGGTTTCATGAGGATGGCCACAAAATTGCCAACGAAACTACTGCTGCTGCGAACGAAACTGCAACAATAGAGGTTCCATGGTGCTTCAATCATTCGCTGATCAATTCAAGGAGTTTTCCAAAAACTTGTAGAGCTGGAATCTCCTCCTCACATCCACTGCAACATTATTGGAGCTCTGATACCACAATAATGGAAGAAGTGTCCTCAGACACGTAATTTATTAATCAGAAAAAAATAATTACATAATTTGATTTTGCAAGAGTTTACACCCGAACAATCAAACACTCTTGCAATGAGCTATTTATAAGCTCCATGTCCTAACTACCTTTAATTATGGATCACTTATTAAGTAACAAGTGTCCATTTACAATAAATGCTATTCAAAACAACTAGCTAACAAATCTCCTAAAATAGAGCCTAAGATACGACACTTTTAGAGAGTCATATCTTGTTACAACAATATACTAATTCTAAATGTATCCATTAAACAAATAAACATTCTAGAATAATAATTATTAATTTAATATCTTAAATTAATAATTATTTTATTCTAATTTTATAACCTATGATAATATTGTACCTTTGGATCATCTAACAAACCTCCTTTACATTACACAAATGAACAAGTCTTAGATGATACAAATGACAAGACGTCCTTTCTATATATAGGAGTCTAAGGGGTCATAATATAATCAAAGCTGACATAACAATAATAATGTAAGGGCACAATAATAACAATAGTGGGCCTCTATGGGGCACAATAATAACAATATAGGTACTACACGGGTACAACAATATAATAAGGGGGTTGTACTAATAACAATAAGGGGTTACACTAGTAGTATAGAGGCCTAACAAGGAAGGTGAAAGGTCACAAGTTACATGTGAGGAGGAAAATGAAGAAAATAGAGGCCCCATTGATAAAAAGGATTTTGAGGATCAGTTCATGGCTTTTGGTCAGTTTAGTTTTGGAGCTCTCTAATTATTCTCTCTCTCTTTCACACTCTGAGACACTTGGAGTTTTCTTGGAGCATTCTAGCTTTGGAGCAAGGAAGGGGAAAAACAAACAAAGGAAGGGTAAGGAAAGGAAAACAAAGAAAAGATCAAGCCAAGAAGAGCAGGATCAAGCAAATTCAACAATAATACTTGCAGGTAACATAATGCATGTGTGATTTCCTGGCTGATTTTGACATGCATGACTTTGCATGTTAGTATATGGTTCTCTTGTTGTTGGTGGCATGGCTTTGCCGGGTTATGATAGTGATTTTCATCCTTGTCTTTCCTTTTTCTAGATAACCATGGTGTGATGAGATTGTTTTCTCGGTTTTAAGCTTTGGGATTGCAAGATGATTTCAGAATTTGTGGGTGGAGGTGGTCTTAGGAAAATTCTCAAAGGCCTAAGAATCCCTTGATTGGTTTTGGCGGGATACATGGTAAAACCTGAGGGTGGAGTCTCAATTTAGGGCCTAGTGATCTAGTGTGGATTGTGGTAAATATTGAGAGATTGGTGTCTTGATTTAGGGCCTAAGGATCTGGTGTGGATTGCGGTAAAGCCTGAGAGACAAGGAGAGAGAAAATTCCTCAAGGATAGTGATGGAGTCCAAAGGCATTCCAAGCTCGGTTTGATTTTCTGATCTCGATGCTAGTTTTGGTGAGATCACGGTTTGGTGAGGGTGGAGGTGGTTTAACATCTGGATTCCCTTGGTTTTTTTTGGATTGGTTTATCCATGAGATCCCAAATTCATGCTTGGAATATGGCACGAGGGTGACTAGCTAAAAGAAATATTTGGTTTAGCCATGTCTATGGTTGGGTGGTATGTGGAAGTCCCGAATGTTAGGCCCCTATAATACTAGTGATTACCCCATTATTATTGTAGTTGTATCCCTTATTGATATTTTTGTGCCCCTATTGTCCCCATATTGTCATTACTGTGCCCCATAGAATCCCTCTATTGTTATTTTTGTGCTTTTATATTATTATTGTTAGGTTGGCTTGGTTATATTGTGACTTCTTAGACTCCTATATATAGAAAGGAGGTTTTGTCATTTGAATCATCCAAGAATTTTTCATTTATTTAATGTAAAGGAGGTTTCCCCCTTGAAGAGGCTGAATTCTAAGGCGTTAATGTATCTTTCCTATCCTTTTGTGAGCTAGTTTCATAACATTTGGTATCAGAGCTTTGAATTCTAGGGTTTCGCTGCTCCAAACAGGTCATCGTGGAATTTGTGCTATAACCTTTTTTCTAAGAAGATTCAGATGCTACAAAAAAAACCCATTTGAGAAGAAATCGCACTGAACCTTGAATCCAAATTTCAGAGCTTTTTGCGCAATATGTGTGGAGATATGATCTGATAAATTCAGTCTTTTTGCAGACTCCTGAATTACATTCCAAACAGGTGACCTGGGGAAAATAGTCATAAAATTTGTTTTGAGCATCAGATTGAAATTTCATAAGAAGTTACAGAAAGAGGATAGATTTTAGTTTCTTGTGTACATTTTTCAGATCCTAAGGTCAAAAAGGTGACACATGGCACTTCATACAATTTCGCTCTTCTGAAAAGGTATATAATCAGGTCATCTTGGGAGATTCTGCATAACTCTTTCTTGGAGAATCTAAATTCGATCAGACTGGTGGCATTGGAAAGAGGAAGTAGAGGGTTACTATAGGTCACAATTTCAGAACTGGAAGATATGAAATTACAGAGATACATCAGAGGCAATATCGAGCTCCTACAAGGTGAAAAAAGGTGTGTAGATTTTTTTAAATTTTTACTTAAGCTTGGTTTGAAAAATTATTTTGAAGGAATCCAAAGGGCATAGTATAGCATTATTATCGAAAATTGATGCCTCGAGGAAATAAAATTAAAACATCTAGTAAGCAACTTGAAATCTCTAGCATGACTTATGAAGAAGAGGAAGAAATGCAATATGATATATCAAAATTACGAGACCAAGTGCAACAAATGTCACTCGCACAAAAAGTAACAGAATCTAAGATGGATGGTTTAAAGAAAGATGTAGAAGCTAAGATGAATGACGTGGAAGCTGAGATGGATGATTTGAAGATAGATTTGAAGACAGGCATGACAAATTTGAAGACAGATTTGACAAATTTTCTACAAGAAATACTTACTAATGGTGAAAAGGTAGTAAAGGAAACTCGTGATGAGAAAAAAATAAATGTTAATCATGATTTCATAGACTCGAATGTTGGATCTAAGAACCACCATATTCCAAAAATTGATATGAGGAAGTTTGATGGCAAGGATCTCTCAACATGGATACTATAGATGGAGCAATTTTTCGATCTCAATAATGTGTATTGCCACTTTATATTTGGAACCAAATCGGTTTGTATGGTATCAATTTCTTTTTTCTCGTAAACAAATTGTCACTTGGGCAATTTTTACGGAAGAATTGACAGCACATTATGAGGATACAAAAAGCAACACTTTTTTTAGCCAATTGATAAGTCTCAAACAAAAGGGTTCAATGATGGATCACATTGAGGACTTCCAAAAATTGAAGATAAGGGTAAAAGATATTCCAGAAGAGCATAGGATTGATGTGTTCATAGGGACTTTAAAGGATAATATCCAACATGAGGTTCTCCTTTGGGAACCTGATTCATTGGAGAAGGCATTCAGGTTAGCAAGAAAAATGGAAAGCAAAATTATGGCAACCGGAAGCCTACCACTCACAACTATAAAGATGGAAGTTTTGTTGCCCCTAGCCTTCCACAACTTATAAGGTTGACACAAAAAAAATTGGAAGAAAAAAGAGCAAAAGGGTTTTGTTACAGTTGTGATAACAAATACACTAAAGGTCATAAGTGTGCTGAGAAGAAATTATTCTACATAGATTATGAAGAGGAGGAAGAAAAGGAACAAGAAATGTCAAAATAAAAGGATATACTCTAGGAAAAAACCCTAGATAAGGAAGTAATGAATCCAACCATATCTTGTAATGCATTGACTAGAATTACCACTCCTCAAACTATCAAGATAGAAGGGCATATCAAGAAGAAAAAGGTAATAGTGTTGATTAATTTAGGAAGTACCCATAATTTTATTCATTGTAAGATAGAAAAAGAATTGAATTTCTTCCTATATTCAGCACCAGAGTGTCAAGTAATGGTTGTGAGTGGAGGAACGATAAATTTCTCTGGAAAGTGCCATAATATCAAGCTATCCATGGGAGAATATGTATTAAGTAGCCCAATGCTTTCCATTCCAATGGGAGGTGCTGATGTTGTACTAGGAGTCCAATGGCTACAATCCTTGGGTACAATAGCTTTTAATTTTCAATAAATTTTCATGAAATTTTTTGCAGAAGGAAAGGAAGTTGAATTAAGGGGTATTGCAGGAAAACCAGGAAAGATAATCAGCTCTAACGGTATGAAAAAGCTTCTAAAAAAGGAACAAAGAGGTGTAATTTCACAATTATGTTCGCTAAATGTTTCCACATCAAAGTCATCTATTTCTCCAGATCTCCAAAAAGTCCTCGACAATCATTCTAAGGTATTTGAGACTCCCAAAGGTCTCCCACCTATTCATGATCATGATCATGCTATTCATCTGATTCCAAGAAGTGTTCCTCCAAACATCAGGCCATACAGATATCCCTATGCCCAAAAGAGTGAAATTGAAAGTATGGTTGCAGAAATGCTTGAAGCTGGTATAATTCAACCTAGTTAAAGTTCTTTCTCTGCTCCAGTAGTATTGGTGCACAAGAAGGATGGATCATGGCGCATGAGTCTGGATTATAGGGAGCTCAACAAGCTCACTATTAAAGATAAGTTTCCCATTCCTGTCATTGATGAATTACTGGATGAATTGCATGGATCAATTTACTTCACCAAGTTGGATCTTTGTTCAAGATGTCATCAAATTAGAATGAAGACTGAAGACATTCTGAAAACAACATTTATAACTCATGAGGGTCATTATGAATTTTTGGTCATGCCTTTTGGTCTTACCAATGCACCTTCTACATTTCAAGGTTTGATGAATTCCATTTTCAAACCCTTAGAAAATTTGTGTTAGTATTTTTTGATGATATACTAATCTACAACAAGTCTTGGAAGGATCATGTTGAACATGTTGACAGGGTGCTACAACTATTGGAGGAGAAACAATTATATGCAAAAAGATCCAAATGTTTCTTTGGAGTACAAGAGGTGGAATATCTGGGTCATATTGTATCTCATGAAGGAGTTAAGGTAGGCCCTAGCAAAATTAAACCATTAAGGAATGGAAAATCCCCAATCCATAAAGCATCTATGAGGATTTCTCAGGTTGACAGGGTATTATCACAAGTTTGTTAAGAATTATGGGAGAATAGCAGCACCTCTAACAACATTATTAAAGAAAGATGCATTTTCATGGACTCTAGAAGCAACAAAGGCCTTCGAACATCTTAAAGAGGCAATGTGCCAAGCATGGGTCTTAGCTACACCAGACTTCACAAAAAGATTTATTGTGGAATGTGGTGCTTCAGAAAATGGATTTGGTGCTATTTTAATGCAAGATGAAAGATCCATTGCTTTTGAAAGTCGTCCAATCAAGGGAAAGTTTTTACACAAAGCTATTTATGAGAAGGAAATGTTGGCAATACTAAATGCACTTAAGAAATGGTGACCCTACCTAATGTGAAGACACTTCAAGGTAAAAACGGATCATGATAGCCTTAAATCTTTTTAGAACAAAGATTATCCTCTGAAGAGCAACAAAAGTGGGTCACAGATGTTGGGTTATGACTTTGAAATCATCTACAAAAAAGGGAAGCAAAATGTGGTGGTAGATGCACTCTCAAGAAAGGATGAGGATGTGGAAGCATTGTTGTGTGCCATTTCTATTATCCAACCAGATTGGATAAATGAAGCAAGGGAGGAATGGAAGAATGATGAAGAAGTGTGGGCACTTATTCAAAAGTTACAACAAGATTCCAGTACATCTGATACATTTAGCTGGAAAAATGATTCGTTATGGTACAAAGATCACTTATACCTCTGTAAGAATTTCCAACTCAGACAAAATATTCTTATGGAATTGCACACTTCTCCCTTAGGAGGGCACTTAGGATTTTTAAAAACTTACCATAGGGTTAAGAAGGAATTTTTTTGGGATGGTCTTAAATCGGATATTCAAAAGTTTGTGGCAGAATGTTTGGTTTGCCAACAAAATAAAGTTGAAACAATTAAGACCCCAGGTCTATTACAACCTTTATCCATTCCAAGCCAATGTTGGGAGGAGGTTTCAATGGATTTTATCACAGGTTTACCCAAGTATGAGGGAAAGAGTGTCATCATGGTGGTAGTTGACAGACTTACCAAGTATGCACACGTTTGTGCATTATCACATCCATTTAAAGCCAGTACAATTTCTACTGCATTTATGGAAACAATTCAAAGCTACATGGAAACCCAAAGATTATTGTAAGTGACAGAGATCCCATTTTCACTGGAAATTTTTGGACATAATTATTTTCTTATCTTGGTACTCAGTTAGCTCATAGCTCATCGTATCATCCTCAATCTGATGGGAAAACTGAGATAGTAAACAAATGTTTGGAAGGATATCTTTGTTGCTTTGAATCTGATAAACAGAGACAATGGGTCAAATGGTTGCCTCTGGCTGAATGGTGGTATAAAACTTCCTTCCATAGAACCACAAAAATGACCCCATTTATGGCACTTTATGGATATCAGCCACCATCCATCACATCATATTTAAGAGAATATTCTAATGTTCAAGCAGTGGAACATCACATCGAGCATCAACAACAAGTCCTCGAACTATTAAAGGATAACCTTGTGTTGGTGCAGAATATAATGAAACAACAAGCAAATCAACATCGCAGCGAAAGAAGTTTTGATGTAGGTGATTGGTTATTCCTACAGCTACAACCATATAAACAAATGTCCCTCAAGCAAGCTAAGAAGGATAATAAATTATCAACGAAGTATTATGGTCCGTACAAGGTGTTGCAAAAGATTGGTACTATGGCATACAAATTGGAGCTTCTTGCAGCTTTTCGAGTGCACCCAGTTTTCCATGTTTCATGTTTAAAGAAGGTTATAGACGACAAGCTCCCAGTTCAAACAATATTGCCAGAACTTGACGAGGAAGGAAAAATTATATTGGAACCAGAAGCAGCCACAGAAACAAGAACTCAACAGCTACGAAATCGATCAATTTAGAAGTATCTCATCAAGTGGAAGAACTTATCCGCTGAAGATTCCACATGAGATTCCACATGGCAGGATGAGAATTTTATATAGAAGCATCCAGAACTACTCAAGTGTTGAGGACAAAATTTTTTGAAGGAGAGGGGCATTTTAGGTCCCTATAATACTAGTGATTACCCCATTACTATTGTAGTTGTATCCATTATTAATATTGTTGTGCCCCTATTGTCCCCATATTGTTATTATTGTGCCCCATGGAATCCCTCTATTGTTATTTTTGTGCCTTTATATTATTATTGTTAGGTCGGCTTGGTTATATTATGACTCCTTAGACTCTTATATATAGAAAGGAGGTTTTGTCATTTGAATCATCCAAGAATTGTTCATTTATGTAATGTAAAGGAGGTTTCCCCCTAGAAGAGGCTGAATTCTAAGGCGTTAATCTATCTTTTCTATATTTTTTCGAGCTGGTTTCATAACACCGAACCTGGTCAGCTTTGCCTATGTTTAATGAAAGCTAATTTCTCTTGCTTTTGTACTTGTTAATATGTGGCTTTAATGGCTGTTATATGATTTTTATTTTAATGGTTTAATGTTGTTTATAAGCATGGTTATATGACTGCTTATTGTCATGGTTATTTCATGTATTTACTTGTAACTGAAAATTTAATGGATGCAAGACCTAACTGATGTCAAAACAATTAAGGGAAGAGGTTGGTGATTCTTCTTATCAACTTCCATATGATTTATTAGTCATTTATGATCCGCCTTGTATTCATTTCCTGTAGATTGCATTAATGCCAAGTGTTTTAAAAAATATTAGTCCCAATTGGGGATGGACAGTCCTAGTCCTAGAGTCAATTTTTTCTTTGTAATTCTTGTGGTCATGTAATTTATGGATTTTGAATGCTAGAAAGGTTTTTGGGTAGTGACCTGGCTTCTGGACTCGAAAAGTGTCACAAATCCTAGAGTCGTAGGCACGGGTATTTGGAGAAAATTGCTCAGACGCATGCATACCCATGTTGTACGTGCGTTCGGAGGTTTGTAAAAACACTCTTGTCCATATCAAGGGTGTGTCTGGGGGTTTAGTGGTCTAAAGGCTTAGTGGGACCCATGGGATGGTCAGGGGAATGACAGGGATGCGTTTTGGGAGTTCAGTAGTAGGTGCAGAAGGTCTGGTATGGAGTGTTTATGTCGATTCCACTTCCTTAACTGAGACATAGGGAGTCGAAGCATATCATAGTAACTTCTTGTAACATGTTTACCTCAATTGGTCATTTACTTGGGTAGATGTGGGAAGAGGGTGTTACAACTACCATGGGTGCAAGTAGGGCCTCTTATGATCTAGAATTATGCAGGAACATAACAGAATACAGATTTACACATACACACATGTATGCAATAAAAATAAATCTTCATTTTATTAATATCAAAGAACCGAAAGCTGGTTACAAGAAGAATGGAAATAAACTAGCTCGAACGATGGTAGCTTATCTTTGAGAAGATATGTGTGTTGGGTTGTGTTATATTGTTTCCACGACTAGCCTACGTAGTTAACCAGGGGGTTAGAAGGTGGGAAGATCCACCCCTTCCTTGCACTAATCCAGGTGGATATTGGTGGCCACCTGCCAAGTCCACTTGGACCCCCACCATTGTTTCTCTTAGCATTTTCAGTTTCCTTAATTGTAGCACAACTTACTATTTTTAGCAGTTTTTCGGGTCCTGAACTTCCAAAGCCATTTTGAGGCCCTAAACGATGTTCTAACAAGATATTGTGCATGTCAAAAAGAGATCATATGCCAAAGTTACGACCGTGGGAAGTTGATGTACCAATTTACCCAAATGAGGTCCATAATTTGGCGTTTCATCTTCTAGGGTTAGGTTTTTGGATGTTTAGGGTTTTCCATTGTTTCTCAACAATAAATAGGCCTTCGAGCCTCATTGTAAGATAGTTCAGAGGCATGTAGCCGCCACATCTCTTCTCAGAGATAAGCTACCATCGCCCTAGCTGGTTTATTTCCATTACTATTTGTAAGAATATTTCAATATTTTACATTAATGAAATGAAGTATTATTTCCACTGCATATCTGTGTTTATGGTTATCTCTATAATTTGTTGCATTCTTGTTTAAATCCGGATCAGTGGTATCAGAGTGGTCTGCTTTTTCTTTGTTTTTATTTTCATGTCCCCAACGAGGTTAGGATATAAGGAGTTACGGATTGAACTGATCGAACCTTTGCAAGACCAGCCTTGCAAATCTTGACGGACTCCCATGGCGGATTAGAAGAAAGACGAGGGGCAGGAGATCCTATCAAAATCTTGCTCGAAGAAGCCCTCGAGCGACAAAGGAATGCTATGATGGAAAACTTTGCCCAGATCCTTCAGCAGCTACCCAGAAGCGATGCATCGACTTCCAGTAGCTACTCTGGAAACGCCACACCCTTTAAGGTACAAGTTAATTTTGAAATCCCCATATTCCAGGGTCAGATAGACGTAGATGTCGTAGATAAATGGTTAAATTTGCTAGAGGGTTATTTTTATGTTCATGAATTTTCGAGTTAGGAAAAAATTGTTTTCGCTCTTCTCAAAGTAGCCCCCCACGTCAAGGATTGGTGGGAAACCTACTGCGAGCAAAAGGATGAAAATACTGGCTCACTATTTTCAGCTGCACCCACCTGGAATTCATTCCGGGATGCCATCAGGGAGTAGTACTACCCTGTCAGAAGCTATGAGGATCAATACATAAAGTGGACCACGCCGCGACAGGGAAGGGACCAAGACGTGCCAGAGTTTACCAATCTTTTCCATACCCTTCGCACAAAGTTGGGTATCAAGGATTTGGAGAAGCATTTGATACTAAAATACCGTGGCTGCTTGCACAAGTACATCGAGGAAGAAATAGAATTCCTGAACATCTCCTTGCTCGGCACAACATACCGATATGCCGTCAAGTTCTAGCAAAAGTTTAAACAGAAGAAGCGAGACTTTGGTGCGAATCCGAAGCAAGGGAAAGGTGCCCCTAAACCTCAGAACAAAGGATGAAGCCAAGGCGGGGTAGCCCAAGATAACCTGCCAAAGCTGCAAGCAAAGAATAGCGCCACAAAGCCAAAAAAGGACACAGGAAAATGGTGTGAGTTCCATAAGAGCTCCACTCACAACACAAGTGAGTATCGGGCCAAGCAGTCACTGGTGGCTAAGCTAAAGGTTTCAGAATTAGATGCATGTTATGACTCTGAGTTAGAACCCGACAAGGGGAATGACAAAGGGAAGTATATTATCAATGTAGAGCCCAACACCACCGTTGCCAGCACGAAGATACAGAAGGAGGAACCCGAAGATCCAGAGGAGGAGGAGGAGCATCCCTTCTACTTCTAGATGTGGGTAAAGGGCTCCCTGCTATAGTTCATTTTCGATAGCGGGAGCCAAAAGAACCTCATTTTGGCAAAGGTCGTGAAGTGGTTGGACCTGTCGACCACAAGACATCCACAACCATACACCATTGGGTGGCTTCACCAAGGAAGGGATCTTCGCGTGAGCTAGCAATGTCGCCTTCCATATGACATCAAGCCCTTCATGGATGAGGTATTGTGTGACATTGCTCCCCTTGAAGTTTGTGATGTATTATTAGGACAACCATACTTGTGGAAGTGACATGCTATGTATGAATCACGACACCGTGTTGTTATTGTTACATTGGGAAATAAGCTGTACAGGATACCGGAGGTAGCACCGCCTACCGCCATCTCTTTGGTTACTGCAAAACAATGCAGTAAGCTCATTTCCAAAACCAGGAAATTTATTTTACTAATGATACGCCCTCAAGGAAAGAAGAATATGGTGGCCATGACCTCCAGACAAGGCCCCTCCGCATGACAACTACAGATGGAAAAGGTTGTGGAGGAGTATGAGGACATCTTCACCTCCCCCACAGGGGTTCCTCTGCACCGTCAGGTCAAGCACTCCATTGATCTGACCCCAAGTGCGCTGCTACCCAATGGACCAATCTATCGGCGCTCCATTCTGGAGAACAATGAAATCAAGAGGTAGATTCAGGAGCTGCGACAGAAAGGTCACATCCGTCCAAGTTCATCGCCTTGTGGGAGCCTGATTGTGTTGGTACAAAAGAAGGATGGGACTTGGAGACTCTGTATTGACTATCGGGCGCTGAATAAGATCACTGTCCATAATAGGTACCCGATCCTGTGGATTGATGACCTCCTGGACCAACTAAAAGGGGCAAATTATTTTAGTAAGATTGATCTAAAGTCAGGGTATCACCAGGTACCAATCGAACCCTCTGATGTGTGGAAGACTGCCTTCAAAGCCAAGGAGGGCCTTTTTGAATGGTTGGTTATGCCTTTTAGATTGACGAATGCTCCTGCAACCTTCATGAGGCTAATGGATGACATCTTGTGGCCATTCATCAACTCATTTGTAGTGGTATACTTGGATGACATTCTGATCTTCAGCCAAAGTTGGGAAGAGCACCTCCACCACATCCAACAGGTTCTCCAAACACTACGGCAACACAAGCTATGTGCCAATTTGGAGAAATGTACGTTTGGCATGACCCAGGTTCAGTGTCTGGGATACATTATTGATGAACAGGGGGTGCATGTGGATCTAGCTAAGATCCAAGTCATTCGGGATTGGCCATCTCCAACCACTCTGACAGAGCTCCGCAGCTTTCTAGGTCTTGCCAACTTCTACCGCAGGTTTGTGTTGGGGTTTTCTCATATCACTTGGCCCTTGAGTCAAGTCACCAAGGGAGGAGCGAAAGAAAAATTCTTTTGGTCTAAATCTCAACAGAAGGCATTCACAAAGTTGAAATATCGCCTCTGCATGACACCAGTGCTCGTGTTACCAAATTTGCAACAACCATTTGAGGTCGAGACAAATGCCTTTGACTATGCTATTGGGGCAGTCCTTACTCAACACGGGCAACCGTTGGCATATCACAGTGAGACACTTTCAGACACAGTCCGAAAGTATCCCAGTTATGACAAAGAGATGTAATCCATTGTGTAGGCCCGCCGACAATGGAAGCATTACATTTTGGGGAAGGAAACGGTCATCCACACAGACCACCGACCTCTGCAGTTCATACAGACCCAAGGGAAATTGCAGAATGATCGCCATCAGAAGTGGTATACATACCTACAACAATTCCATTTGAATATCAATTATAAGAAGGGCAGCACCAACAATGTTGCAGATTGCCTCAGTCGACCACCGATCATGGCGGTAACCACCATGCTCAAGTCTTGCGGGCACGAGACTTCTGATTGGCCACTTCTCTACAAAAGTGATCCAGAATTCGGCCACACATACCAGACACTCTTGGAGGGTCGGCATGTTCCAGATTTTCACCTCCAGGTTGCCCTGTTATGCCACCTAGGTCACCTTTGTGTTCCTTCAAGCGAGCGTGCCATGATGATTTGGGAAGCACACTACAGTCGAGCTGTTGGGCATTTCGAGGTCAAGAAAACTGTGCCAATACTGTAAAAGTATTTCTATTGGCCGAATCTTCGACAGGATGTCGGGAAGTACATCAGATCATGTACTGCCTGCGCCATTTCCAAACAGACCATCAAGAAGCAAGGCCTCTATACCTCACTGCCTACCCCTAGTTGACCTTGGGAATCCATCTCCATGGATTACATGTCTGTCCTTCCTTCCAATAAGCATGAAAACGACTGTGTTTTTGTGGTCGTCGACAGGTTCTCAAAGATGGCCATTATGGCCGCCTGCAAGAAGAATATCACAATAGAAGCCACTGCTAAACTCTTCTTTGAATGAGTGTGGGTGCACTTTGGGATCCCATAGTCTATCATCTAAGATTGGGATAGTCGGTTACTCAGTACATTTTGGTCCAGTCTCTGGTCAATGCTGGACGCCAAACTCACTAAGTCCATAGCCTTCCATCCTCAAACTAATGGCAAGATAGAGGTTGTCAATAGGATGATTGTACACATTCTGCACATGTACAACTCAAAGCATCCACGCATGTGGGATGAGAGCCTCCCCTATGTTCAGCACAGCTACAACCGAGCTCTTCACATCTCGACTAGCCACAACCCTTTTCAGGTGGGCTTGTGATTCCAACCATTATGCCCCATTGATGTGGCCATGCCACTTGCAGCTACTCACACAGATTCGGCTCATGTCCAGTTCGAAACAGATAATGCAACCAGCTTCATTGAGAACATCTAACATATTCGCCAGCAGGTCCATGACATTTTGGAGAAATCAAATGCCAAGTACAAGCAGCGACATGATCAACATCATGTACCACACAAGTTTCAGTTGGGCGACAAAGTATGGTTGAATTTGCAAAAGGAACGCCTTACTGGAGCTTATCAGAAACTGAGACCACTTCGATACGGTCCTTACACCATTACTAAGGCTGTGGGAGACAATGCATTTGAGCTCAACATTCCCCCATTCCTTGGCCTGCACCCAGTGTTCAATGCGGACTGCCTTTGGCCATACTTTCCACCATTACTAGATACATCCAACATTGCAGAACAACTCACACCCACATAATTAAATCCAGATTACATGGAACAAGTTGCCACTAATCGGATCATGGACACACAGATCAAGAACACTCACCAATATAATATCCAACTGTATCGACTTGTCAAAGCATGCCAAATCCTTCACCAGGGCAAGTGGCTCACCAGGGACCAAGTTTAGAAGAAGTTTCCTCATCTCATGGAGCAACTCAATGCAATGGGGACCATTGCTTCCTAAGGGGGGAGGAATGATCCAGGTGGATATTGGTGGCCACCTGCCAAGTCCACTTGGACCCCCACCCTTGTTTCTCTCAGCATTTTCAGTTTCCTTAATTGTAGCACAACTTACTATTTTTAGCAGTTTTTTGGGTCCTGAACTTCCGGAGCCGTTTTGAGGCCCTAAACAACGTTTTTTGGGAAAATTGGGAGCAGCATGGGTCCATGGACTGATGTTGCTCTTCCAAAAGTTATATTTCTCGGATGGATTTTTCTAACGAGATATTGTGCACATCAAACAGATATCATATGCCAACGTTACCACCCTGGGAAGTTGATGTACCAATTTACCCAAACGAGGCCCACAGTTTGGCGTTTCATCTTCTAGGGTTAGGTTTTTGGATCTTTAGGGTTTTCCATTGTTTCTCAACAATAAATAGGCCTTCGAGCCTCATTGTAAGATAGTTTAGAGGCATGTAGCTGCCACATCTCTTCTCAGAGATAAGCTACCATCACCCTAGCTGGTTTATTTCCATTATTGTTTGTAAGCATATTTCAGTATTTTACATTAATGAAATGAAGTATTATTTCCGTTGGATATCTGTGTTTATGGTTATCTCTGTAATTTTTTGCATTCCTGTTTAAATCCGGATCATGTGTCGACTGCGTAGCGGGGGAGTCACAGGGGGTTTGAGGGGTGCAGGTAACGCCACTCTATGGGGTCCGGGGTAGTTCCCCCAAAAATTTTGGTTTTGGACCCTATATTAAGTTGGGCAGACCTACCTATGGTTTTGTGCATGTTTTTCGCACATGGTTTTGCATGCGATGGTTTTCGATCCATGGTTTTGGACGTGATGGTTTTCGGTCCATGGTATTGGATGCGTCGGCATGTATGAATATGTATTGTAACATTGAAAGGAAAATAATGAAAAATCAAGTGGTAGTCCCGATTTTGGGATCCAGGGGAAAATCTCTATGTATATGTGTTTTTATGTGTTATGCTCTCACATTTTTTATTTTCCGTGTTTTAGAATTCGTATGCGGGTAATTTCTGTATGGGGTTAAAATGTACATTTGGTATCAGAGTTGTTTTGGCTTCAAGGGGATGCCTTTGTTGCTGAGGGGTTTCGCTCGGGCCTGTGGTAGACCCCATTCAGTGGGAGATCTGCGGGCTCGATTCTAATGGTGAAAGAAGATGGCGAGCAGTGGAAATATAGAGATCGAGAAATTTAATGGTCAGACTTTTGAGTTGTGGAAACTCAATATGGAGGATCTGTTGGTGGATAAAGATGAATGGATCATGGTAGATCCGGGTACTAAACCAACAGGAGTGTTTGATGAAGAATGGAAGAAGTTGGATCGGAAGACAACGAGCACAATACGATTGTGTGTCTTAGATTCAGTATTGTTGAGTGTATCAGGGGAACCTACGACGAAGGCTTTGTGGGACAAGTTAGGGACTTTGTACCAATCTAAGTCTCTGGTGAATAACTATTACTACGAAAAAATATGTATAACCTGAGGATGAAAGATGGAGAATTAGTGACAGAGCATTTGAATGCATTTATTACTGTGGTAAGTCAGTTATCGTCTGTTGATATCAAAATTTTAGATGAAGATAAGTTCATTAGTTTGTTGTGTTCTCTACCAGATTCGTGGGATAGTCTGGTTATTGCAATAGGTAGTAATGAAACTTCCTTACAGTTTGATGAAATAATCTCATCCTTGCTGACGGAGGAGATGAGACGGGAAAATATGGAGAGCTAGAATGGTGATGCCTTGTTTGTACGAGAATGGTCCTATAACATAAACAAAAATAAGTCATCGAGTGGGAGGTATAAATCTAGAGGGAGATCTAAATCTCCCGGAAAGCCAGCAAAGGTGGTGTGCTGTAAATGCGGAAAGGAAGGGAACTACAAAAGGGATTGTAAATCTAAAGCTCATGATAAAGGAAAGGGATCTGATGATGCTCTTTCTGCAGAGGCGAAAACCACCTCAGATGAAGGTGGGGATGTGTACTTGGCTTATTCAAGTACACATGTAGATCACGAGGCATGGTTGATTGACTCAGGTGCATCCTTTCACTTCACTCCCCATAGGGAGTGGTTTTACGAGTATGAGAAATATGATGGTAGTGATGTCTTCTTAGGGGATGACATGAAGGCTAGAATTGTTGGTCGTGGAAAAGTAAAGTTGAAGTTGCAAGGTGGAAGGGTTAGAACACTTCCAGGTGTTCTACATACTCCTGCATTGGCCAGAAATATGATTTCTGTAAGCAAGCTGGATGATGTAGGTGTAGAAACAATGTTCGAGAAGGATACTTATAAGATGGTTCGGGGGGCACTGGTATTGATGCGTGGAGTTCAAATTGGAACTCTGTACAAGCTAAAAGGTAGCATTGTTGTTGATGGGTGCAACAGTTCTATGGTTCCTTAAAGTGGAGTAGAAAATCTAGTGGTCTATGGAGAGAAGACCATGCTGTGGCATCAAAGGCTTGGACATATTGGAGAGAAGGGCCTTTGAATACTTCATGGTAAAGGTATGGTAGAAGGTATGAGTAATAACTCTATGGATTTTGATTTCTGTGAAAATTGTGTATATGGGAAGAAGAATCGGGTGAGTTTCCCCTCTAGTGGTAAGAGGGCGAAACAGATATTAGAGCTTGTGCACAATGATGTGTTTGGATATGTGAAGGTTCCATCACTGGGTAAGTCTGTGTACTATGTATCATTTATAGATGACTTCTCAAGGAATGCATGGATATATTTCCTTAAGAAGAAATCTGAAGTCTTTAACAAGTTTAAAGAATTTAAGGCTCTGGTGGAAAACTAGACAAAGAAGAAGATAATGGTGTTGAGGACAGATAACGGTGGAGAGTTTTGCAGTAAGGAATATGAAGAATTATGTAAGAAGTGTGGTATATCATGGCAGAAGAATACTCCATACACACCTGAGAAAAATGGAGTTACAGAAAGAATGAAAAAGACGTTGATGGAAAGGGTAAGAAACTTGCTCAGTGGTGCCAGGTTAGGATAGGAATTCTGGGAAGAGGCGGTGGAGACAGCATGTTACCTGGTCAACAAATCACCTTCATCAGCATTGGAGGATAAGAATCCATAAGGGGTATGTACTGGTAATAAACCCTCTCTTTCACATCTTAGGGTATTTGGATGTGATGCATATGTACATGTTCCAAAGGAGAAACAAACCAAGTTGGATAGTAAATATGAAAAATGCATCTTTATTGGGTATAAGGATGGTTAAAGGGTTATAAGCTTTGGAACCTTGTAACAAGGAAGGTTTTGTACAACTGAGATGTGGTGTTTAGAGAGGTAAAAGATGTTATTAAACATGAAGTCCAACCAAAGGAATTTGACAAGATAGAGTTTGAGCTAAAGGAGGAAGAATCATACTCTACAACAGAGGAGGAATCAGAAGATGAAGAGCCAAAAACTTCGGGTGTGAGAAGATCAGTTCGAGAAAGAAGGCAACCAGAAAGGTATAGTCCATATGCTTTCTGTTCAAATTTTTCTTTATCTATTACTGATGATGATCCCAGAACTGTGAAGGAAGTAGTAGATTCAGAGGATGGAAAACTCTGGAAAGAGGCCATGGTTGATGAAATGACATCTTTGTACAAAAATGAGGCTTGGGATCTGGTGGAGTTGCCGGCTGGAAGGAAACCCATTGGCAACAAATGGGTGTTCAAGAAAAAGACAAATGCAGAAGGAAAAGTGGAGAAATAAAAAGCTTGGTTGGTAGCAAAAGGTTATTCCCAGGTGCTGGGAATTGATTTTGATGATATTTTTTCTCCTGTTGCCAAGGCAACTTCTATTAGATTACTTTTATTTGTTGCTGCTGCTTTTAATTTTGTGGTAGAACAAATGGATGTGAAGACAACATTTCTTCACGAGGATCTAGAAGAGGATATCTACATGAAGCAACCTGAAGGCTTTACGGTGAAGGGTAAGAAAGAACTAGTATGAAAGTTAAAGAAGTCTCTATATGGGTTAAAACATTCACCAAGGATGTGGTATAAAAAATTTGATACATTTATACGGGGACTTGGCTTCACTAGAAGCAAAGCAGATCACGGTGTGTATTTTAAATTAATTGGTGACCGTGTTATTTATCTGGTCTTGTATGTGGATGATATATTGTTAGTTGGAAATGACAAAGAAATTATCCAGGATTTGAAGACCCATTTGTCCTCCAAATTCGACATGAAAGATCTTGGTGCTGCAAACTATATTTTAGGCATGGAAATTAAAAGAGATCAGACAAAGAGGAAGCCCTGGTTAAACCAGAGGAAGTATGTCGAGACAATATTGTAGAGGTTTAATATGCAAGATAGTAAACCGATGATGATTCCTATTCTTGTAGGTGTAAAGTTATCTACTGAATAGTGTCCCAAGACACAAGAAGAGGAAGAAGACATGTCTCGTGTTCCATATGCAAGTGCAGTCGGTAGCTTGATGTATGCGATGGTCTGTACTAGACCAGACATTGAACATGCAGTGGGAGTATTGAGCAGGTTTATGTCAAAACCAGGGAAGGAGCACTAGATAACAGTGAAGCGGGTTTTTATGTATTTGCGTGGCACTAGTGATTATGGTTTGTGCTACCAATGAAGACCAAGATTGGACAGAGTGTTGGATATTCGTGGCTTTGTTGATGCAGAC
The DNA here is from genome assembly GCA_031772625.1 of Pinus tabuliformis. Taxonomy (NCBI): domain Eukaryota; kingdom Viridiplantae; phylum Streptophyta; class Pinopsida; order Pinales; family Pinaceae; genus Pinus; species Pinus tabuliformis. Next base: position 105,812,337 of record CM062816.1, read on the forward strand.
TGGGCTGGAGATTTGGATCAGAGAAGATCTACAAGTGGGTATGTGTTTAACCTATTTGGAGGTGCAGTCAGTTGGATGAGTAAGAAACAATCTGTAGTGGCACTATCAACTACAAAGGCAGGCAACCACTCATGCAAGCAAGGAATCAGTTTGGTTGCAAAGATTGTGTTCAAGTATGGGGTTAGTATAGGGAGCTATAAGGATAGACTGTGACAACCAAAGTGCAATTTTCTTGGCAAAGAACCCTACATATCATTCAAAGACAAAGTACATTGATGTTCAGTATCAATTTGTGAGGGATATGATAGAAGACAAAAAGGTGTTGCTAGTAAAGGTGGACACTTTGAAGAATACTGCAGATGCATTGACAAAATCTGTGAGCTTTGAGAAGTTTTCATGGTGTAGAGAAACAATGGGCATTGTAGGACTGGATAAATGACTAAGCTCTCTTGTGGCCCCCTGTGGAAAGAAAACAACAAGTGGGAGAATGTTGGGTTGTGTTATATTTTTTCCATGAGTAGCCCACGTAGTTAACCAGGGGGTTAGAAGGGGGGCATATGCCCCCCTTTGTTGTGTCGATTGCGTAGTGGGGGGAGTCACAAGGGGCTTTGAGGGGTGCAGGTAACCCCACTCTATGGGGTTTGGGGTAGTGCGCCAGAAAATTTTGTTTTTGGACTCTATATTAGGTTGGGTAGACCTACCTATGGTTTTGTGCATGTTTTTCGCACATGGTTTTGGACATGATAGTTTTCTGTCCATGGTAATGGATGCTTTGGCATGTATAAATATGTATTATAACATTGAAAGGAAAATAACGAAAAATCAAGCTGAATTTCCTGCTTTTGGGATCCAGGGGAAAATCTCTGTGTATATTTTTTTTTGTGTTATGCTCTCGCATTGTTTATTTTCTGTGTTTTAGAATTCGTATTCAGGTAATTTCTGTATGGGGTTAAAACCTACAATGTGGCGACTAGCTCAAGGGAATTTTTATTATTGAACAATAAATAGAAACCCTAAACAACCAAAACCATAACTCTAAGAGATGGAATGCCAAGAGTTTATGGGCCTTGTTGGGGTTAGTTGGGAAACGAACTTCTTGGGGCTGTAACTTGGTCATATGATCTCCGTTTGGCACATAAATAATACTTTGTTGGAAAGATATCTCTGAGTAATACATGATTTTACTCAAGCCCTTCCCACTATGGGAAAGGGCTTGCTGCATACCTAAAAAAACATCATTCAGAGGGTCAAAACAACTCCGAAAGTTGAAGACTCGAAAAATTTCTAAAAATAGTGAATGCTTCTATAATCAAGAAAAATGATGAAACCAACTGGAGGTCTAGGTGTAATAGGAAGGCGGCCACCAATATCCACCTGGATCATGCCTCCCTCCTTAGGAAGAAATGGTCCCCATTACATGTAGAGCCTTCATGATGTGAGGAAATTTCTGTTGAAACTAGTCCCTAGTGAATGACTTGCCCTAGTGAAGGAGTTTGACTGTTTTTTCAACTCGATATAGTTAGATCCTCTACTGGAAGTTGTTATTGATCTATGTGTCCATGATCTAGTTAGTTGTGGCATGTTTGATGCAGCTTTGGTTGAGCTTTGTTTATGTCATCTTCTCAACAACATCGGATGCGACCAAAAATGGGGGAAACAATGGTCGCAGGTTGTCCACATTAAATACTGGGTGAAGGCCAAGGAACGATGGAATTATGAGCTCAAAGGAATTTTCCCCTACAACCTTGGGGATGGTGTACAACCCATATCAGAGCAAGTGAATCTTGTGGTGGCGTCCATCGAGGCGCTCCTTCTCCAAATGTAGCCAAACTTTGTCACTCACCTTGAACTTGTGTGGCACCCAATGTTGATGACGACAATGTTTGTACTTAGCATTGTCTCTGTCCAATATGTGATGGATTTGTTGGTGGATGTGCTGAATGTGATCAATGAAGTTTTTATCCTTGTCAGCTTCATACTAGATATGAGATGAATATGATAAGTAGTTACAAATGGTATGGCCACATCAATGGAACATAGTGGATGGAATCCTAATCCCACCTAAAAGGGGTTGTGTCTAGTTGAGCTATGGAAATATTTGTTGTAGGTGTGTTGGACATAGGGAAGACTATCATCCCATGTGCTTGGATGCTTCAATTTTTACATGCATATAATGTGCATGATCATCCTATTGATGACCTCTATTGGCCATCTGTTTAGGGGTGGAAGGTCATGGTATTAGTAAGCTTGGTATCTAACATCGACTAGAGGCTTGACCAAAATGTACTTAGGAACATGTTGTCCCGATCTGAGACAATGGATCGTGGGATCCCAAAGTGTACCCACACTCATTCAAGGAAGAGCTTAGTAGTGACTTCTGTTGTGATACTCTTCTTGTAGGTCGCCAGAATGACCATCGTAGAGAACTTGTCGATGACCATGAAAACGCAGTTGTTTCCATGCTTAGTAGAAGGAATGCCTAACATGCAATCCATGGAGATGGATTCCCAAGGCTAACTAGGAGTAGATAGAGGATTATATAGGCCTTGATTCTTGATTGTTGGTTTGGAAATGTCACAAGAATGCAGGATCTGATGTACTTCCCAACATCCTGTCGAAGGTTCGACCAATAAAAATACTTCTTCAACACTGCCATTGTTTTCTCTACTCCAAAAAGTCTAGCGACCCAATTTTAGTGCGACTCCCAAATCATCTTGGGATGCTCACTTGAAGGAACACAGAGGTGTCCCAAGTGGCATAATTGTGTGCCATGGAGGTGAAAATATGGAACTTTCTTGCCTTCCTGGAGCATCTGGTATGTGTTGCTGGATTCTGGATTTCTCTTGTAAAGATGCAGCCACCCCAAAGTCTTGTGTCCATAAGAGTTGAGAACAATGGTCAGTGCCATAACTAGTGGTCGACTGAGATAGTATGCAACATTATTGGTGCTTCCCTTTTTCTAATTGATTTTCAAATGGAACTGTTGTAGATATGTGGACCACTTCTGATGGCGGTTGTTCTACAAATTTCCTTGTGTCTATATGAATTGCAAGGGTTGGTGGTCTGTGTGGATGACAATTTCCTTCCCCAAAATGTAATGTTTCCATGGTCAGAAAACTTGCACAATGGAATACATTTCTTTTTCATAGGTGGGATACTTTAAGATTGTTCCTGAAAGTATCTCACTGTGATATGCCACTATATGCCCATGTTGAGTAAGAACTATCCTGATAGCATAATCGAAGGCATCTGTCTCAATCTCAAATGGTTGTTGTAGGTATGGTAATATGAGAATTGGTGTAGAGCAGAGGCAATGCTTGAACTCGACAAATTCCTTCTATTTGGATTCATACCAATAATTTTTCTTTCGCTCTACCCTTGGTGACTTGACTTAAAGGCCAAGTGATATGAGAGAAACCCAACACGAACTGCGATAGAAATTGATAAGACTCAGAAAGCTACGTAAATCTATTAGAGTGGTTGGTGTTGGCCATTATCAAATAACTTATATCTTGGATGGTTCCACATACGTACCCCATATATTGAACCTGGGTCATACCAAAAGCGCATTTGTCTAAATTGGCACACAAGGTGTGCTGTCACAAGGTTTGGAGGACATACCGAATGTTGGATCCATTGGGCTTGACCCAAGTTTGTCTTGTAATTCACACCAAAAAAACCCTTAGACACCAGACCTTTTGGCAACGACCCACAAGTAGGTCGAAATCTCACACAAGGTGGCTATGGGTGATTGCAGAATTAGGTTTCTGCAACCTTGAGGGACTGCACGGAGTGGCACTTAAGTTTGATTTTCTATAATTTAATCACCCTTCTAACATTAATAACATTACTGCGTAGTGTATTCTAACTAAAAACTTTGTCACATTCATTTTAATATAAACACATTACAGAACAATAACAGTTATGATAACATACCAATTACTTGCAATTACTTCGCATAAACAAATAAAACACAAATAACAGATACAGATACAAAAGAATTTTCCAAAACTTATTCTTCTTTATTAATATAGATCTTTCAGTATATACATCTTCTCAACCTTCCCAACCAACTGTAGGTAGTCTGTGCACTTAGTTGTAGACTCTTTCAAGGCCTCTGCGCACAACAGCAGAGCCTTTCCTTAAGATCCAGAACAAAAGAATAGATCACTTGTGTTCTCTCTATGATGTGATCTAATCATGTTTGAAAAATAATTACATGTCCTTAAATGCATTACATTACTAAAAAAACCATGGTCCACATACCATGGACTCAACAAAAAATGAACTAAAACCCTGATACCCGTTACAAAATTAGGGGCTTCGACCCACCCCGAAGCCCTTAGACACTTGCGAAGTAAATAGAACTTTGCTGACTCCGTGCACTCCTTTATCTTTGACCAAAACTGGACTAATTTGGGCCGCGCCCAATAGTCTCCAAACACTCACATGTGACTCATCCCAAGTCACTCAGCTGCAGTGTCCTTGATCTTTGCTGCTATGCTATTGTAGACAACATTATACTGCTGAACTATTTTCGCTACCTTCTTTTCCTCTCGATGCACTTCTTCCAAAAATTCCTCTATGGTTGGTGCAACAATATTTTGCAACACTTATTTATCCCTCTGTCGTGGCTCCCTGAGCCTTTTATCTACTACTTTCCAAATATGGAGGGCCTCATCCTGCCATGTGTTGGTGTCGAGTATGAATAAATTATTCAATCCCGTTTTCTACATTAATATGTAAATCCGGGTGCGTACTCTTTTCAAGGTAACGCGCAAAGTATATGCAGGGGCAAGGTTACAATCTACATCAATCAAGGGCTCACAATTATGAAATCAAAGCATTGTTGTAACATTAATGGAAATTAAATTGTAGAAAGAAAAGCATTCACAACAACCTATGGAATTCTGTAACAAAAATAAGGAAAATACAACAAGTAAAACAATATACATAAAAAGGACACACACACAACACCTGATCATAAGAGTGGGACCAAATCCCTGGTCAGGGCTGTGCTTAACTCACATATTGAGAAAAATATTAGAAGTCTGGAAATTTCATTAACAAGAGATCCACTGTTACAAAGCTCAATTCTTCCCTCAGCTAGCTCCCCTTTCTCTCTGAATTGTATCTTTTAAATATACAAACATCCAAAGGAAAGTTACAACAAACTAATCTCAATATTCAAGATGAGATCTGAGAGATCTGTCCATCATGATTCAGTTGGAACAAGTCGAATTTGGTTATTACAATTTGGGCAATTCTCAAAAACGGCCGCAACAGTAAATCTTCAAATATGTCCTTCGAAGAACCTTACGTTTCTCCCAATACAAATCGAATTTCTGAAAACGGCTCATTGGGTAACTGATTTGGTCCGTTATGAACAAAACTGTGTCTCAGATTTTCCAGATTCGCTTTCATTTGCCCAAAATGTTCAATGCAAAACGGTTGCTTCTTATGCCAACGAATTCCTGAGTTGGAATATCTAATTATCTGTTGAAGACCAAATTTGCAATTTGAAAGAGACCTTGGAGGCTAAAATCATGAGTGAGGTTATAACGAACGAATAAACCGAAAACATGCATAATAATCATTAATTATTAAAAATAAATGACATCAGATATTAGTTATCCACAAGAGCATAAATGATTATGAAATGGAATTATATAATAAATTATGGTAAATAATGTGATAAAAGAATAGTGGAAATAGATGAAATGAATGTTAAGAAGTGGTAATAATAATGACCAATTAAGAGCTCAACATTCCCCCAAACTGAATATGTTGCATGTCCACATGCAACCCAATGCCTTTGTATAAAGTAGGGGAAATAATGGTTTGAAAAATATGAGTGAATAATGCGCAGTGGTTGTTTATGATATTCTCCTAAAATTTTAATAAATCAAACTGTTGGGTCCCTATAATACTAGTGATTACCCCATTACTATTGTAGTTATACCCCTTATTATATTGATGTACCCATGTAGTGCCCATATTGTTACTATTGTGCCCCATAAAAGCCCACTATTGTTATTATTGTGCCCTTACGTTACTATTGTTATGTCGGCTCTGATTATGTTATAACCCCTTAGAATCCTATATATAGGAGGGTCTTTTCATTTGTATGATCCAAGAATTGTTCATTTATGTAATGTAAAGGAGATTTCCCCCTCGAAGAGGCTGAATTCTAAGGCGTGGATCTCTCTTTTCTATCTTTTTGTGAGCTGGTTTCATAACATTTGGTATCAGAGCTTTGGATTCTAGGGTTTCGCTGCTCCAAACAGGTCATCGTGGCATTTTCGCTATAACTTTTTATCTGTGATGTTTCAAAAGTCGCAAAAAAACCCATTTGAGAAGAAATCGTGCTGAACCTTGGGTCCAAATTTCAGATCTTTTCGCGCGATATGTTCGGAGATATGATCTCAGGAAGTTGGTCTTTTTGCAGACTCCTGAATTACACTCAAAACAGGTGACCTGGGGAAAATCGTCATAACTTTCTTTCTGAGCATCAGATTGAAATTTCGTAAGAAGGTACAGAAAGAGGACGAACTTTGGGTTTCTTTTATATATTTTTCAGAGTCAAAGGTTGAAACAGTGACACGTGGCACTTCATACAAGTTCACTCTACTGAACCAGTCTATAATCAGGTCAGTGCGGGAGATTGTGCATAACTCTTTCTTGGAGAATCCAATTTGGTTCAGACTAGTGGCATTGGAAAGAGGACACAGAAAGATACTACAGATCACAATTTCAGAACTGGATGATTTGAAATTACAGAGGTACATCAGATTCAATATTAGGCTTCTACAAAGTAAAAAAAAGGTGTGTAGTTTTTATTTTTTATTTTTGCATAAGCTTGGTTTGAAGGAACTCAAAGGGCCTAGTAAAGAATTATTATCGATAACTGATGCCCTGAGGAAAGAAAATGCAAACGCCTAGTAAGGAACCTGAAAGTTCTAGCATGACTCATGAAGAAGAGGAAGAAATGCTACATGATATATCAAAATTACAAGAACAAGTGCAACAAATGTCACGCTCACAAAAGCTAACAGATGCTAAGATAAAGGGCATGGAAGCTAAGTTGGACGATTTGAAGACTGATTTGAAGACAGATTTGAAGAAAGACATGGCAAGTTTGAAGATAGATTTGAAGACAGACATGGCAGATTTGAAGACAGATTTGACAAATTTTCTACAAGAGATAATTACTAATGGTGAAAAGGTTGTAAAGGAAACTCATGATGTGAACAAAAGTAATGTTAATCATGATTCCATAGATTCTAATGTTGGATCGAAGACCCACCATATTCCAAAAATCGATATGAGGAAGTTTGATGGCAAGGATCCCGCCACATGGATATTACAGATGGAGCAGTTCTTCGATCTCAATAATGTGCAAAACACACAAAAGGTACGTATGGAAACTTTATACTTGGAACCAAATCAATTTGTATGGTATCAATGGCTTTGCTCTCGTAAACAATTTATCACTTGGGCAATTTTTACAGAAGAATTGATAGCACATTATGAGGATACAAAAAGCAACACTTTTTTTAGCCAATTGATAAGTCTCAAACAAAAGGGTTCAATAATGGAGCACATTGAGGAGTTTCAAAAATTGAACATAAGGGTAAAAGATATTCAAGAGGAGCATAGGATTGATGTGTTCATAGGGTCTTTAAAGGATAATATCCAACATGATGTTCACCTTTGGGAACCTGATTCATTAGAGAAGGCATTCAGGTTAGCAAGAAAAATGGAAAGCAAAATTATGGCAACTAGGAAGCATACCACTCACAACTATAAAGATGGAAGTGTTGTTGCCCATAGTCTTCCACAACCTACAAGGTTGACACCACAACAATTGGAAGAAAAAAGAGCAAAAGGGCTTTGTTACAATTGTGATAGCAAATACACAAAGGGTCATAAGTGTGGTGAGAAGAAATTATTCTACATAGATTGTGAAGAGGAAGAAGAAAAGGAGAAAGAAAGGTCAAAAGAAGAAGATATACTCCAGGAACAAAGCCTAGATGAAGAAAAAATAAATCCAACCATATCTTGTAATGCATTGGCGGGAATTACCACTCCTCAAACCATCAAGATAGAAGGACAAATCAAGAAGAAAAAGGTGATAGTGTTGATTGATTCAGGAAGCACCCACAATTTTATTCATTGTAGGGTAGCAAAAGAATTGAATTGCTTCCTATATCCAGCACCAGAGTGTCAAGTGATGATTGCAAATGGAGGAACAATAAATTGCTCTGGAAAGTGCCATAATATCAAGCTATCCATGGGAGAATATGTATTGACTAGCCCAATGCTTTCCATTCCAATGGGAGGTGCTGATGTTGTACTAGGAGTCCAATGGCTACAATCCTTGGGTACAATAGCTTTTAATTTTCAAGAACTTTTCATGAAATTTTCTATGGAAGGAAAGGAAGTTGAATTAAGGGGTATTGCAGGGAAACCAGGAAAGATAATCAACTCTAATGGTATGACAAAGCTTCTAAAAAAGGAGCAAAGGGGTGTAATTGCACAATTATGTTCGCTAGATGTTTCCACATTAGAATCATCTATTTCTCCAGATCTCCAAAAAGTCCTGGACAATCATTCCAAGGTATTTGAGACTCCCAAAGGTCTCCCACCTATGCGTGATCATGATCATGCTATTCATCTGATTCCAGGAAGTGTTCCTCCAAACATCAGGCCGTACAGATATCCCTATGTCCAAAAAAGTGAAATTGAACGTATGGTTGCAGAAATGCTAGAGGCTGGTATAATTCAACCGAGTCAAAGTTCTTTCTCTGCTCCAGTAGTATTGGTGCACAAGAAGGATGGATCATGGCGCATGTGTCCGGATTATAGGGAGCTCAACAAGCTCACTATTAAAGATAAGTTCCCCATTCCTGTCATTGATGAATTACTGGATGAATTGCATGGATCAATTTACTTCACCAAGTTGGATCTTCGTTCAGGATATCATCAAATCAGAATGAAGATTGAAGACATTCCGAAAACGGCATTTAGAACTCATGAGGGTCATTATGAATTTTTGGTCATGCCTTTTGGCCTTACCAATGCACCTTCAACATTTCAAGGTTTGATGAATTCAATTTTCAAACCATTCCTTAGAAAATTTGTGTTAGTATTTTTGATGATATACTTATCTACAGCAAGTCTTGGAAGGATCATGTTGAACATGTTGACAGGGTGCTACAACTATTGGAGGAGAAACAATTATATGCCAAAAGATCCAAATGTTTCTTTGGAGTCCAGGAGGTGGAATATTTGGGTCATATTGTATCTCATGAAGGAGTTAAGGTAGACCCTAGCAAAATTAAAGCCATTAAGGAATGGAAAATCCCCACATCCATAAAGCATTTGCGCGGATTTCTTGGGTTGACAGGGTATTATCGCAAGTTTGTTAAGAATTATGGGAGAATAGCAGCACCTCTAATGACATTATTGAAGAAAGATGCATTTTCATGGACTCCGGAAGCAACAAAGGCCTTTGAACATCTTAAAGAGGCAATGTGCCAAGCACCGGTCTTAGCTACACCGGACTTCACAAAAACCTTTATTGTGGAATGTGATGCTTCAGGAAATGGAATTGGTGCTGTTCTAATGCAAGATGAAAGACCCATTGCTTTTGAAAGTCGTCCAATCAAGGGAAAGTTTTTAAGCAAAGCTATTTATGAGAAGGAAATGTTGGCAATACTCCATGCACTTAAGAAATGGCGACCCTACCTAATGGGAAGACACTTCAAGGTAAAAACAGATCATGATAGCCTTAAATACTTTTTAGAACAAAGATTATCCTCTAAAGAGCAACAAAAGTGGGTCACAAAGATGTTGGGTTATGACTTTGAAATCATCTACAAAAAAGGGAAGCAAAATGTGGTGGCAGATGCACTCTCAAGGAAGGATGAGGATGTGGAAGCATTGTTGTGCGCTATTTCTATCATCCAACCAGATTGGATAAATGAAGCAAGGGAGGAATGGAAGAATGACGAAGAAGTGTGGGCACTTATTCGAAAGCTACAACAAGATTCCAGTACGTCTGATACATTTAGCTGGAAAAATGATTCGTTATGGTACAAAGATCGCTTATACCTCTGTAAGAATTCCCAGCTAAAACAAAAGATTCTTATGGAATTGCACACTTCTCCCTTAGGAGGGCACTCAGGATTTTTAAAAACTTACCACAGGGTTAAGAAGGAATTTTTTTGGGATGGCCTTAAATCAGATATTCAAAAGTTTGTGACAGAATGTTTGGTTTGCCAACAAAATAAAGTTGAAACAATTAAGACACTGGGTCTATTACAACCTTTATCCATTCCAAGCCAAGGTTGGGAGGAGGTATCAATGGATTTTATCACAGGTTTACCCAAGTCTGAGGGAAAGAGTGTCATCATGGTGGTAGTTGACAGACTTACCAAGTATGCACACTTTTGTGCATTATCACATCCATTTAAAGCCAGTACAGTTTCTACTGCATTTATGGAAACAATTCAAAAGCTACATGGAAACCCAAAGATTATTGTAAGTGACAGAGATCCCATTTTCACTGGAAATTTTTGGACAGAATTATTTTCTTGTCTTGGTACTCAGTTAGCTCATAGCTCATCTTATCATCCTCAATCTGATGGGCAAACTGAGATAGTAAACAAATGTTTGGAAGGATATCTTCGTTGCTTTGTATCTGATAAACAGACACAATGGGTCAAATGGTTGCCTCTGGCTGAATGGTGGTATAACACTTCCTTTCATACAACAACAAAAATGACCCCATTTATGGCACTTTATGGGTATCAACCACCATCCATCACATCATATTTAAGAGAAAATTCTAAGGTTCAGGCAGTGGAACATCACATCGAACATCAACAACAAGTCCTCCAACTCTTAAAGGATAACCTTGTGTTGGCACAGAATAGAATGAAACAACAGGCATATCAACATCGCAGTGAAAGAAGTTTTGATGTAGGTGATTGGGTATTCCTACGGCTACAACCATATAAGCAAATGTCCCTCAAGCAAGCTAAGAAGGATAATAAATTATCACCAAAGTATTATGGTCCGTACAAGGTGTTGCAAAAGATTGGTACTATGGCATACAAATTGGAGCTTCCTGCAGCTTCTCGATTGCACCCAGTTTTCCATGTTTCATGCTTAAAGAAGGTTATAGGCGACAAGCTCCCAGTTCAAGCAATATTGCCAGAACTTGACAAAGAAGAAAAAATTATATTGGAACCGGAAGCAGTTATAGAAACAAGAACTCGACAGCTACGATATCGATCAATTTCAGAGTACCTTATCAAGTGGAAGAACTTATTCGTTGAAGATTCCACATGGGAGGATGAGAATTTTATGCAGAAGTATCCTGAACTACTTAAGCGTTGAGGAAAACACTTTTTTGAAGGAGAGGGGCATGTTGGGTCCCTATAATACTAGTGATTACCCCATTACTATTGTAGTTATACCCCTTATTATATTGATGTACCCATGTAGTGCCCATATTGTTACTATTGTGCCCCATAAAAGCCCACTATTGTTATTATTGTGCCCTTACATTATTATTGTTATGTCGGCTCTGATTATGTTATAACCCCTTAGAATCCTATATATAGAAAGGTCTTTTCATTTGTATGATCCAAGAATTGTTCATTTATGTAATGTAAAGGAGGTTTCCCCCTCGAAGAGGCTGAATTCTAAGGCGTGGATCTCTCTTTTCTATCTTTTTGTGAGCTGGTTTCATAACACAAACACTCATGTTATTTCACCTCAATTGTTTCTTTCACAAAATAACATGGAATGACATCTATGGATTAACATTGTTGAAGCTAATGTAGGTTGAGCTTGTGTAAGTGATGTGAAAGGTGGAAGCCAAGCAAGCTCAAAGAAAGTAATCAAAAAGTGTAGCAGGATTTCATTCCCCCAAACTGATTAGTTTCCATGTCATCAAGATTTTTTATAACACATCTCATGAGTATCCTCAATCATTAATTCATCAAGATTCAAAATCAGAATTAGGCCTCTTCATCCTTCTCCGAAATAATATTAGATTTTTTAAGCTAGGATTAAATAGAGATTGATTGGGTAAAGCAATTATCTTTGGTTAAAGATATGAAACTTGTAGAATAAAGGAATGATAGATTAGATGATACAAAATGTCAAATATCAAATATCCTAAAAGTTTCATCCCTAACATGTAAAGTAAATATTGATAACTCAATAATAGATATAAACTATGACCACCATTATCTAAGAATTGATGAAATATTACCCCATGAACCATGAGTTCTATCAAACCTTATATATGCAACAGTGGCATTATCGGTAGTTAGTTTTGAGAAAACAAGGTAACCAAGTAGATCATAGTATTGAATTAACCTCTATACCATAGGCATGGCCACTGCTGCCAACAGGCGTCCATAGCCTTGATAGGGATGCCTTTTTAACCCATTGAGATGCCAGTGTCCCATCTATTAGAAATAAGTACATAGTTACAAAATCATTTCAATTTACTTATATGTCTATTGAAGATCATTGTTCTGGCTTGGTAACCAGTTAATAACAATGCCATTCACGGGAACTAACAAAAGTGAACAAGTCAGCTCGTGATGAGACCTCTTGTCCTTCAGTTTTATGACCGAAGGCCATTACCCTGGCTTGGTGACCAGTAGTGGTAATGTCACTCTATTAGGACCTATGATCATGGTAGGTCAGCTCGTGATGAGACCTCCTATCCTCCAGTTGACTATTTATGTTTAAAATTTAACTATGGTTATTGTTAATCAACAAAAGATCACTTAATAGATGGGGTGGCAAGCCAGCTCCTTAAGAGCTAGGGATGGCGTAAAACGTTTTGTAGTAACTATTTTCAACTCGGGTAATTTTGCTTCTCAAATACTAATAACCTTCAAATGACTGTTGATAAATATATTTTTCTTTGTTAAGATTGGGGTTTGAGGAATAATTCATTAGATAGTGATGGAAAGATTTAAGTACAATTTTGTGGTCATCATCATAAATTTTACAAAATCAGGGACTTGACAAATTAGGAAAGTTGAAAGTTGCCATGATGAAATCATCTTTTCATAATTATTCCTTAAAAAATAAAATTATGTTTATAGATAAACAAAGATAAATTGACTACCCAATCACTATGTCAAAGAGGACCTCGAAAATTAAATGTATTTCCTCATTCACCAAATTAATGACGCCGTGCATGATTCAAGTTCCAATGTGTGTGGATAAGTGGGGGTTACAAATTGTTATGGATTATGGTGGTAATAATCGTGAGATGTATGAGTTGACGTGAAATTTTAGTAACAATGATGACATGACATCATTGATATTAAATATAATACATTTTCTATAAAATGCAACACCTCTCCCCAATTAATATATGACTGTCCTCGGTCATAATTGAAACATCAATCAAATACACGGAATTTATTAGGAACGTACTTGAAGACTTACCTTGGCAGAGTATCAACATGTGTAGAGTAACAACATTGGGTGCTTAGAAAATATTTCACCACATAGTAGCAACACTGGTAGAGTAACAACAACAGCGGAGTAATGGCATCGGCAGAGTAATAGCACCGATGGAGTAACAGAAGTTGCGGAGTAACGACACTGGCGAAGTAATGGCAACTGCGGAGTAATGACAGTTGCAGAGTAACAACATCGACGGAGTAACGACACCGGCGCAGTAATGGCAGTTGCGGAGTAACGGCACCGGTGGAGTAACAGTAGTTGTGGAGTAACAACATTGGCAGAGTAATGACAGTTGCGGATTAACGGCTCCGACGGAGTAACGACAACGATGGAGTAACGGTACCAGTGGAGTAATGGCACCAGCAGAGTAACGACACCGGTGGAGTAATGACAGTTGCGGAGTAATGGCATCGGTGGAGTAACGATAGTTGCAGAGTAACGACAATTGCAGAGTAACGGCACCGACGGAGTAACAAAAGTTGCGGAATAATGGCAATTGTGAAGTAACGGCACCGATAGAGTAGTGATAGTTGTGGAGTAATGACAATTGTGGAGTAACGACACTGGTGGAGTAACGAAAGTTGCGGAATGACGACACTGGTGGAGTACCGGAAATTGTGGGGTAACAACACTGGTGGAGTAACGACACTGGCGGATTAACAGCAGTGGCAGAGTAACAACACCCAAGGAGTAACAACATCCAAAGAGTAAAAACATCCAACACTTAGAAAATTTTCGGGAGTAAAAGCAGAGGCAGAGTTACAACACCCAATGGATTTGAGGAAACCATACACTGATAAGACTTAGGAACAAATGGATAAATATGGATAAGCATAATGAAACCCCGAGAACTTCCTTCATTTATTTTGAGAAAACAACATCATAAAATAAATCAGAAAAGAAACACTTTTTTTATTGAAAAATAGTAAATAAGTAAATAGTTCAAGTTACAACGACTGCAACAATGTTGTTTCCTAAGAGAATATCAATCTGTTTCAAGAAACAACAATCTTTCAATCTATCAATGGTAAATGAATGGAAATTTTTTTTGGTGGAAATGACTTAGATCTTCAAAATGAAAATCAATTCTCCATTTCTCCTGTAATGAATCCATTAGGTAATGAAAAAGTCTTTATGTTGTTGGTGTGAAATAACAGGAATAATTTGTAACAAACTCTAATGATCAATGTCCATGGCACCTCGAAAAAATAAAAATTATACGATATTATATTTCTTAATAGATGCTAGGATGAAAATCTATTATTTCATGATCATTGCCTTCAATAATCATTTGTTCAAAAACAAATTGACCTCTTTATTCTCCTTGAACTTGCAAAAAAATGAGCGTCTACCTGTAATAAAACATGTAATCATGGAAGAAGAGAGGTGATCAGGCTCTCTAAATCTATTAAATATGAAACAAAATTAATAAGTAGTTACTCTGTAAAACAAATCCATGGAAAACAAATAACAAATTACAGTTAATTTATTACTTGCGGGACAGCAGTGGCCAACCATACTAACCAAGAGTATTTTAATCATAACTTCTTTGTTTTTCGTCCAATTTGCATGATTCCAAAGCCAAATGAAAGTGAATTAATAGGGATATTGATGAGCCCCGAATTGGGTAACTTATTGGGCTCATTTTGCCTAATTGTCCTTGATCAATCCACCATTTTTCATAGATTATGCATGTTTTTTTGAGTATGTTTATGTTATTTGAACAAATAAGAGTGGTCACTCTACCAAGGAGACTAATATGTGGTTATTTTAGGTTTTTTCGACAAATTTTGGAGCAAAACCAAGCAATTATGGGCCAGGTGACAGCCAAGCTTGAGGTGAGGATTCGTAGGGAGGTTGTCTCTGGCATTAAATGGCCCTTCCTGGAAATCTCCACCCTCAACTCCGAGATCAACAGGCCACCAAAACGAATCCTAAAGGCAGCCGAGAAACTTTGGGAAGAGTGACTGTTTACTGGCAGTTTGAACAGCCGATTCCCTTGAATTAAGGAGGGCTGCTAGGCCCCTAGTAGTGTATAAATAGGAAGGTCTCAGCCTTCATAGTTTACTTTTGGAACTGTTGGGTATTTGCACTATAGTGTTGTCATTTTCTCAGCTCGTTTTCTTGTAGCTACTGCTGTATAACTTTCTTGTGATGATTATTTTTGAGTAATGAAAAGCAGCTTTACTTGGCATCAGTTCTGAGTTCTTTATAGGAGCCTGTAGCTCTTGGGGTTGGGCCCAACCCAAGTGCCAAGGCCTCCTTATGTACTGTTATTTGTTTTTTATGTCTTTGCAAAATAATTTCTGTTAAGTAGATTAAAATCTTGCTGATTAACTAGGTCACTGTTGATGATTAGAAAGATTTTTGATGTTCAGATTGAGTTGATAGGTTATTAACAGGGACAAGCTTCAGAAAAGGGCCATCAAGCACCTCTGATTTCACCTCTCCCTCAGTGGGATCAGGAGCTGGGATCAAGGTGACCTTGCTGCCAAAAAAAAACTGACTTTGCTTCGCCATGCAATAATTAGTGTTTGATTTTTATTTGTAGAAGTTGGTTACATGTTCAGATTCTTGATTACTTCGTTGCATAGTTAGTATACATGGTTTCATTTCAATCAAAACTTCTGTTCATTCTCTTTACTGTTAGCTAGATCAGATTAGGTCAACGTAACTAGGTCTCTGATTTTACAAATCTTCGTCGGTTCAGTTGGAAAAACAACTTGCAGAGCACCTCTACCACTTCTATATCTGCCCATACTCCATCAATCCCATCTTATCCATCCCCTAACTCAGATTCTTGCCTCACGTTTGCCACACTTTCTCACATAACCCTAATTTTTGTGCAACATTGCTTCATTCCTCCTTGAACAAATCCAACCATCTTCATCTTTCCTCAACTCCATCCACCAAGTCCTGGACCCCCTCACACCCCTGTCCTACCTCCATACTCACTCCTTCACTTTTACCTCTCCATCCATCCTCCAAAATCCCATTTCTGAACAACCTGTAGAAAACTACAGACATTCTGTAGAAATTCCAGAACATCCTGTAGAACCCCTGCAGACTTCTTGTAGAGGCTCACGAATGAGGTTTCTTGATAGCCAAACTCTGTGAAACTCTCTGGAAGGGTGTTAGGGACCCCTTAGGCCCTCTCTGAACCTTCCTGAACTCCTCCAAGAATTTCCTCTCGCCAATCCACCTCTGCAAAGTAAAAAACAATTAAATTGCATGCATGATAATTCTGGCAACTTATTCAAAAATACAAAAAGATGTTTTTTTTTTTTTTTTTTTTAGATGTTACTGTAGAAGTAGAAGTAACTTCTTTTAGGATATATATATATATATATATATTTTTTAGATGTAACTGTAGAAGTAGTTTAGACACATGTATTTTACCTTCCTAGAAGTCAATGGCATCTCTTTCAGTAGCTTGCATCCTCTTTCTTGCATTAGTAGGGCTAGCTGGTAAAATTAGGGTTTGCTAGGGTTTACGTTTCCTTTCAGCTTTCCAGTATCTTTCTGCAAGTAGATCAACCTTCTTTGAGTTAGCTTTCGTCCATCAGTTAAAAATCTTCTTCTCAGAGCTCATAGAAGTTGGATTAAGCTCTTAGCGGACTTGTGCCAGCTGATCAAGTGACAGTTGCGGCAAGAGCTAGTACTTGTGCATACAACACCGTCACTTCCAAGTTTGTTACGAACTAGCGGGTTGATAAAAGTAAAGAAGGGAGTCCCAGGAGTTGCAGCATTATTGCTGCAATATTGGAGCCCACCATTCTTTTTGGCGCCGTTGCTGGGGAAGTGTCAGAGTATTTGTGATTGCTTCTTTTCTTCTATTTTTTCTACTCCAACCTTCTGCTAAGTAGTTTATTTCAGTTCCATTCTGCAATTTCATTTCTGCAAAAGTAAATTAGACATTTCCTGCTTTCATAGATTAGCATTTCAATTCCGCAATTTCAATTCTTCAAGCATAGATTAGCATTTCAATTCTGCAAGCGTAGATTAGCATTTCAATTCTGGCAGCGTAGACTAGCATTTCATTCCTGCAATTTCATTTGAGCAAAATAGATTAGTCCTTTCCTGCTTTCATTTCAATTCCGCATTTTCATTTCTGCAAGATAGATTTTAGTTAGTTGCAATCTATTTCAGTTTTGCAAGTACAAGCAGAAAAAGCAAAAGCAACTAAAAATATTTTCATGCCTCGTAGGAACAGAGATAATACCGGAAAATTCCTACCCAAAACCGCCACCACTTCACTGAGTCACCCTTCTCTCTTCTTTGGTGGCAGTGACCCAGAAGAACCTATAGGTGAACCTCCTGAGATATACGAAGATCCTATAACAGAAGAAGAGCAAGAAAACATTCCTTTTGAGACCATGGTTGAAAACAGAAATGGTAGATACGATGATGAGAGAATAGAACGTACCTTCCCCATTCGAGAGACCAACAGGGACATGAAGATGAAGAACATAAGTCCCTCAGCCTTACCTCATTTCCATGGATTGACCACTGAAGACCCTGATACCCTCCTGTTTGAGTTTTCTGTCCTTTGTTGAACTTATGACTATGCAGAAGACAAGCAAAAGTTGAAACTCTTTCCCTCTACCCTCAAGGATGCAGCATTATGCTGGTTCATGGGGTTACCTGGAAACAATATCACCACTTGGGCTCAGATGCAGCAAGCCTTTAACAACAAATACCAGGATAACTGTAGGTCAAAAGAAACAAAGGGAGAAATCTTTCGGATGACCATGGGAAATGATGAGTCTTTAGAAGACTACGAGGAAAGGTTCCAACTCAGCTATAAACGAGCCAGGTGCACACTTGACCCTAAATATCTAAAGCTGGTTCTACTCCGAGGAGTCCCTTAAGACCTTCTAGATACCCTTCACATGCTAGCTGGAGGAGACATCTACCAACTACCTTATGAGGACATAAAGACTGTGTTTAGAAACCACTCTAGGGCAACCGGGAAAAGAGGTAGGGGGAATCCACTTTCAGCTAGTACTACCTTCTCCAAGCATGAGTTTGCTAATCAGATGGAAGACCTCAAAAGTGAGATGAGACAGACCATTGCCATGCAACTTGTTACTTTCTGAATTCAACAAAAGAAAGAGGAAGCTGAGAGGGCTTTGGCCATCTTTTGTCCTAGATGTATGAGGAATCACCCTAAGAACGAGTGTCCATTGCACTCAGTAGAGGTATGTTTCGTTTGTGAGGAAAACCACCCCACAAACCAATGCCCAACCTTGCCCGGATTTAAAGCCATGTACCGAGGGACTGAGGCAACCACTAAACCTCTCTACTTCCTCAAACAAAGGAGGCCACATGGGCCCAGACCTTACCAGCAGGGATGCAAGGGACATTCCAAGCTTATTATAGCCCCAACCAATCTGCTCACATGCCTTGTTGGGGTCCCCCTGCTCATCCTTCCTGGTCTGCACCTCCTCTGTGGTCTTATCCATCTCAATACCATACTCAACCCACTGCTCATTCATTTCACTCACATGTCCAGCCACAACCTCAGTGGAATGCACGTCAACCGGGATGGAGGCCCCAATACAACTCTCCTCCCACCATTCTGCCTCCACCATCAGCTCAACCACAACCATTACCTCCTGATCCTCTAGGACAACCCCAGATGCCTGCTCAACTGAACTTGAACCCCAACAATCGACAGGCCCAACAGGTATACACTAGGGAGACAACATGCCCTACCTATGCTGTGGAGATCCAGGAGATCAACCAGCGATCTGGGAAGACCCTTCTAGATTGCCAACCTCCTCCCCCAGAGGAAGATGAAGAGAAATAGGGAAGTGAACCCAAGGCCATTCCACCCTTTCCTGAGCGACTAACAGTAACCACGCAACCAAACCCAGAGGAGACTAAACTTCTGGGAGAACTTAAACAGTTGTGTGTGAAAATACCACTTCTCCAGGACATAAAATATGTATCGATATACAACAAATTGATTAAGGAGAAGTGTTTCAGGCACCCAGGCAGGTGAAAGGGATATGCCCTGACTATCAATGTCATAGGACAACTGTCCAATCTAATGTTGGGGCAGGTAATCTATCCAAAGTATTTGGACCCTGGGAGTCCTATAGTTGATGTCCACATCAATGGCACCATAATCCCCCATACCTTGATTTATCTAGGGGCTGCCATTAATGTGATGACCAGGGACACCATGCTTAAAATCAACCTTTAGAGTTCCTTAAGGAAGACCTCGACAATCCTGCAGTTGGCAGATCGCTCTACCGTGACTCCCGAAGGGATTGTGGAAGATGTCTTGGTCTTTGTTGACTCTTGGGAGTACCCTGCGAACTTCTTGGTCCTTCAGCTAAAGGCAAAGCTCACTGGATACCCCATCATTTTGGGAAGGCCTTGGTTAGCCACTACAGATGCTTACATCAGTTGTCGAGCTGGAAGCATGACCATCAAGAATGGGCCCATGTCCAAGCAGCTAGTCCTATATCCTCCTGCCCAACCTCTGCTAGAACATGACTTACCACTTTGGTTGGAAGAAGGAGATGAGGATGAGGTCTACTCTGCACCATTGTGCACAGTAGAAACCACTAAGGGAGGCCCTCAAACCGAGGATGATTTGATTGAGACTTTGATTCAAAACCCACCTCCCAGTGCACTGTCCTTAGAGGAATTGGTGGAAGACACCCAAGTCAGCACTTTAGTGGACCTCTGTGTGACTGATCCAACCTCTCCTAGAGTTAAGAATGTGGAGTTTGGCCCTGAAAGGACTTTAAGGATCAGCTCCTCCCTATCTCCCTCCTAGGAGAAGGAGCTGTGTAGCTTAGTGAACAATCACCTGGATGCTTTCGCTTGGATCTATAAGGAGATGAAAGGAGTCCACCCTTCGGTCTGTACCCATCACATTTACATTAAAGAAGATTGTAAACCAGTCAAGCAGCCTCGGAGGAGAATGAATCTAGCCCTTAAAGACATTGTCAAAGAAGAATTGCAAAAATTGTTGGATGCAGGATTCATCTACCCCATCTCCGATAGTGAGTGGGTCTCACCTCTTGATCTGAATTTGAAACTACTTGAAATTTGTTTGCAAGGTATTCAATTCAGAATTAAACATGTTTAAAAGACTTCCATGTCTTGCAGAAAGGAAACACATGAACTTTTCAGCTGTTTATGACCCATCTAAGCAGAGCAGAATTATTTCCTTTTACTGTTTAACACATAAAAACGAATTTGTTCTCCAAAATAAATCAACCACATATGCAAAAGAAGTTGATAAAGCAGTTCACCCCCTCCAGGGCTACGTCTGCTGGGTCCAAAGCTCCCAATCGGGCTTGTCCTTGTTTTTATTAAATGCTCAAATTGAAAATACAGCTGAATAGAAGCATCTACAGGAGAAATAGATGGTAGAAATGGATTCAGAACACTTGAATCCTTCAGGATTGACTATTGGATCACCTCCAATGGATACCTGCAACCCTGTACAGTCTTCCCAATACTGGCCCCTAGTGGCTCCTAGAACTTTCACGGCTCCAAAACATATGCAAATGACCTCTGATGGCTGTAAAACCTGCACCAATGGCTTCAGAAGGTCGAAAATACCCAAAATCAAAAAAAATTCGTCCAAAACCGACTTTCTGGGCCAAAGTTATGGCCATTTACTCCCAAATAATCCGCCCTGCTAACTGTAGTTACATTAAATGTTTACGATTGCCTTGGATTTCGTGCTCGGCGGTTAGAGTTAAGCCCATGGTTTTTGGCGCTGGTCACATGGTATGGGGGGCTGGCGCTTAGGGGCTGGCCCCCCTTCATTTTCCCGCCCAAAGAAAATTTAAAATTTTAAAAATGTTTCTGCACCACAACATTCAAGTTCTACGCCTGTGGTGTGCTAGTAACGAATGGTGTTTGTTTCCAATAGGTCGTGGGTTCAAACCACGAAAGTTGCAAAATTTTTAAACCATGCTCATACTGTTGCTGACGTCATCTGGGGGCCACGTGGCGCCCTCCGGGCCTGCCACGTGGTAGCCTCTGATTGGTGGCTGAAGAGGGAATACTCCCTGAAATATTCCAAGGAATATTCTGTGGAATATTCCTTTTTTAATTATTTTTTTTTTAAATTCAAATTTTCTAATGTTTTGGGCAAAATATTCTTTTGGCCATATCTTCCTCATACAACGACGGTTTTTCGAACCGTTTGCGGCGCCAGAATTGGGAGGACGAGCACTTTCCAGTCATTCATCTTTGAACCAGTTCTGAGCACTTTGAATTTTGAGCATTTTTACGACACTTAGGACATGAACACCTGATCACGCCTCCCCATTGGGAAGCTTTTGGACCCCAAAAGCCTTCAACTACCTGTTAAAGAGGTGAGGGTACAGCTCCCTCACTCTGTCCACCTCCATCCACTTTGCCTTGTTCGGTTTGTTGCCTTTGAAACGAACCCGAACATAATCTACACTGCCCCTCCTTGAAGTGCGTGTCCTTCTGTCAAGGATTATATCTTCTTTCAGCTCATCTAAGAATTCTAGCGAGAAATCTTCTATAGATGGCAGCTGAACATCACTTTCATGATCAACAATCAAAGGAGGTTCATACAAACGTAAGTTCTCCACATTGACAACAGAATACATTTGCATGTAGGAAGGCAAATCTAATTGAAAAGCATTATTTCCAACCTTCTTGAGGATTTTGAATGGACCATAACGAATAGGCTTCAGCTTTTTACCTTCTCCTTGCATCCTTTCCTTAGTAATGTACAGCCATACCTCATCCCCTTCTTGAAACTTGTGATCGACTCTATGCTTGTCGTGTCTTTCCTTGTACTTGCCTTAACTCTTCTCAAGCTGTTCTTGAATTTGCTGATGTATTTGCTGAATTCTCTCAATGAATGAACGAGCTTTGTCAATATCACTATGTCCCTCAATGGCAACATCTTTCTCAAGAATGAAATCAAGAGGTGATTTTAGCAAGTAACCAAAACAAGCTTCAAACGGTGAGGTGTTTGTGGAAGAGTGCTTGGCACGGTTGTAAGCATGCTGTATGTAGTGCAAATGTTCATCCCAAAGCTTGGGATGCTTGCTGCAATAACCTCTCAAGAGGTGCACAATGGTTTTGTTCACAACTTCGGTTTGTCCATCTATTTGCGGATGGAAAGCAATGATTTTCTTCAACTTTGTGTCCATCATCTCCCATAGGTTGGACCAAAAATTCCCCACAAATCTGGAATCCCTGTCACTAATAATGGAAGTAGTCAAACCAAAGTGAATCCATACATGATGAAAAAATAATTCAGCAGTTTGTTCAGCAGTTATAGTTTTCTTACAAGGCATAAGTATACACATTTTGCTGAAACGATCAACTACTACATATAAATAATCATGCTGCTTTCTAGATTTTGGCAAACCTCCTACAAAATCCATAGAGATGCTCTCCCACAGTCTAGAAGGTACCGGCAAAGGAGTATACAAACCAAGCTTCCTATTGCTAGGCTTGCTTGTAGCACATAATGAACAACCTCTTATGAACCTTGAAACCAAATCTACCATGCGAGGCCAATAGAAATACCTCTGTAGATGTGCAACTGTTTTGCTCACACCAAAATGGCCAGCAATAAGAGAAGAATGAGCTTCTCTTATGACATTTATCCTCTCCCCCTGTGGTATACACAACTTGCCCAAATGAAACAGCAAATTGTTATGCATGTGATAATCATTTTCCTCTACATGATTCCCTTTACTCAAGTTAGCATACACATCTTTAAAGTCATCATCAGATGCATGTTGTTCTATGTAACTATCATGTACAATGGAATCATTCTTAAGTAAAGTAACAGCACCAACAATAGGCCTCGAAAGCATATCAACAACCTTATTCAAAGTACCTTTCTTGTACCTTATTACCAAATGGAACTGTTGCAAGAAGCCCATCCATCTGAAGTGTCGTGACCGTTGTAACTTGCTTTGTGATTGCAAGTACTGTAAGGGCTGATGGTCGGTATGTATAACAGTTTCTTTGCCCATCAAATAGTGTTTCCACTTTTTGACACTTTGTACCAACGCATACAATTCCTTATCATATGTAGGATAATTTACAACAGCACCATTAAAAGTTTCAGAATGAAATGCAATAGGCTTACCATGCTGTAGAAGAACTGCACCCATAGCATAATCACTAGCATCAGTTTGTATCTCAAATGGCTGTCTCAAATCCGGTAATGCAAGGACTGGAGCTGAACTAATCTTCTCTTTCAAAGATTCGAAAGCTTTTTGCTGCTTGCCTCCCCATTGGAAAGCATGCTTCACACTTGTCACTGCATGCATAGGAGCTGCTATAGAAGAGAAGTTAGAGAGAAACTTCCTCCAATATTGAGCTGCACCCAAAAAACTTCTTACCTCTGTTATGGATTTGGGAGTAGGCCACTTCAAAATAGCATCAATCTTAGCAGGATCAATTCTCAAAGCACCTCCTCCTACTATGTGTCCCAAATAAACCAAAGAAGTCTTTCCAAATTCACACTTTGACATTTTAAGAAATAACTGATTCTTCTTCAAAACATCAAGTACTTTTCTAACATGCATGACATGATCTTCTCTAGACTTGCTGAAAATTAAGATGTCATCTAAGTAGACAATAACGAAATCATCAAGAAAAGGACGCAAGACATCATCCATTACCCGCATGAAAGTTGCAGGTGCATTGCACAAACCAAATGGCATCACAAGCCACTCAAAGAGTCCTTGTTTGGTTTTAAAGTCTGTCTTCCAAATGTCACTTTCTTCAATTCTTACTTGATGATATCCACTACGCAAATCTAACTTAGTGAAATATCGAGCATCTTTCAGCTGGTCTAGCAAATCATCTATCCTTGGGAGTGGGTAACGATTCTTTACCGTTATCTTGTTCAAGGCCCTGAATTCAACACACATACGCCAAGTGCCATCTTTCTTTGGAATCAATACAATCGGTGACCCACATGGCGAAGTACTTGGCCTTATGAAACCCTTGTCCAACAAGTCCTTGATTTGCTTCTTTATTTCAGCATTCTCCATAATAGACATGCGGTACATGCCTATGTTTGGAAGAGGACAATCTGGATGCAAATGGATTTCATGCTGAATCTCCCTCTTAGGAGGCAAACCTGTTGGCTCCTAAAACATCTCATGATATACATCAACTACATCATACATATCTGATTTAAGTTTTGGATCACAATTTTCAAATGACTCATGATTCACATCAACCTTTGGCTTAATCATAAGAAGAACAAAATTCTTACTTGAATTGACCAGCCTTTTTACCTGTCCTGCATTCACCATCGCTATATTTGTCTTCTTGCGATGAGCTCTAACAATGAACTCCTTGCCATCTTTGAACAGATGATATTTGTTTTCATGGTGATGAAAGATAGCTTTCCTGTCAAACAAGTAAGGACTTCCCAAAACAATTCCTGCTATATCAAAAGGTACCACATCAAGTTCAACTGTGTCAATAAAATGTGCAGTAATTGCAAATCGCAATGTGCACTTTCTTGAAACTTGTAAATTTGCATCCTTGCAAATCCATCCAAGTGGATATGGCTTCGGATGTGGAACGGTCTCAAGTTTAAGCTGCTTGACCAAGTCCTCTGATATAAGGTTTTCTTGTGACCCACTATCAAAAAGTGTGTCAATCTTAGTATGTTTTGAAATCACCCTCACATGAAACAGTTCAATTCTTTCTTCCTCATTAGGAGCTTGTACATGGCAGTTTGAGGTACTAGTGTTGGCTTGAGTTTCAATTTCTTTTCCCTTCAAGTTTTTCAAACCCATGGCTGTAATTTTGGTTTCATCACCTGAATCTTCCCCTAAATCTTGTGGTGTAGATGTAGTAGCAGCAGTTTTCTGTTTCCCTTTGGATTTGTTAGATTGAGGTATTTTTTCAGGATGTAATTTCCAACAGTTTTTCTCCTCATGACCTGGTTTAGAACAGTGTTTACATATCACTTTCTCACTCTCCTGTTTGACAGATGCATTCTTTTTTCCTTTTCCCTTGGAGGTTTTCTCTTTGCTTTTCCCCTTGGGAGGCTTGTTTCTACCCTCTTCAAATGTGTTTTTTCCCCTTGCCTCTAAATGGGTAGCTTGGACACAAACCTCGTCCAGGCTAGTAGGGTTAAACATCAAGATGGTGTGTCTAAGGTAGCTATGCAAGCCACCAATGTATTTCAGCAAGGTGTCTTGGGTCTGTAAATCTACCCCTAACAAGAGAGCTCTTCTCCTGAATTCTTGGGTGTAGTCTTGGACACTCTGACCCTTAAGTTGTCTGAAATTTTGCCAGTTCATAATGGCTTTCTGCATGTGAGCAAGACGATAAAACTATTTTTTAATGGCTAACAGAAATTCAGGCCATGTTAAGGTAACCTTACCAAATTTCTTGATCTCCTCTTTAGTCTTGGCCTCCCACCAGACCAAGGCTGCTCCATCCATTCTCAAAGAAGCCAACTGAATCTTTGTGGCATCATCATGCATATTTTGGATCCTCAAGTAAACTTCCAACTGCCTAATCCAGTTGTCAAGCTTTTCTGCATTCACTTCACCATTAAACATAGGTAATTAGAATTTTACATCAAGCTTCAAAAAAGGACTTTTTCCAGAGGATCTATGCTTATGAACAGAAGAAGACGAAGATGAAGAGGAAGAAGGTGAAGATGGGGGTGGTGGATCACCATTTCCTCCATGTCCTTTCTTGGAATGATCATCATCCTTCTTACCTCCTGAAGAACCCTCTCCTTCATGTGGATGTTTGGACCCTTCTCCAGCCAATTTCTCATTTCTTTCTTGGTACAATATCCTCACCATTTCAGTGAGATCTAAGAAAGCCTTCCTGAAGACTCTTTCTTCTTCTCTTGGATCTGTCTCTATAGGAATTTCTCCTTCATGTTCAGACATCCTTGAAGCTTCTGCTGAGACTCTTGAGGGTGAAATTGAAGGTGGAGGTGATGGCTCTCTGGCCTTCCTTGACTGAGGATTCTCTCGTTCTCTAGTCAACTGTCCTTCCCCTCTTTTAAGTTTCAACCTGGTAAGCATCAATACTTGCAAGACAATTAGAAGATCTTTGCACAAAAACAATCAAAAGACAACTACACCGGAGATTGACTGAAAAGAGCATTTATCTACTTTGCAATTGTATAACAAGAGCATTTCGAAGGCTTCCTGGCTCAGTTCAGGCTCTGTCTATAGCTTATTTGACTGATTTTGATACAAAGAAGCAACAATCTGGCTCTGATACCAACTTGATATGAATTTGAAACTACTTGAAATTTGTTTGCAAGGTATTCAATTCAGAATTAAACATGTTTAAAAGACTTCCATGTCTTGCAGAAAGGAAACACATGAACTTTTCAGCTGTTTATGACCCATCTAAGCATAGCAGAATTATTTCCTTTTACTGTTTAACACATAAAAACGAATTTTTTCTGCAAAATAAATCAACCACATATGCAAAAGAAGTTGATAAAGCAGGTCACCCCCTCCAGGGCTACGTCTGCTGGGTCCAAAGCTCCCAACCGGGCTTGTCCTTGCTTTTATTAAATGCTCAAATTGAAAATACAGCTGAATAGAAGCATCTACAGGAGAAATAGATGGTAGAAATGGATTCAGAACACTTGAATCCTTCAGGATTGACTATTGGATCACCTCCAATGGATACCTGCAACCCTGTACAGTCTTCCCAATACTGGCCCCTAGTGGCTCCTAGAACTTTCACGGCTCCAAAACGTATGCAAATGACCTCTGATGGCTGTAAAACCTGCACCAATGGCTTCATAAGGTCGAAAATACCCAAAATAAAAAACAAATCGTCCAAAACCAACTTTCTGGGCCAAAGTTATGGCCATTTACTCCCAACTGCCAGTTTGGCCTAAACAAACTCCAGTTAACTTTAGTTATGGCCAGATATGTCCGCCAATTATGGAGCGGCCGCCAAATTTGGCGCCACCGCCAAATAATCTGCCCTGCTAACTGTAGTTACATTAAATGTTTATGGCTGCCTTGGATTTCGTGCTCGGCGGTTAGAGTTAAGCCCATGGTTTTTGGCGCTGGTCACGTGGTATGGGGGGCTGGCGCTTAGGGGCTGGCCCCCCTTCATTTTCCCGCCCAAAGAAAATTTAAAATTTAAAAAATGTTTCTGCACCACAACATTCAAGTTCTATGCCCGTGGTGTGCTGGTAACGCATGGTGTTTGTTTCCAATAGGTCGTGGGTTCAAACCACGAAAGTTGCAAAATTTTTAAACCATGCTCATACTGTTGCTGATGTCATCTGGGGGCCACATGGCGCCCTCCGGGCCTGCCCCGTGGCAGCCTCTGATTGGTGGCTGAAGAGGGAATATTCCTTGGAATATTCTACAGAATATTCCTTTTTTAATTTTATTTTTTTTTTAAATTCAAATTTTCTAATGTTTTGGGCAAAATATTCTTTTGGCCATATCTTCCTCATACAACGACGAGTTTTCGAACCGTTTGCGGCGCCGGAATCGGGAGGACGAGCACTTTCCAGTCGTTCAGCTTTGAACCAGTTCTGAGCACTTTGAATTTTGAGCATTTTTACGACACTTAGGACATGAACACCTGATCACCTCTAGTGCTTGTGCCCAAGAAGAACGGGAAGTGGAGAACCTGTGTAGATTACCGAGAACTTAACAAAGACACCAAGAAAGACCATTTCCCTTTGCCTTTCATAGATCAAGTGTTGGATGGACTGGCAGGGAAGAAGTTCTTCTCTTTCCTAGATGGGTTCAGCGGGTATAACGAGATCCAAATAAGCCCGAAGGACCAAGATAAAACCAGCTTCACTTGTCCATGGGGTACCTTTGCCTACCGAGTCCTTCCCTTTGGGCTATGCAACACTCCTACCACTTTCCAGAGAGCAGTATTGAGCATATTTTCTGAGTTAGTCCATGATTTGGTAGAAATATATATAGATTACTTTACTCCTTATGGGTCGAACTTCCAAGAGGCGTTGACTAATCTGGGAAAAGTTCTAACCAAGTGCATTGAGATGAACCTGTCCCTCAGTCCCGAAAAATGTGAATTCCTAATGACTGAAGGGACCGTGCTAGGTCATACCATTTCTCGACAAGGATTACAGGTGGATCCTAACAATATTGCTATCATCCAAAAGGTCCCGCCTCCTCAAAAGGTAAAAGATGTTTGGAGTTTCCTACGCTTAGCAGGATATTATTGAAGATTCATTAAAGATTCAGTAAGCTAGCCTCACCATTGTTTGGCATCTTAGGGAAAGATGTTGTGTTCAAATGGACTGACGACTGTCAGGGGGCTTTGGAGGAGTTGAAAGATAAGTTGGTGTTCGCCCTGATCTTGAGAGGTCCAAACTAGGCCCTACCTTTCCACATCCACACTGAAGCCTCGAACAAAGCCATAGGGGCAACCTTAGGAAAAGTTGAGGAGAAACTGCCATATGCCATATACTTCGTCAGCAAAAACTTGCCCAAGGTAGAAATGAACTATACTGTAACTGAGAAAGAGTTCCTTGTTGTAGTCCATTCCCTAAACAAGTTCAGACACTACATCACTGGTTATCAAACATTTGTACACACTGATCATGCTCCGATTAGATATTTAATGAATAAGCCTGATGTAAATGCTCGTATCATCAGATGGTTACTTTTGTTGTAGCAATTTGATTTGACTATTGATGACAAGCTAGGTAAGGAAAATGTTGTTGCTGACTTCTTGTCTAGATTGGATTTGCCTACAGGTGAATAAGGAACAGTGGATGACCAGATGCTAGATGAACATCTATTTTCTATCTCAGTACTCTCTCCATGGTTTGCTGATATAGCAAATTACTTGGTCTCAGCACAGTTCCCTCCGCATCTATCCTCAAAGGAGAAGTGCAGAATCGTAAGGAAGAGCACCCCATTCACTTGGATCAGGGGCAATCTGTTTAAACTTGGCCCAAATCACATCTTGAGGCATTGTGTTAGGGAGGAGGAAGTCTTTGACATCCTCCTAACCTGTCATGATGGGCCTTGTGGAGGCAACTTTGCAGCAAAAAGGACTGCCTTCAAAATTCTACAGGTAGGCTACTATTGGCCTACTCTTCATCAAGATGTCAGAAGATACATCAACCAGTGTGACCGATGTCAGAGGATGGGGAAACCCACTCCAAGGGATGAAATGCCTCTCCAACCTCAAGTGACCTTCGAGCCATTTGAGAAGTGGGGCATGGATTTTGTGGGTCCTATCAACCCTCCTTCAAAGCAAAGGTATTACATCATTATGTGCACCGACTATCTGACAAAGTGGGCAGAAACAAAGGAAATCAAAGCATCAACAAAAGAAAAGGTGGCTGAGTTTTGAAGGGAAAATATCTTATACAAGTTTGGCTACCCCATAGAGTTAGTCAGTGATCAAGGAAGCCAGTTCACCTCCAACCTGATTGAAGACTTGCTCGCTCATCACAAGATCAAGCACATGACTTCCACCCCATATCATCCACAAGCAAATGGGCAGGTGGAAGTCACTAATAGAGCATTGGAAGGGATTTTGACTAAGGTGGTGAGCAGTAGCAGAAAGGATTGGGCAGATCGCCTAGTTGAGGCCACCTGGGCCTACAACACCACTTGGAAGACTACAACAGGTTTCACACCTTATGAGCTGGTCTACGGGAAGAAAGCTTTGTTGTTCATAGAGTTCGAGTACAATACATTGAGGGTGTCGGCTCAGCTGGACTTAGATCTCAGCCATGCTCAACGTGAAAGATTACTGTAGCTGAATGGATTAGATGAACAACGAATGCAGGCCCTCCTCCACTCAGAAGTAGTTCAACTCCAGAGGAAGATATGGCATGACCAACACCTTAATGAAAAGCAATTCCAGTCGGGAGATTGGGCGCTGCTGTATGACTCAAGATAAAAGGATTTCAAAGGGAAGCTGACGACAAGATGGTTAGGACCATATATAGTGGATAAATGCAATGCCAATGGTTTAGTCCTTATCAGGACCATTGATGAAGAAGCCATCCCCATGCTTGTCAATGGGCATCGATTGAAAATCTACAGGAAACCCCTTTCGAGGCAGGAGTTCATTGAAACTTTGGAAAAATCAGTGCTGGTAGTGGAGCAGGGTTCTGCCTCTATTCTGCCCACACCTTGATCATCAAAAAAAAAAGAAAAAAAAGAAAAAGAAAAGAAAAAAAAAGGAATAAAAAAAGATCCCTAGGTGAAAACCTCTCTGAGGCACCCAAGGCAGACAGTGAGGGTGAAAACCTCATGGAGGCACCCCAGTTGTCTCTCAGAAAATAAAGAAATGGAACATAAAATATCCTTGGGTGAAAACCTCTCTGAGGCGCCCAGGGCAAATAGTGGGGGTGAAAACCTCATGGAGGCACCCCTGCCGTCTCTCCAAAAAAAAAAAAAGAGAAAAAAAAGGGAAAAAAGAGAAAAAGAAAAAGGAACAGGTCTAATCTCTGGAATTATTGCAGGCTGCAGGGAATACAATGCAGATAAAGAAGGTCGCGCAAAACGAGGACAGGGGTCAGTACCAGGCTACAAGACATCCTTACAGACACTCCCTCCATAGCCACTCAATTTTTCCAGGATTTGAATACATTCGGGTTGAGATTCAACCTCCTACAGGAAGTCTTGGGCTTACTACAGGAAGTTTTGGGGCTTTCTACAGGAAGTTCTGCATTTCTACAGGAAACATCCTGTAGAGCCTTCAGGCAGGCTAAATTAGATCTTGGAAAGGAATTTAAAGCTTGAAGTCTGTTGATTGGGCCTGCAACCACCCCTCTCTTCCATCCATCACCTGTTTCATCTCTTTCCACCTCCATTGCAACAATCTAGTTATGTATTCCTGCATAGTCATACAAAGAGTCCTGTTTTCCTCAGATTGATTTTTTTTTCCCAAGCGACAAATCAAGCACACAAAGGCTCGCACACTCTACCTATCAAAGCTCCATCAGGGCCCTTCATCCGTGAATACAACCTTTCTCGTTTCAGCATGCATCCCAGGAGGAGAAGCAGCTACAGGATGTCCTACAGGAATCCTGTAGCAGCTGATCCGTTTGGAGCACATACTCTGGAGTCAGTAGCAGTTGAAATTGACACAGGGAACATGTAAAAACAAACTCCGCTTGGACGTGAACACATCCTCGATAGCTGAGAAAAGAAAGAGCCGTGCATGTAGCGTTTACAACCAGAGGATCAGGTCCCGAAGCTGTGCATACAACATCAACCAATGAAAGAAGGAGTCTAGCACCTGTGCACGAAGCAGCAGTGAGAAAAGCCATCATTCCATGTCCCGGAGCCTGTAGAACACGTCCACGGCCACACAGGTATGTGTCTAACCTTATTCGTCAAGTTGCATAGACTATACTCTAAAAACTGCATGTCTGTGAAATGGTGCAGATTGAACAAATTCGGTGGCCAGTCAACTGGCCACCCACAGTCAGTTGAATGGCCTCGTGGGATCCGAACGAGCTTGGTTACACCAAAGAGACGTGCAGCCGACACGTGGGAAGTGTCCAGTCGGGGAGAATCGGCGAGATTGGCAGTGATGGCGACGGTTAATGGTAGAGGAAGGGTAACGGCGGTCAGAGACATGCAGAGGAATGATGGCCGTGATGTTGGCTAACAGATCGGCCTGGCCGCCTCACCCCCTCGCCATGAATTTTGCCGTAATTCAAAAATTCTTGGCGGAAGAACTCATGTTAACTGCTGTCATTTACACTTGCAACCATTCTCAGCAAAGTACGCATCCTCCTCCTCTGCAGTCTGTTAGCCCGAGCTTCTCGGCCTGTTCCAAAATCCTCCCACGTCCCAGGCTCGTTCAGAACCGCCATGACATCCTCCAGAAGCCGGAAAAGCATTCTACAAGAAGAGGCTCTACAGGAAACCCGACATAGCCTCCTGGAGCAGAGAAACCTGGACTTTCTGCATCGAAATTGGAGTTTCGAAGAGAGGTAGGCTCAAAAACACCATTCCCAGGCATGATATTTCGAAAGGTGGTGAATTAAACTGTCTAGAGTAGGAGGATTAGGAGCAATTCTACCTGTGGGTCAAGAATAGTAGTTTGCCTGTCTGATACACGGAATTTTTTAGTTGGTTCTGCGTCAAATTCTCCTCCATGGTTCCTGTTAAGAAATTCCTCCTATAGAAACGATAAACCACTGTAAGGGCTAACCTGTGCATGAAGAATGTGACTTTTATGTGGTTGTATGCATGCTGGGGATGAAAATTAAGCTCTGCACTCTATCTGTGGGAGCCTAATTCCCTTTTGACAGTTGAGTTTTGGGCAACAACAACATTATAACCAGGGAATTGGTGCAAAGTGAAATATAAACACCTACGAAACCCTGTCTTGAGAATCAAAAGAGGAAACCATAAAAAAACAATCCCTTTCTGCTCGGAGCATTGAAACAGGGCACTCTCACCATGCTAGGATGGTTTACCAAAAAGGAACCCTCGGATTCCAGGAAATTGCGAGAAACTCCTGAGGTGGTGGACCTATTCACCCGTGCCAATTGGATGACCTTTTGTGACAGAATTCAAGGTCATGACGATGAGGTAACAAAAGAATTCTTAATGTCCTTGCAGCCTAAATCAAAGACATTGGCCACTGTGAATTTCAGAGGTTTGTCCCCAAAGCTTACCCCACAACTCATTAGTCGGGTTACTGATTTGCCATTAGGGATACCCAGGAGCAAAGAGGAGAGGGCATTGGGCCAAAAAGCCAAGAAGGAATTCTTCCTACCAAAGGAACAGTCTTCAGAAGATAAGAATGGGGTCCGGAGAGCCAGCCTACAACCTTTTTGGAGCAAGTTCAACCTTCAGATCATGAAATACATTACCTGTGAGGGGCGGTTTAGTATTGTTTATGGTTATCACTTCCGGTTGCTAAGTGAACTCAGACATAGGATGGATTTACCCCCAGAACAAAAGTTAAGCATCCCCTATTTCCTTCTACAATCATTAATTGAGTGTGGCACAAAATTGAAGGAAGGGACACCGGATCAGCTGGCCCATCATGGGCTTATCAAGCTTCTAGTGGAAGATGCCCTCCATACCTACACTCTCCCTCTCTCCTGGGAGATTTTCCGCAATATGTCCAAGGATGATGATATTCTAATTCTGGCCGAGGAACTCACTTCATCCAGCAGTGAGGAGAGGGAGAAAATTGAGGCAGAAGAGAAAGCCAAGGGTAAGGAAACCCAAGGCAGACCACCACAGAGAGAACAATAAGAGAGAAGAGGGAAAGGCCACGCTGTTGAGCCCAAAATTGTGGGTGGAATAAAGGCACAAACACCAAGGGAGAAACGATTGCAAATCAGGGCAGAGAGGACTGAAAAAGTCCAAGAAAGTGAGGACACAACCAAGGCAACAACAAAAAAATTAAAAGGGAAGGCACCCCCAGCCAAGCAGACCAAAACAATGAAGACAGTTTCTACAGGAAGCTAGAAAACTGTTTCTACAAGAAGCCAGAAAACCGTTTCTACAGGAAGCTAGAAAATAGTCAACGCAGGACTTTCTACAGGAAGTCTGGAAACAGGGCAACAGAAGGAAAAATCGCCTGAGATTCTAGCCAGAGAGGCAACAGCTATGCTGGCCACCCTAAGCACATCTCCAAAGTAGAAAGGGAAGCGAAAGATGGAGCCTTCCCTATATTTTAAGGCAAGAAGGAGCATGAGGATAAAGACTGGCAGACCCCAACCATCGTCAAAAGAATCAATCACGATTGTGGACACCCCAGCTACACAAAAGGAGAGGTCTCCCTCCAAGGCATCCATCAATTATGAATGGGGAAGCCCGAAGACATCCACCTGGAGAGAAAGAATGAAAATGTTGGACACAAAGAACTCTCTACAGGATGCTGAGACTGTTCTACAGGAAACACTAGCTAGGCTAAAGGAGACCGAGAAATGGAAGGTGAGGTAGCTAAATCACCACAGGAGGAAGAAAAGGTGGAGAACATTGTGGAACCTAGCCTCCAGCCCAGCTTGGGCTCCAACTATAACTTCTTAGAGGCTGGAAAGATCATCCCCCAAAAATTCACAGTGCCACTTTTCCTTGCACTAGAAGAAGAGAAAGTGAGGACGCACACTTGGATAAAGATCGCTAAGTCCAAGGGTGTGGCAGATATAGGTCCTTTGGAGGAACAACTCAAAGAGGCAAGAAGGGAATTGGCTATGGTATGACATGTGGAGAGCAGCCAGCGGGTCAAGCTACAGGAAGAAAATGAGCTGCTTAAACAACATATACAGTTACAAGGACAAAAGAAGGAAGATAGACCTCACATCTTGGGAGGACAACAGCAACAGGAGGAGGCCACAACAGACAAAGAAACCCCTGATGAACAACAGAAGAGAGATGGGTTGCAGGCTGAAATTGAGACATTGAATAGACAGCTATAGGAGAAGGAATTGCAAGCAGGCCAAGAGATACAGTCTCTGAAACAGCAGGTACAAGAAAAGGAGGCCCAACTGGCCTGCATGGCCAACTGGGCGATAGAAGCTCTGCGGTGTAGGTAGACTGCCAAATCATACGCCCTATACCTTAAGGATCAGTGGTTAGAGTTTCAGATCAACACCTTCGCCAAAAGGGGCATCACCCCATTCCAAAATTATCATCAATTTGCAGCTCTATGTGGCAGTAGTTCATCAAAGGATAGGGCCAAATTATCAGAGTTTTACTTGCACAACTTAGCCCTTCCAAACATGAATGCATGGGATCCCAACACTATGATAGGAGATGTCCAACTTATGGCCATGGCCTCTTGGATGAATCATGAGGAAAAGAGAGCAGTAGAGGTCGGCAGTATCATAGGCAGAGAACTCAGTGAGCCACTAATGATCAGAGCAGAGTCGGATGACCCCTCAGCAGTGATAAGAGTCCACCAACACTTAGCCAACAGCCCTCAGGATTTACCGGAATACATTGAGCAACAGGCTCAAGCTATTTCCCACTTTGAGGACATGGAGAGACTGTTGGGAGAAAACTGCGTGCATGCCTGCACAAGGCGGTGGAACACACTGCCTCACAACTTGAAGATAAGGGAATACCACTCTCCACCAGGATGAGGGAGGCCTTGGCAAGGCTACCTCTCTACAAACAGTTGATGAAAAATCTGCAGGCCAATTGGATTGGCCTGAAATTCAACCCTCCTTTACTTTTGGGATTGCTAGAAGGAGTTAAGGAAGAGGAGGAAGGCAGATAGTGGGAGGAAGTGGAAAGGAAAGCAGGATTCCACGACCGGGAAGAAGATATCACCGCGGAGGCTTGGGACGTGAGGGAGGCGGTCAAAGCTATAAAGGATGATGAGCTGGACTAGTTTCTCAGAGGATGAGCAACCCATTTAGCAGGGGGGTGATGATGAGCCCCGAATTGGGTAACTTATTGGGCTCATTTTTCCTAATTGTCCTTGATCAATCCACCATTTTTCATAGATTATGCATGTTTTTTGAGTATGTTTATGTTATTTGAACGAATAAGGGTGGTCACTCTACCAAGGAGACTAATACGTGGTTATTTAAGGTTTTTTGGACAAATTTTGGAGCAAAACCAAGCAATTATGGGCCAGGTGACAACCAAGCTTGAGGTGAGGATTCGTAGGGAGGTTGTCTCTGGCATTAAATGGCCCTTCCTTGAAATATCCACCCTCAACTCCGAGCTCAACAGGCCACCAAAACGAATCCTAAAGGCAGCCGAGCAGCTTTGGGAAGAGTGACTGTTTACTGGCAGTTTGAACAGCCGAGTCCCTTGAATTAAGGAGGGCTGCTAGGCCCCTCGTAGTGTATAAATAGGAAGGCCTCAGCCTTCGTAGTTTACTTTTGGAACTGTTGGGTATTTGCACTATAGTGCTGTCATTTTCTCAGCTCGTTTTCTTGTAGCTACTGCTGTATAACTTTCTTGTGATGATTATTTTTTAGTAATGAAAAGCAGCTTTACTTGGCATCAGTTCTGAGTTCTTTATAGGAGCCTGTAGCTCTTGGGGTTGGGTCCAACCCAAGTGCCAAGGCCTCCTTATGTACTTTTATCTGTTTTTTATGTCTTTGCAAAATAATTTCTGTTAAGTAGATTAAAATCTTGCTGATTAACTAGGTCACTGTTGATGATTAGAAAGATTTTTGATGCTCAGATTGAGTTGATAGGTTATTAACAGGGACAAGCTTCAGAAAAGGGCCATCAAGCACCTCTGGTTTCACCTCTCCCTCAGTGGGATCAGGAGCTGGGATCAAGGTGACCTTGCTGCCAACAAAAACACTGACTTTGCTTCGCCATGGAATCATTAGTGTTTGATTTTTATTTGTAGAATTTGGTTACATGTTCAGATTCTTGATTAATTCATTGCATAGTTAGTATACATAGTTTGATTGCAATCAAAACTTCTGTTCATTCTCTTTACTGTTAGCTAGATTATATTAGGTCAACGTAACTAGGTCTCTGATTTTACAAGTCTTCATTGGTTTAGTTGGAAAAACAACTTGCAGAGCACTTGTACCACTTCTCTATCTGCCCATACTCCATCAATCCCATCTGCTCCATCCCCTAACTCGGATTCTTGCCTCCCGTTTGCCACACCTACTCACATAACCCTAATTTTTGTGCAACATTGCTTCATTCCTCCTTGAACAAATCCAGCGATATTCATATTTCCTCAACTCCATCCACCAAGTCCTGGACCGCCTCACACCCCTGTCCTACCTCCATACTCACTCCTTCACCTTTCCCTCTCCATCCATCCTCCGAAATCCCATTTCTAAACAACCTGTAGAAAATTACAGACATCCTGTAGAAATTCCAGAACATCCTGTAGAACCCCTGCAAACTTCTTGTAGAGGCTCACGAATGAGGTTTCTTCATAGCCAAACTCTATGAATCTCTCTGGAAGGATGTTAGGGACCCCTTAGGCCCTCTTTGAACCTTCCTGACCTCCTCCAAGCATTTCCTCTCACCAATCCACCTCTACACAGTCAAAAACAATTAAATCGCATGCATGATAATGCTAACAACTTTTTCAAAAATAAAAAAAGATGTCTTTTTTCAGATGTTACTATAGAAGTAGCTTAGACACATGTATTTTACCTTCCTAGAAGTCAATGGCATCTCTTTTAGTAGCTTGCATCCTCTTTCTTGCATCAGTAGGGCTAGCTGGTAAAATTAGAGTTTGCTAGGGTTTACGTTTCCTTTCAGCTTTCCAGTTTCTTTCTGCAAGTAGATCAGCCTTCTTTAAGTTAGCTTTCGTCCATCAGTTAAAAAGATTCTTCTCAGAGCTCATAGAAGTTGGCTTAAGCTCCTAGTGGACTTGTGCCAGCTGACCAAGTGGCAGCTGTGACAAGAGATAGTACTTGTGCATACAACACTGTCGCTTCCAAGTTTGTTACGAACTACCGGGTTGATAAAAGTAAAGAAGGGAGTGCCGTGAGTTGCAGCATTATTGCTTCAATACTGGAGCCCACCAGATATCTCAAATTGAAATATGTTTTAAAAATTCCATGATATGATATGTCAAATTTACATAGAACAACCTACGTAATAGAGTCATTTTCGATTTCCCAGCTTGGACCAACAGTTGATATTTTAAGCATAGAGTTTTTTGTTTGAAAATGGATTGAATCGATTCAAATTGGAGATTAAAGTAGATTCACGTAAATATATCAAATATAAACAGGTTTTGAAATCATGAAGAATTGATGGGTCAAATGTGCGAAGGAATAGTTGGAAAAACAGAGTTTTAAAGGTGTTGATTTACGATAGACAGTCAATATTTTGGTCATAACTCTCTCATACAATATCAAAATCAAGTGATTCAAATTTCATTGTAAACTAGATTAATAGGGTGATATACCATAGAAACAGGTTTAAAAAATCTATTCATTTAGGCCTCGAAAAACGGATTGTCCCAACTTTGTTCCTGAGCTGCCTACTCGACATACTGTTAATGTTTTGGTCATAGCTTTTTCATTTCAAATCCAAATTGAGTGATTCAAATTGGATTAGAAAGTAGAAATAAATGGCTACTTAGTATAGAAATAGGTTTTGAAAATATGTCCATTTTGTTTCTCAAAACATGACTGTACTGACTGTGATTTTAGTGGTTTTATCAAGCCCACACACCCTAAGATATGATAATTTTTTTTTTCAAAATGATGATGAGTGTTTGTAGAAATCTGTTTTTCAATATAATATATCTACATACACAATTAAATTCAAATACTTACCATTGATATTGATATACTCAGCAAGTTGCAGCAAACACAACTTGTTCTACATATAACAAAAATTATTTATATACTTATTTATTCTATTTTCTACACTAACCTATTCTACCTTGAAAAGTAAAGCATATTTACGTATAAGAGTACTTTCAATGGAGCCATTTTAGAAATAAGGCCTCAAGTGTATACACACTCAAATTTGAGAAATGTCTGTCAATAAATACTAGGGTATGAGAGACCAACTTCCCTTGAAAATATGATGTCAAAAATTGCTGAAGTATGGAATGACGCTGCAAACAACTGGTGAAGTGAAACCAATCTTCAATATATTCTTTACTTTCTTGATTTCCCATAGTTGTCATATCATGAAGTTCTTGAGTTTCTAAAACAACTTTTTGACACAGTCTATAAGAAACCTCCTTTTCTTCTACAATTTTTGGATTTGAAACATTTCCAATCTCGATATAAGTTTTTAGCAATTGTGTATGTGAGATAGGTTGGGTGGGAAGGGTAGGTAAATTTTTCAATTCAACATTGTAAGCCCATTGTATTGGTTTATTACGGTGAGGGTGTGGAATGAGTTGAGCAGGATATTGTGTAGGGCATGGAGGATTTTGATGATGTAGTTGATTGGGATGTGTGGATGATTTTGATATGCAAGCAAGGTGTTCTTGAAAAGATGGAAAAAAATATGGATGATATTTTTGTGCTACAGGATGAGGGATAGTAGTCATGTAATCATAGGATGAACCATGCCAAACTTGTGGAAAATATTGATGGGGGTTATATTAAGATTGGCATGGCTGCCCTAGCACATGAGTATTCCATAATAGATTATGCAAGTAAGACAATGGAGAGAAAGTGTTTTGAAACATACATGTAGACCAAGGTTTCCATGGTTGTGAAATTGTTGTAGCTTCTCCATCTCTTGGAAATGTTTTTTTTCGGTCCAGGTAAGAAAGAGAAACTATCCATGGGATGCTCCTTTTGGCATTGAGGAAAAATCACTTCTTCAAATTCTGCTTGACTTTTCTTAACCTGCAAAACATGCAATTGTGAATTTAGAGAGCTAATTAAATCAACTTTAAAATGTTCAAATAAATCACTAATTTCATCTCTTATATCTCCTGTTCTTGTAGCAGATTTGGAAAGGAAAGAAGAAAATTCTCTAGAATTCTTACCAACCTTGGATATTCCTCTTGAATACCTTATGCATAAATCACAAACATCATCATATGATAGCTGAAAAACGTTAGATTTTCCGCTCAGATTTAAGATTTCTAAAATTTCATCTTTGATTCCTTTAAGAGTGAGTGTTTTTAAGATCTCTTTTTCCAAATGCTTATACTTTGATTTT
This sequence comes from Pinus tabuliformis, assembly GCA_031772625.1. Classification (NCBI taxonomy): domain Eukaryota; kingdom Viridiplantae; phylum Streptophyta; class Pinopsida; order Pinales; family Pinaceae; genus Pinus; species Pinus tabuliformis. The sequence goes on from CM062816.1 coordinate 105,852,401, forward strand.
TGAAGGTTGTATTTAAATCGCTCCAAATAGTCCTCCAAGCTTTCATCTTCCCCTTGTATCATACTGAAAATATCTTCATTGACCCTGCAATAGTCTTGGTACTTCTCCAAGAATACATTCCTCATTTCCTCCCATGTTTTGATCTAGTTCCCTCCAAGGCTCATGAACCATCGGAGAGCTGCGCTTTTTAGAGTAAGAGGAAACACTTTCAACCTTTGATCATTAGTACAATAATCATATCCTCTACAAAGTACTTCAAATTCAAATAAGAATGTATCTGGGTCCTCATTATCCAAACCATGAAAATTTTGTAGAGAAGATGGAGGAATTATATGCATTTGTGTCACTCTTTCTAGATCGCTGATAGGGAACTCAAAAGTAATAATGTGAGCCATTTCTTACCATAATAGAAGATGTTCTTCATGTGCTGCTTTGAGGTTCCTCCTTCAAATATTCCCGTCAATTTGTTAGTGGAATGGGTGGTGCTTACATCACCACTTTGAGTGAAATGATAAGATTTCTTCAAATTTCTACCTTTTTCTTCCTAGTTAAAAAAAACAATTTGAAAAGAAATCTAAAGCTCAAGATCTGGAGCAGGGTGTCAAAAGACCCTTCCCTCCCTAGGAAAAGAAACCAAACAAGAAAAGAATGCACACAAGGAAATCTAAAGCTCGGGACCTGGAGTATGGCGTTAAAGGACCATTCCCTCCCCAGGACGAGAGATTAGTTTTTCCAAAATCAAAACAAACAAAAATGCAGGAAAAATTTAAGCTCAGGACTTGGAGTAGGGTGAGAGAACTCTTTCCCTCCCCATGACAACAGAGTGGATCCTATAAAATAAAAACAAGCAAAAATGTAGGAAAAATAACTACGCTCAGGACTTGGAGTAGGGTGTCAAAGGACGATTCCCTCCCAGGACAAGAGATTGACCCTCTGGTCAATACAGATCATGTATTGCACCTTGTTAGCCTTCCCCGGCAAAGGCGCCAAAATGTTGGTGTCGAGTATGAATAAATTATTCAATTCCATTTCCTACATTAATATGTCAATCCGGGTGCGTACTCTTTTCAAGGTAACGCGCAAAGTATATGCAGGGGAAAGGTTACAATCTACATCAATCAAGGGTTCGCAATTAAGAAATCAAAGCATCGTTGTAACATTAATGGAAATTAAATTGCAGAAAGAAAATCATTCACAACAACCTGTGGAATTCTGTAACAAAAATAAGGAAAATACAACAAGTAAAACAATATATATAAAAAGGACACACGCACAACACCTGATCAGAAAAGTGGGCCCAACTCCCTGGTCAGGGCTGTGCTTAACTCACATATTGAGAAAAATATCAGAAGTCTGGAAATTTCATTAACAAGAGTTCCACTGTTACAAAGCTCAATTCTTCCCTCAGCTAGCTCCCCTTTCTCTCTGAATTGTATCTTTTAAATATACAAACATCCAAAGTAAAGTTACAAAACTGATCTCAATATTCAAGATGAGATCTGAGAGATCTGTCCATCATGATTCAGCTAGAACAAGTCGAATTTGGTTATTACAATTTGGGCAATTCTAGAAAAAAGCCGCAACAACAAATATGCAAATATGTCCTTCAAAGAACCTTGTTTTTCTCCCAATAAAAATCGAATTTCTAAAAACGGCTCATGAGGTCACTGATTTGGTCCGTTCTTAACAAAACCCATGTACCAGATTTTCCAGATTTGCTTTCATTTTACCAAAACGTCCAACGCAAAATGTTCACTTCTTATGCCAGCGAATTTCTGAGTTGGAATATCTAATTATCTGTTGAAGACCAAATCTGCAATTTGAAAGAGATCTTGGAGGCTAAAATCATGAGTGAGGTTATAACGAATGAATAAACCAAAATCATGCATAATAATAACTAATTATTAAAAATAAATGAGATCAGATATTATTTATTCACAAGAGCATAAATGATTATGAAATGGAATTATATAATAAATTATGGTAAATAATGTGATAAAAGAATAGTGGAAATAGATGAAATGAATGTTAAGAAGTGGTAATAAGAATGACCAATTAAGAGCCCAACACCATGGCTGATTCCTCTGTGTCAAAATATGCTAATTCCTTCGAAAATCTTCAATCTATTTCTAGAGATTCTTCACTTCAGTGATGTTGGCGAGCCTTTGCGAGACTGGTAGGGTCTTCGTAGTTGCCAATATCTCTTCCCACCTCTTCTAATTCGCCTGTATCTCCTCTTCAATCCTCTGAATGTTTGGATCCTCCTGTAGTGAGGTCCAAATCTACATGGTCTCATCTAGTAACTTTTCCTAATCTGCCACTGTGTCGGAGATGCCTTTCACTGCAGTTTTTAGATCCATATCCCTTTTCTCACCTACTTCTAGTGGCATGACTGGCTGCAGCCTTATTTGAATATCATAAATCTTCACTTCATATTAAATCTTTATTTTTGCAAGCTTATTCTTTGACTCCTTTATCGTGAGGCCAAGGTTCATGACCTTCTCTGCTGGCAGTTCTTCTTAGCGGACCCTTGCATCTAGAACTTCATTACAAATTTTTGTAATGGCTTCCTCTAGTTGCTGTTGTTTCTGGCATGCTTTATCCCTTTATTTGATGAATTAGTCAAGCTCCTTCTTCAACGAAGCTCTGTCCTTTTCCACCTGAATGCTTAGTAGCGAAGCCTATTATTCTCACTTGATAAGTTCATCTATAATACTTTGATGAAACTCGTGTAATACCTGAGTTGGAAGTGCGACAATGTTCATGATAACATAGTCCCACCCTCTTGATTGCTCTATGTCCTTGACATATTCGAATTGTAATGCTCCACCTTGTATATGCAAAATCCTCAATCCAATTGTCGGCTCTATCCATCTCTCACGCTGCACTAGCTGACCTATCTGTGCTGGTTTTATGGCTGTCTGTGCCAGTACCTTTAACTCCACGATGCCTTGCTGCACATATGTCAATATCTTTTTGTAGTGATCATCAACCTTGTTCTAGGTCTGTGTTGTTACTTCCTGGACCTTTTCTCCAATCTCGTCAATGTACCCATTAGTGAGGACAAGAGGTTTCACACCCTTAGATTTTATTGCCTTTTGTTTCTTCCATGCGCTTGGCATAGTTACTGTAGGTACCCTCTTTTTGATGATGAATGATGATTCCCCTATTGGATCTACATCGCTAAGAGTGTCTTGGGTATCATATTCTGTCTTTGGCTTTGTCTCTAGCTTTGGTTCCTCTACTCCTTTTTCTTTGTTTTTCCCACTTGGACCTGCATGTTGTGCGGTGTCCCCCACTACTTCAGTGTCGTTTATGGTGTGGGTCATCCATTCGGCTGACCATTTTTGTATTAATGCAATCAGGTCATCTTCAGTGACCAAATATGACAAAGGGTGCCATGTCTCCATTGGATCCTTCCGAGCCTTGATGTATACTTTGTGAAAATTTGCCTTGATTTCTATGATGTTGCAATACTACTCATAAAAGCTAGGTGATAACCTGGGATACTGCTTCACCACCATGCGCAAATCCATGTCCAATAGCACAAATAAAGTTATGTTCTCCTACGCATGCAACGTCTCCTTGGTATGCCACAATGAGGCATACTGTGCGACTTCATATACATTTGTTTCAACTGGCAAAAATTGTGAGTCCTCCAGCTCCTTCCATGCTAACAACGTGATGATCAAAATCAACCACACATAATGAAATTTTTTTCCTTCCTCCTGTGCCTCATGGAAATCCTCCAAAAATTCCTTGCATAAGTGCTCGACCTAGTTGAATTGAACCCTAGCACTGCACTACACAACTAAAGAACCGACGACTATGGGGACTTCTTTTTCTCTGCATTTCCTCATTATTTTCTTGCTAAAATGTGTGCATCAAAGCACATCCCTTGGTCGCTGATAGAGTTGATATCTTAACCGCGCAACTTCTTGATAATATCGAACTTATCCTTCATGGTCTATGTTATTGCCTTGCCTTGGATTTTGCTGACGAACTCTTCAAGAGGGTCCTTCCCTTGGTAGGGAAATCCAGTAATTCTTCTTATCAACATCTCATCAATCAGGATCCTCTTCCCCAACCAGAGGCATCCGTCATGCACCAATACTAGTAACTGTCGAACATAGGCTGTGTTGGATGTGATTCTACCAAAGTGTGGCACATATAGCATGTTTAGCAAGCCTAATATCTGCAATCCTGCAACCCACTGGTGCGGCTCAAATTTCGTAACTCCGCTTTCTGGATAATAGACTTTGTGTAGGTACTTTCTCGACTCAAACTATGGATATTTACTTATTTCAGTAAAGTCCCAATCCTCCATTTTTAATTGCAGAATTTTCCCCAACAGTTCACCTTCGAGTGACAGTTTTTCTAGTAGCAGCAGTGTGAAAGTGCCAAACTTTGTGTGTTTTGGGTCCTTAACCAGCTTGGCACTCGGTTTCCTTGGTGGAAAATATGGTGGTAGCATAGAGGGATTTATGCGCCCTCTGTCCATCTAGTGCATCATCTCAACTTCCTCCTCGCTGTCATGGATTTCCTCTGGTTCTTCCTGTTGTATTGGCTTCTTCGCCTTCTCCTTAGTTTTCTTATCTTGCTTGGTATTTGTATGCATCTATTTTGTTGTATTCTTCCTTGGGGATGTTCTTAGATCTACTCTAAAGTATTCAACTAGCCTCTTTTCAGGTACTTTCTAGGGTTTTTCTTCTGTGACTACTTGTTTTCACAGAGACCTCGTGCGACTTGGGGACAAGGGTACATTTTGTGCTTTTGAGTGACCAGCCTGGCCTTCCATGATTCCTAGTAGCCCTTTCTCTACAAATGATTAAGAAATTTCTTCAAATATTCTCTTAGACATACAGTAACACACTTGACCCACTCTTGATTGCAAATTCTCTATAATAGATCTGACCCGCAAATAAATGATAATACAAATATACCCAGGAATCATAAGATTGATCCAATAATATAACATGAAAGTGCTTCTCTTTATTGATCAAAACCCTTAAGATAGGGTAACACCACACATTCACTCCTTAAGGAAGGAGAACACTCCATAAGCCATATGTTTTCCAATACAATAATCCTTGACATCTATCCATGGGGAGTCTCTAGCCTCTATATAGGCCTCATACATACAATATCATGGGTCATTACCATGGTTCCCTCAATACCATCTATCTAATACAATGGGCTTATTACATTATTGCTAACTACTTGTGGTCCCTTACATGATATGGGTTGTTATCACTCAGACTTTTCCCTAGAAGTTATTAGAAGAAGGAAAAGACTGAAGTAACTACAAACCAATCTTTTAAGTATAGGCTATAGCCAACATATTACTTAGAGAGGGCTCTCTATATATGTTTTAGCTTTCTTTGCTGATATTTTAGGCTAGTTCTTAAAGTTCAGAGGGGTTTTGGATTTGTATTAGAAGTTGGATGGTGGAATCCTTAAACAGATGGATAGCATGGTGCCTCTGGCTATTGGGCTATGGATTCAAAGAGGGGTAGTAGAACTGGGATTAAATCATTAAAGGGAGTATTCATGGGAAAGCTAGTATAGTGAAACACAATTTTTCAGGTCGAATGGGTGAAATGATCTTAACCAGGGTGAGAGGGCACTTAAGAATCCTCAAACTGGGACTAAAAGGAGGAATAGAGGATGATCATGAGCAAAGGGAAGTTAAGAATCCTTTACTATAGACCAGAGGGAAACCACCTGAACTAAGGAGCAATCAAGAATTCCTTAACTTAGATAATTTTAGCAGAAAACATACAAAATGCCTCATAGTCAAAACAGAGTGTAGTGAAGCAAGTTCTAAGATATCATTCCATATTAAAGCATTTAGATATTAGATACATTTAAGATTATGGAAAAAACTTTTAAAGAAAAATGACAACACAAAGAAGGTACTTGTCTATATTTCGCACTACACATGAATCAAGTGAAATGTCTTTGCTTTATTTAATAATCCAACTTGTTGGTCCAACAATGATACAATAGCTTACAGACTTTGATCAAGAAAACTATAGAAATGTCTATGATTCCACCCTACATACTTCGAATTGTGAAGTATTTATACAAAAACTTATTACAAAATATCTCAAAACAAATTGAGATTTAATCTAGGAAATACAAATATATTCTTGCAAGAAGATAGAGACAGCTAATGAACTGTTTCATGCTTTCCCTTTTATTAAGGTTGTGCTGACCTTTATTGTTGAAGTGTAGCCTTTTAATCTGGCTTGCAGTTATGGAGTTTCACGCCAGAGTCTTCTTTACTTTCATCTTTCAACTGATACTCTTTAACTCTGATATCCTTTGACCCTTTTGCCCTGTTTTCACCTGTTTTACCTAGCTGCCTTCATTTTTACTGTGTAGTAAATTTCTGCTGTAAATTTATCACAATAAATCTATCATTTTCTCCCACCATTCACCATCTGGTAATTTCACATTCACCATTCTCCTGTAGATTTCATCAGCATCAGTATACTTTGCAAAATTTTTCTTGGTGAGGAACAAATGTTTTACCTCATGTTCAAGGAAAAACAAGTTTTCAAAGGTGTCAGATAATACTTTGCCTGTTGGCAGGGCTTTTATGGATGAAGAATTGGCCTGTTCCTTAGCCAATTTTCTGAGTCTATCACCATAGTCCAATTGTGTCATTAGTTTATCATTGATGACCATAGGACTGGGCATACCTTTCTCCCTCAAAATCTGGAATATAGCCATGAACCTATCAATGGCTACCTGCATATTGTGGCACTTTTCTTCCAAATTAAGCATAAGGTTCCTTTTGGAAAGGACCTTCCTTATTTCTAAAATGACAATTGTCCTATCTTCTATATTTGGCTCTTCGAGCTCATATCTGTTCTTGCTGTTGAGGAAGTGGATGAGTATGTTTGCATCCTCTGGCTTATTTCCTAATTCTTCCTTCAGTTTTTGGATAACTTCTGTAGCTATCTTTACCAGCTCTGTTTGTTCAAAAATTACTTGGACTGATGGCCAAATATCATTGACAGAGTCAATGATATTAGCCCACAACATTTATTTGGTTTGTCCAAGTGGTTTCTCCAGTGTTAATTCCTTTTCTAGGATTTTGATTCTCTCACCCATAATCTGGGCCCTTTGTGTTTCTTCTTTCTGCTTCAGTTGGGCATGTCTGTAGTCTATTTCTAAACTTGCAACCTTTTCTCTTAACTTGTTCATTTCAGGAGCCTAGATAGACATCTCTTCCATGACTTTGACAAGTTCTATTGCTTTCTCTCCTGATGCACCTGTCGCTGATGTAGACTTTGTTGTCGCTGGCAAGGATGTTGCAAGTGGAGCTATAGATGCCAAAGATGGTACTAGTGTGGATGGCACTTCTGTAGGGGCTGTGGGGATAACATTTGTTGAATAGGTGGTCACATCTGCTTGTTTTAATTGGATAAAATCATCCAATTCCTTTTCAGTCTCTTTAAGTTGGTCATTCAATTTCAAGATCAGGTCCATTAGTTCTTCATGCCCCTGTTGGGCTTCTATGACTTCCAATGTTTGTGGATGCTGTAGCTGAGGTAGTTTTAGCTATTTCTTTAATGAAGCTATGTCATCGTTCTTCTTTTTGATAAGTTGTTCTATGGCTTTTATATCCTTGGGCTCGTGTCCCAATTCAATTACTAATTCCTCTAAGGATTTGATCCTTGTGTCCTTGGCCTGTGAGGAGGCCTTATCTAACTGGAATTGTGCTGAGATATTGTTCAGGGAGTTCTATTGTTGATGGGAAGCTATGGCTTTACCTGTCAGGGTGGAGTATATCATCTCTCCAGCTTGTTTGTGTAGCTCAATTTGGTCTATGGGATGGATATCCCTTGCCAACACTTTGAAATCTACCCTTTTGAAATCTGATGTTGTCTTTGGTTGTTGGGCTGTAGGCTTCATAAAGGTCATCTACAGCTTCCCCTCTTTAATGTCAAAGGCTAACATTAGCCTTGTTTGATTGGTAGGAGTCAGCTTCATATATTGTGCATATGTTTGGGCCGTAAGCTTCTCATTTCTAGTCTTGATTTCTTTATACCTTTCCTTGATATCTTGGTCTTTATCAGCTAGCATTTATAGGTTTTAACCCCGTAAAGAAATTACCTGCATACGAATTCTAAAGCACAAAAAATAAACTATGTGAGATCATAACACATAAAACACATATACACAGAGATTTTCCCCTGGATCCCAAAACTGGGACTACTAGCTTGATTTTTCATTATGTTCCTTTCAATGTTAAAATACATATTTATACATGCTAAATAATCCAATACCATGGACCAAAAACCATCGTTTCCAATACCATGGACCGAAAACCATTGCATCTAATACCATGGACCAAAAACCATCGCGTCCAAAAAACATGTGCGAAAATCATGCACAAAACCATAGGTGGGTATGCCCAACCTAACATAGGGTCCAAAACCAAAATTTTCTGGGGCGTTGCCCTGGACCCCATAGAGTGGGGTTACGGGTGTCCTTCAAACCCCTTGTTAACTATGTGGAAAGAATATAACACAACCCAACATTCTCCCACTTGTTGTTTTCTTTCCACAGGGGGCCACAAGAGAGCTTAGTCATTTTCTCAGCCCTGAAATGCCCATTGTCTCTCTACACCAAGAGAACTTCTCAAAGCTCACAGATTTTGTCAATGCATCTGTACTATTCTTCAAAGTGTCCACCTTTACCAACAACACCTTTTTGTCTTCTATCATATCCATCACAAAGTGATACTGAACATCAATGTGCTTTGTCTTTGAATGATATGCAGGGTTCTTTGCTAAGAAAATTTCACTTTGGCTGTCACAACCTATCCTTATAGCTTCCTGTACTAACCCCATACTTGAACACAATCTTTGCAGCCAAACTACTTCCTTTCTTGCATGAGTGGCTGCCATGTATTCTGCCTCTGTAGTTGATAGTGCTACTACAGATTGTTTCTTACTCATCCAACTGACTGCACCTCCAAATAGGTTAAACACATACCCACTTGTAGATCTTCTCTGATCCAGATCTCCAGCCCAGTCTGCATCAAAAAAGCCACGAATATCCAACACTTTACCCAATCCTAGTCTTCCTTGGTAGCACAGACCATAATCACTAGTGCCACACAAATACCTAAAAACCCGCTTCACTGTTGTCCAATGCTCCTTTCCTGGTTTTGACATAAACCTGCTCAATACTCCCACTGCATGTGCAATGTCTGGTCTAGTATAGACCATTGCATACATCATGCTACCGACTGCACTTGCATATGGAACACGGGACATGTCTTATTTCTCTTCTTGTGTCTTGGGACATTGTTTAGCAGATAACCTCACACCTACATAAATAGGAACCTTCACCGGTTTACTATCCTGCATATTAAACCTCTGTAGTATTGTCTCGACATACTTCCTCTAGTTTAACCAAAGCTTCCTCTTTGCCCGATCTCTTTTAATTTCCATGCCCAAAATATAGTTTGCAGCACAAAGATCTTTCATGTCGAATTTGGAGGACAATTAGGTCTTCAAATCCTAGATAATTTCTTTGTCATTTCCAATCAGCAACATATCATCCACATACAAGACCAGATAAATAACACGGTCACCAATTAATTTAAAATACACACAGTGATTTTCTTTGCTTCTGGTGAAGCCAAGTCCCCATATAAATGTATCAATTTTCTGATACCACATCCTTGGTGACTATTTTAACCCATGCAGAGACTTCTTTAACTTACATACCAGTTCTTTCTTACCCTTCGCTGCAAAGCCTTCAGGTTGCTTCATGTAGATTTCCTCTTCCAGATCCCCGTGAAGAAATTATATCTTCACATCCATCTGTTCTACCTCAAAATAAAAAGCAGCAACAACAGATAAAAGTAATCTAATAGAAGTTACCTTGGCAACAGGAGAGAAAATATCACCAAAATCAATTCCCGGCACCTGGGAATAACCTTTTGCTACCAACCGAGCTTTGTATTTCTCCACTTTTCATTCTGCATTTGCCTTATTTTTGAACACCCATTTGCTACCAATGGGTTTCCTTCCATCTGGCAACTCCAACAGATCCCAAGCCTCATTTTTGTGCAAAGATGCCATTTCATCAACCATGGCCTCTTTCCAGAGTTTTCCATCCTCTGAATCTACTGCTTCCTTCACAATTCTGGGATCATCGTTAGTAATAGATAAAGAAAAATTTGAACAGAAAGCAGATGGATTATACCTTTCAAGTTGCCTTCTTTCTCGAACTGATCTTCTAACTGCCGGAGTTTGTGGCTCTTCATCTTCTGATTCCTCCTCTGCTGTAGAGTTTGATTCTCCTTCCTTTAGCTCAAACTCTATCTTGTTAGGTTCCTTTCGTTGGACTTCATGTTTAATAACATCTTTCACCTCTCTGAACACCACATCTCGGCTATACACAACCTTCTATGTGACTGGGTTCCAAGGCTTATAACCCTTTAAACCATCCTTATACCCAATAAAGATGCACTTTTCAGATTTACTATCCAACTTGGTTCATTGCTCCTTTGGAACATGTACATATGCATCACATCCAAATACCCTCAGATGTGAAAGAGAGGGTTTCTTACCAATCCATACCTCTTGTGGAGTCTTATCCTCCAACACTGATGAAGGTGACCTATTGACCAGGTAACATGCAGTATCCACTGCCTGTCCCCAGAATTCCTGTCCTAACCTGGCACCACTGAGCATGCTTCTTGCCCTTTCCATCAACGTCTTATTCATTCTTTCTGCAACTTCATTTTGCAGAGGTGTATATGGAGTAGTCTTTTGCCGTGCTATACCACACTTCTTATATAATTCTTCAAATTCCTTACTGCAAAACTCTCCATCGTTATCTGTCCTCAACACCTTTATCTTCTTCTCTGTCTGGTTTTCCACCATAGCCTTAAATTCTTTAAACCTGTCAAAGACTTCAGATTTCTTCTTAAGGAAATATATCCATGTATTCCTTGAGAAGTCATCTATAAATGATACATAGTACACAGACTTACCTAGTGATGGAACCTTCACAGGTCCAAACACATCACTATGCAAAAGTTCTAATATCTGTTTTGCCCTCTTACTACCAGAGGGGAAACTCACCCGATTCTGCTTCCCATATACACAATTTTCACAGAAATCAAAATCCAGAGAGCTATTACCCATACCTTCTACCATACCTTTACCATGAAGTATCTGAAGGCCCTTTTCTCCAATATGTCCAAGCCTTTGATGCCACAACATGGTATTCTCTCCAGAGACCACTAGATTTTCTGCTCCACTTTCAAGAACCACAGAACGGTTGCACCCATCAATAACAGTGCTACCTTGCAGCTTGTACAGAGTTCCAATCCAAACTTCCCGAATCAATACCAGTGCTCCCCGAACCATCTTGTAGTTATCCTTCTCGAACACTATTTTTACACCTGCATCATCCAGCTTGCTAACATAAATCAGATTTTTGGCTAATGCAGGAATATGTAGAACACTTGGAAGTGTTCTAACCCTTCCACCTTGCAACCTCAACTTTACTTTTCCACGACCAACGATTCTAGCCTTCCTGTCATCCCCCAAGAAGACATCACCACCATCATATTTCTCATACTCACAGAACCACTCTTTATGGGGAGTGAAGTGAAAGGATGCACTTGAGTCAATCAACCATCCCTCATGATCTACAAGTGTACTTGAAGAAGCCAAGTACACATCCCCACCTTCATCTGAGGTGGTTTTTGCCTCTGTAGAAGGAGTCTCATCAGATCCCTTTCCTTTTTCAAGAGCTTTAGATTTACAGTCCCTTTTGTATTGCCCTTCCTTTTCACATTTCCAGCACACCACCTTTACAAGTTTTCCTGGAGATTTAGATCTCGCTTTAGATTTAGGTCTCCCACTCGATGACTTATTTTTGTTTCTATTCTGGGTCCGCCCTCGTACAGAAAAGGCATCACCACTTTGGCTCTCCATATTTTTCTGTCTCATCTCCTCCGTCAGCAAGGATGAGACTATTTCATCAAAATGCAATGCAGTTGCATTGCTACCTATTGCAATAATCAGACTATCCCACGAATCTGGTAGAGAACACAACAAACTGATGCACTTATCTTCATCTAAAATTTTAATATCAACAGATGCTAAATGATTTACCACAGTATTAAATGCATTCAGATGCTCTGTCACCGAGTCTCCATCTTTCATCCTCAGGTTATACAACTTTTTCCGCAGGAACAGTTTATTCACCAGAGACTTAGATTGGTACAAAGTCCCTAACTTGTCCCACAAAGCCTTCGTCGTAGCTTCCCCTGATACATTCAGCAATACTGAATTTGAGACACACAATCGTATTGTGCTCTTTTCCTTTCGTTCCAACTTCTTCCATTCTTCATTGGACACTCCCCTTGGTTTAGTACTCGGATCTACCGCAATCCACTGGTTTTTATCCACCAACAGATCCTCCATCTTGAGTTTCCACACTCAAAACTCTGACCATTAAATTTCTCGATCTCTAACTTTCCACTTCTCGCCATCTTCTTTCACCACCAGAATCGATCTCGTAGATCTCCCACTGAACAGGGTCTACCATAGGCCTGAGCGAAACCGCTCAGCAACAAAGGCGTCCCCTTAAAGCCAAAAAAACTCTGATACCAAATGTAGGTTTTAACCCTTTATAGAAATTATCTGCATATGAATTCTAAAGAACAGAAAATAACAATGCGAGATCATAACACATAAAACACATATACACAGAGATTTTCCCCTGGATCCCAAAACCGGGACTACCAGCTTGATTTTTCATTATGTTCCTTTCAATGTTACAATACATATTCATACATGTCGAAGCATCCAATACCATGGACCGAAAATTATCGAGTCCAATACCATGGACCAAAAACCATCACGTCCAAAAAACATGTGCGAAAATCATGCACAAAACCATAGGTGGGTCTGCCCAACCTAACATAGGGTCCAAAACCAAAATTTTTCGGGCTGCTGCCCCGGACCCCATAAAATGGGGTTATGGGTTCCCTTCAAACCCCCTGTTAACTACGTGGAAAGAATATAACACAACCCAACATTATTTGAAAGAAGACACTTCAACACTGAGATGCCTTTCCAACATTTGAGTTTGTGATGTGGAAGGCTCTTGCATTCATCCAGATGGACTGGCAGGCCTACTTCTTTATGCTCCTGTATTAGTGACCTCCGCGGAGTCTTCAATATATTCTTGCTCAGAGGTTGGATTTATCCTTTGCCTCTTGTTTGATTCCTGTTGGAAATCAAAGGTGGCTTTTCCTGAAGTGGAAGCCCCTTCTCAGTTTCTTTTTGGGATCTTCTCCTCATTCTGAGGAGTTTGCATGACTGGAGGGGGGCTCATGGTAGTCTTTGGTCTTTCTGGTACCTTTAGAAAAGAGCTGCCATCAAGCTGCTTTTCTAAACCAACAAGAGAATTCTCAACATCTATTCTGGTGTTGTCCTGGTCTGCTAGGGTACCTTCCACCCATTCTGTTTGATTTGCATAAGCTTCTATCTCAGGTATGGGATGGTGAATGAAAGGTCCTAGCTTGACATTTTGTCTCTTCTTTGTGATGAATTCCAAAGGATCATATCTCTAGACAAAACTTCTTTGGAACTTCATATTATGTAATATCAAGTCTTCCTCTTGGCCAACCTCTCTAGAGTTGCATATGAAGTGGCCTAGTTGGTCTTTTATTTTGAAATTGGCCTTCTTCTTAGCATTGACAAAGTTTATTTCATCTACATTGATAATGTTCCTATAGTATTCTAATGCAAACAACCTCACTGGGAGGTATCTTGGTACCTTGTATGGTGCCAACATGCAACCATAAATCTTGATCTCTGTATGGTTCTGGTAAAGGTACCAGTCACCAACTTTGGTTTGTTTAGATAACTGGAGGACTCTCTTTATTTTTGGATTGATTCTCGGAGGAGGGCTTCCAGTCAACATTGTCATGACTAGGTGTACAAATAAATCAATAAAATCAGAGTAAGAGTACGGAGACTGGTATTGGTGGATCAATGGGGTCCAAAAAATGACTGACCTGGGCTAGCCCTTGGTGTCTAGCTTTTGAAGGTTGAATGGGAACTTCTCTGATTGATAATATAAGAAGATATGGTATAAAACTGAGGAGTACTTGAAAATCCTTTCATTCCCCATTCTTGTGAACTTCTCATGAATTTTGTCAACTATGAATGTGGCAAAGTCATAAATGGTTGTAGGACGCTATCTTGGGGTATAGATGGACATGAAAGCCAAGATAATTTCATCAATGTACTCACTTGTGGAGTAATCCACACAAGATATCATGGCTACAATATTTTGGCCCTAAGGGGAAAATATAGCTACTACATATGGAGGGGGGTCTTTAGGGATGTGATTCTCTTTTATGATGAAGTTTTGGAGCAATTGGGCCCATTTTGCAGAGTTGAGTTTGGGATATAAGTCCAACAGGTTTCCAATTGAGAGGGGAGTTAGGTTTGGCCCTAGTTGGAGCTGCAACATCTCATTGATGGACTCAGCAGTGATGGTGAAAAGGACCTTCTAGTCATGAGACATGATGGTTCTATGACTGGGGACATAACAAGCATAACACATATGCACAATTTCAGGAAAAATGTGGACTTGCGGGAATTGTTACTTGGGAAAATTTGACTCCTAGAGGCCAATTTCATCAGCAAGGTTCAGGAAATTGTCCCTACTTTGGAAATGTACTTTAAGCAGGAGCTCTATGATAGTGGTATATTTTATATGGAAGTCTCTATTAGCCAAGGGAAGGTGGTCCAAGTCCAAATAAGGTGTAGTGATAGGCCTCACATCCATTGCAATTGGGGCAGCCATACTTAGATCTGGTGGATTTGAGTGTGGGGGGTGATTTAGAGTTTTTAGGGCAACAAAGGTTTTGCAGTGGTTTATGGTTCACAGTGTTAAAATTTTAAGTTTGATAATTTTACTTAATTAATAGTGTCAAAGAGGGTGAATTGACTTGGAATTTGACAATGGAGCTGGAATTCCACGGTTAAATACCTGGAATTGGACGGAATTTACTATAAATGGTGGTTAAAGGTGGCTGCAGAGTTTCGTACGGTACTGGTATGGACTGGTGAACGAGTTGGACTATCTACAGCGTCTGTGGAGCAATGACGGAGGTTTATGAGTAATTCAGCTATTTGCAGGGGTCACAATGGCTTTCTGAATTCTCAAAGGAAAAATGCACAAAAAGAGTGAAAAGAGGGGTAAACGGGCTTTTATAGGGAAAATGATTAATTTTGGCGAGTTTCACGATTTGATGAATAGTGACAGTTTTCGGTTAAAAGGGCGCAGTGGTTTGGGAGAGTCATCGCACTGCTTTTGTGGCGCGGGTGGTATTTGGGAGGGGTTGCATGATTCCATTCAATGCCTGACACGTAGCATGGGGGGCTAAGTGGAAAACTGCCTTATTGGGTGGGTAAAAGGCGGACGTTGGGCCGAATCGATATTCTTATGGGGCTTTGGATGTGGAAGAGGGATGATTGAGGTGATCGGGAGATGGGAGTTGCACGAGGGTGAATGATGTGATTTGATGGGGGGCCTAGGGACTTAATCATCGACGGTATGAGATTAATTTAGAGCCTAATCTCATCGGGGACCTTTTAACATTGGATTAAGGACTGAGGGAGGGTTTTTTTTTAAGTTTTTTCGGTATAAGGGGTAGTAACATAGTTTATAAAATAAACTAAGGGGTGGGGCTATTTTATATAAGGGGTTTAAATATATACAGGGTAGTGAGTTTTTTGGGAATTTTACATATTTAATTAAAAACGTTAATATGAAGTGAAATGAGTAGAAGGGGCATCGTGCCTAGGTGTATGAAATGTTGTGTATTTTCTATATACCAAGTACTTAGGATAAATGTATTTGGTGGGTTTTTTGTACATAAAACATGTTTATAAAGGGGTTTTCATAGGCAAAAGAACTCAACCTTAGGAAAAGGGGTTTTGTGAGGGGGATGAATGAATTATGATGAAATTTAATATCTTTCCTTCTTAAGTCATCAAGTCAAGGGTCTGGTCCCACCAGAAGTCAGAGAAATGCTCTAAGCCTTTTTTACTTAAAAATTATAGGTATGAATATTTTGCTTATGGAACGGGAGTTAGTGAGTGTCATGGGGGTTAAACTGAATGAGGAGATGTTAATTAAACCACATTGTGAACCATTGCTTTCTTTTTGTTTACCACTTATTGAATATTTAAATGATACATTTGGAACAATGACATAAGTTCTTCCTGTATCAATTGAAATGATATTTCTGCAACCTTTTTACTACTTACCCACTTACTCATCCTACCATTTTTTCTTCACTTTATTTGGGTGCATTTAGACTAGAAAACCCTTATCAATCTTTTCTTTTCTTTAAAAAATAAACTATCTAAGTCTAACACTATATCATCTAAGGGCTCAGATTAAACTGATGAGCTCCTTTTATTCACTCTACTTATCTAATGATCTACCAAGATCACACTATTTGGTCAGATCTATTTACTACCTATGAAACATAAAATTCAAAGCATGCAATAGCCAAGTTTAAACATTTTGACTATTCATGGATTGTCGCATAAGTGACAAGCTGCACACAATCATTTATTATGCATAAAAAGTAAAGAGTAGTCGCATTTTGACTTGCACACTTTCCATGGTCTCTTTTGTCTTTTGGGGTTCATATATTTCATTTTTTTGACCTATTTTTATTCTTTTTGTCCTTTGATTATTCTTTTAGGACATACCATCTTTACATTTTTTAACTTTTTAATATAGAAAACATTTGCAAAAAGCAAAGGTATGTACAATATTACCAGGCTTAACCTTAGTCATTCAAAATTATGATTCCTATTGGTATTGGAACCTAACAGTGACTCCACTTGGGGATGGCATTTCCTGGTGAAATGTCAAGAACTTTGTATATCAGTAGCTTTTGAATTGCTGTTGATGTTGCCTTGCTAAATTTTCCTTTATGCCTCTGCATTATTAATACTTATTACAGTAAATCCTTAAAGCTTAGGGCCTTTTCTTCGGGCTTCAAATTCAAATATCACCATCCAATCCAAACTAGAATTTTTGAAGAAAAATGGAATATGTACAATGGAAAGTAAAAATCAATAGTTAGAATTAAAACAACGTTTGAGCATTTGACCATTCACTGGTCCACCTTTTGCTTATGTACCATCCATTTCTCTCAGGAATAAAGCATTATTACCCTTGAAAGCATAAATGAAATATGGGCCTTTCCATAGGAAATCAAATTTCCCATGTTTAAATTTATCTTCCCTTCTTGAATCCCATTTAAGGACTTTGTCACCAAGGTATAAATATTGAGCCTTGGTTCTCTTGTCAAAAAACTTTCTAATTATTTCCTGCACAACCTGAGATCTGATATATACTTCCTCCCAAGTTTGTTGAAGATGTATGGTTTGGTTGATTCTTCTTTGGATACTATTTCTTTCAACCTGCAACTCTTGAAGCAGCTTCATCACTGGTGTTCCCAAGGAGGATGGAAAGACAACTTCCATCCCATAAAATAGTTGGTAGGGAGAGGTACCAATTGATTTCTTTGTGGTTAGTCTATCTGCCCATAAGGCATTGACTAAATTTTTGTTCCATGTTTTCTTATTATCTTCTAACAATTTTTTAATGATGTTCACCAAAATTTTGTTTGAGGATTTTGCTAGTCCATTTCCTTGAGGATAATAGTCTATGGAATGGCCCAGGGTTATATGATACTTGTTGCAAAAATATATCATTCTTTTGGATATAAAGGCTACTACATTATCAGTAATGAGCTTAGTTGGACATCCAAATCTTGATAGAATATTGGTTTCAAGGAAGGTTATGATAACAATGCCAGTGGCTTGCCTTGAAGGTATGGCCTCTATCCATTTGGTGAAATAGTCCGTGGCAGTGAGGATCCATTTGTGTTCGACAAAGGAAGGTGGGTGAATTTCACCAATGAAGTCTAGACCCCATTGTTTTTTTTCTAAGTAAGACTAATTCTATTAACAAAGTAGAGAAATATAATTACATGCAGACCGAAGTCAAGAATCTACTCTGATGAGAGGTAGAGCTGTCAAGAGAAAACAGATGAGAAGACAGAATTCAGATCCCGTGCAGGGGACTAGGATGATACTCTCTTGGTACTTCATAGTTAACAAAAACCTCAAAAAACATAGGAAATCCACAACATAGTTTGCATAGCAAACTAGCCCAGTGATAGATGAAGCATAACCAAAAAAAGAAGCCGAGGGAAGCGCTCTAGTCATCTTGTGGTTCTTCCACGATATGACACCATCCATATTCTGGAATATCCTTAGCTTGAGCCTTGTGCTGATCAGAGGGACCAGGGTCAACCGGCATCATCTCCGCATCCTGAGTGCTGCAACCCGGAACATTCAAATCCTGACGAGGTGCATTTCCAATTCCCAGCTGGATGGAAGGAGAAGGAACAGAGACTACCCCCGATCCTCCTGTATGAGAATCAGAGTCCTCCAACTGAGTAGTCTCATGGAATGCCACTGTAATGTGAGCCGTAATCCTAGGCCGATGTAGGAAGCTATTAAAAGAGAAAATTGTTGAGCCAAACGAAGAAGGAGGCCCAAGGTGGTGTCTGGAGGCACGAAGTTGCCCTCTCCCATTGCGCGTGCTGGGGTAGCGACCGACAAATAGCCCACTGGAGAGGGAAGGCGAGTTAGAGGACAAGCTAGTTGGCGCGCGCCGAGGCTGGCCTCTTTGGCGAAGTCGAGGCATCTGAGAGGGGGCAGCAGTGAGATGTGGGACAAGCAGAGTAGCTGTGATGCAAGTGGAGCAACAAAGACACCGAGACTGGGAAGGAAGCTTGTGGATACCCCTAGCCGGCAAAACCAAATTGACCACTAATTGAATCTCTCCAGAAAATGTTCGGGCGACCTTAGGATAGACAGGGCCTATCTCCCACCACCCTGTATCATAAATGAGGCCTGAGACCAAATACTTAAGCATTGGGACAGAGGCTATGAAAAACCAACTTAAAACCCACCACCCGAAGCAAGAGACAAGACCTAAGACCGGATAATGAAATGTCAAGACAAAGACCAGCAAACAACAGCTCGGAGCCTAGCAGAGGAGCGAGAGGAGCATCATGAACTGCTCCAAAGGGCCGAGCTGAGCTCTAGATAGAATTTCCCCTTCAAATGCCGAGAGACCTTAGAAATAATAGAGCTGACCCCAAATAGACTAGAAATCGAAATAAGTCCAGAGGCGAGGGAATGAACCAAGTGAAACGGCCCGAATGACTTCTTCGCGAACCCAAGACAGAGCTTGGCCTTAACCCATTATGGCATGCCTCGAGATGCCTCTACCATTACTGTAGCATTGAAGAACGCCACCATCTCTTGCAGGTCTAAGCGTGCGGAGGGAAGAGCCATCGCGGTGGACAGGAAATTCAACCGGAGCCATTGGAATGTGAGCTGTTTAACCATAAACTACGTGCATGCCAAGCGCTCACCAGCTTACAAGTTTTTAACACATTGTACTGAGTGGGCAGGTGTCGAACTGCCTCGCCCCACTCCTGTCTCTTCACCTTAAATGCTACCTCAAACACCCGCATCCGGGGGAGCTGCATCCCTTTGGACCAAGTTTGTGCATTCCTGTTCTTGATCATGTGTCTGTATGATGTCTAGAGTCCCTATGAGAATAGTATGCTCCGAATCCACTCCCAAATTGGCAAGAAGATCAGCAACCTTGTTGCCTTCCCTCTTGACATGATTGAAGATGATGGCCTGATTGTTGTGGAGAAGTTGTTCTATGGCATCCAGTCTGGCTTCAAGTCTCCAACTATTGGCAACTTTCCTCGCATGAGTCCCGTTTAGGAGTTGTTTAGCCATGTTGATGAGGATTTGGGAATCACCTTCGATTTCCAAAGGATGGAAATTGTGTTTCCGGGAAAGGAGAAGCCCTTGCCAGAGACCCTCCAATTCAGCCGAATTGTTAGTATCCCAGCCTATGTTCCCAAAGTATATGAGGAGAGGCAAGCCTTCATGGTTTCTAAATATGCCACCGAATCCTGCGTTTCCAGGGTTACCCTTAGAAGCGCCATCAAAGTTGAGCTTGAATGTGTTCTTTGGGGGAGGCGTCCATGAGTCCTTTTTAATGTTGTTGTGCTCAGACGGGCCTCGAATTTGAGTTCCCTGTGGGAGTTGCAGGTTCTAGTTTGCCCAAATGGCCTTCTCATTTGCGATAGAGGGAAAATCGTCCTGAGCCCAAGTGCGAAGCGCCAAGGTCTCTTTGAGATTGAGGTAGAAGTTGCCCCAAATGATCTCTAACGGGGTACATTGATCTTTGAATATGCGCTTATTCCTCTCTTTCCAGATAGACCAGAGGAGGAGACCAGGAATTATTCTCCATAATTGGTTGAGAATTTCACTTTTGTAAGGGTTCTATTGCCACTGGCGAATGGAGTTGGAGATGTCATCAGACACTCGGCATCTTCTTTGACAACAAAAGCTCACCTTCTCCCACAATTGATTGGCAAGGGAACAAGAGTCTAGGAGGTGCTGGATCGTTTCCTCCTGAGAGTTGCAATTGACACAAATAGAGGGCCCGTGAAAGTTCCTTCATCTGAGATTGTCCCAAGTTAGGATTTTCCGGTGCCCAACTAGCCAGAGGAAAAGAGAGACTTTGGGCCAAATGCCTGGAGACCAAATTCTACTCCAGATGGGATCCAGGGGCACCGGATCTGTGCAGATGATTTTATAGGCCTCTTTGGTGGTGAAGGTTCCTCTAGGTGTGTAACCCCATCAAAGAATGTCCCTGTCCTCGGAGTATCTGATTCTTCGATTTTGGAGCTCCCTCCCAGATCCTGCTTAGTTTGGTGATCCGCGTTCTCAATTATCCTGTCACTGTGCTTCCATTGTCTATACCCTTGTTCTATCTCCTGAGTCCAATGCTGCCAGACCTCTTCCTGTTGCTGCCCCTCCCTATAGTGGTCTGGAGGCTGTCCTAGGATGCTGTTGAGCTTCGGTAGCTGGTTCCAAGCGTCCATCCAGAACCGCACTGATCTACCATTCCTTACTTCCCAAAAACTGTGTTGCTGGATCATCAAGTAGTGTTGTTTAGCGGCATTCCATATAAGTGAACCTTTTTCAGTGGGAGTGTATCTAATGAGCTCTTCTTGTGGTCTATGGTTGGCGTATTTGGCGGTCCATATAGTTTCCCATGGCTTGTTAGGAGCAGAGAGCCATTGCCACCAGATT
Source organism: Pinus tabuliformis (assembly GCA_031772625.1). Taxonomy (NCBI): domain Eukaryota; kingdom Viridiplantae; phylum Streptophyta; class Pinopsida; order Pinales; family Pinaceae; genus Pinus; species Pinus tabuliformis. Next base: position 105,873,688 of record CM062816.1, read on the forward strand.
TTCGCGCACATAATAGTATTGTTGTGACTAGGATCCCTCAAACCAATTCCCCCTTTTTCTTTAGGCTTACAAGTTGTAGTCCATTTTACCAAGGCCCATTTGTGATTTGTTCCTATTGCACCCCAAAGGAAGTTGCACTGTAGAACCTTTATTTTTTTGATAACCCATTTGGGCACAGCCAAGATTGAGAATAGGTAGAGCGGCATTGCCTGTAGAACAGCTTTTATTAGCACCAAACAACTAGCTATATTCAGAGTTCTGTGAGTCCAAAGATTGAGGTGAGATTCAAGTTTCTCAAGGAGCAAACGCCAGGAGGCATGCTTGAGGGCAGAATCAATTAGGGGGGCTCCCAGATATTTAGAAGGAAGAGAGTCTATGGAAAAGCCCAGGATTCGAGCAATGGCATGTTGGGTGACAGGGGGAGTGTGAAAGAAGAAGATATGCGATTTAGCCTTATTGATACTAGTGCCTGAGGCCTCAGAGAAGTCATTCAGAAGGGATTTGAACAAAGATGCTTCTTGTACTAAAGGGTATCCAAAAAGCATATTGTCATCCATGAATTTTTGATGAGTGATTGCAGGCAAGTTGTGAATGGATAAACCTTTGAGCTGCTGGGAGTGGAGGGCATGCTTGATGTTGCAACCTAGGCCTTCTGCCATTAGCACGAAAAGGAATGGGGAGAGAGGGTCTCCTTGCCTAATTCCTCTGGAGGGACTGAAAGGATGGGAAGGGAGGCCATTTATGAGGATGGAGAAGAAAGTTGAAGATATTAGGCTCATAATCCATCGCACCCACATTGGAGAGAAGCCAAAAGAAGTTAACATTTTTTGTATGTATGTCCAACTGAGCTTATCAAAAGCTTTTGAGAGGTCAAGCTTGAGAATCATACCTGCCTGTTTGGAGTGCTTGAGGGAGTGTATGATTTCGTGCATGAGGATAATGCCGTCCAAAATCTGTCTTCCTTCCACGTAGCCCGATTGTTCAGGCGAAATGAGCAGGGGCAGTAGCGGCTTTAACCTGTTGGCGATGACCTTAGATATCACTTTGTAAATTACATTGCATAGAGCGATTGGACGAAATTTGTCTGGAGTACTAGTGTTTTCTTCTTTTGGGATGAGCACAATGAAGGTTGAGTTGAGTGAGGGAAAAATCCAATGAAGAGTACGCGATTCCTCCACTACTAGCCAGACTTCTTCTTTTATTAGCTCCCAGAAAGTGTGGAAGAACGTAGTGGTAAAGCCATCCGGGCCAGGGGCTTTTCCCTCCTTGAGCTGGTTCATTGCTGCATCCACCTCCTGTGGCGTAATCGGGTGCAGAAGGAGTTCATTGTGTTCTTCTGTAATGATTTTAGGCACATTTTGAATGATTTTTTCTATGGCAGGTCGTCTATCTATTTGGGGCTCTTGATGAACCTGCTGGAAATGTCTTATGAACTCCTGCTCAATCTCTGCATGATTTTCCACTCTTTCCCCTTCTGGATTCTGAATGAAAGAGATGGTGTTGTGCATTCTTCGTTGGATTGTGGTTCGGTGGAAGAATTTGGTGTTCCTTTCTCCTTCTTTCAGCCATCTGATCCTGGACTTCTGCTTCCACAGTATTTCCTCCTGCTTCCTTCTCTCCTCCAATTGATTGTGAATGCGCTGTTCCTGAGCCAGGGTTCCTTCATTGTGTCCCTCAGTGATTATTTGTTGCTGGAGCTCTTTCATTTCCTTGTTTAGATCCTGTTGCGCCTGAAAGATATTGCCGAAAGTCTCTTTATTCCAGCGCTTGATTTGGGCTTTAAGAAATTTGAGTTTCTGTTGAAACTGAAACATCTTTGTGCCTTCTGGCTGAGGGAAGGTGTTCCATGTAGATCTGATGAGGTCTTTGAAGGCGGGATGGGTGAGCCAGAACGCTTCGAAGCGAAATGGTCGTCTAGTGGCATTGCCCGGTCTTTGCCACTAGAGGGAGATAGGCCAATGATCCGAGCCAGAGTAAGGGAGAATTGATGCCGCTATATCGCCTCCAAGATGCATCGCATTGTCAGAAATGAGGAATCTGTCAAGTTTGGATGCGATTTGTTGCCTTCCTGTTCTTCGATTGCTCCAAGTGTGCGTGCCGTTGCAGAATTGCATGTCAATTAGTGAATTATTTTGGATGAATTCTTTGAAATGGGCATCTTCCTGCTCCAGCCTAGCTCGCCCTCCTTTCTTTTCCTCTAGCCTAGTTATCATGTTGTAATCGCCCCCCAAGATCCAAAGAGGGTGGACTCTATTAAGATTGAGCACTTCTATAGTATTTAGTACAACGATTTTGTTGCTTGCTTCCTGTGGGAAATAAATGTTGGTTAGATGGCCATGGATGTTGGTGCCTATGATGTGGAAAGTGGCCTGGATAATGTGATGAGAAGCATGAATGTCTGAAAGCGTTATCGCTTGTGTGTTCCAGGCAATAGCCAGTCCTCCTGAGGCCCCTGAGGCATCCACTGCAACCGAGTGACAACCTGGCCATGCCCTGGAGAGAATGTTTCCAAGAGTGATACTGTTACATTTCGTTTCTTGAAGAAAGAAAATCTGCGGCTGCTCCTGCTTTATCATGTTTTTTATTAATCTGAGTTTCCCTGGGCTATTGAGCCCTCTTAAATTCCATGAAGTTAGCTTCATGATTCACTATTGGGGGTGGGCTTGTAGTACTTAGTCAGCTTGGCATATCTGCCTGAGTCCACCAGGATTTTCCCAATTGCAATGGTTCGTTGGAGATCTGTTCTTCTCCCTCGCTTTTTGGAGTCTTTAGGGAGAAAGCCGCCATCCCAATGACTGCCTGGCTGGATGCCTAATTGTTGTTGCTGGTAAGCCCTGGAGATGATGACTTCCAATGTGCTGATCTGGTGCTCTGGGATCTTATCATAGTCCTTTTTTTTGCATGCTTGTTCAAGCTCAAGAATGTCAAGTCCTCCTAGGTCAATACTCTCAGGTTCTTCGTCCATTTGTTGTGCTTGGTTCTTTTCATCTGCAACGATTGCTAAGCTTAAGGACTGACTGGGAGCATCGTCAACATCCATTTCTTTTTCTTTCCAATCTGAGATCTTGCTGGCCTCCTTAGGGGTGTCATTGGTGTCAATAGGGGGGCGAGAGATGGGAGAGGAACCAGAAGGAGGAGGGATAGCGGAGGATGTGGAAGGCGTAGGGTTGGGCATCGTGTGCAGTGGATGATCAGCTGAGGCTTTAGCAAGGACCTCAAAGCTGTTGCTTGTTGAAGGGAAGGAGGCAGCGTCCTGCTGGGGTTTCTTCCCTGTGGAGGGTTTCTTGTGCGATCTTTTGCGACTTGCTACTTTGATGAAGCCATCTTGGTCTATTTTGTCTGAGGGATCAGAAGTTTGGGGTTTGGCATTTAGAGGACAGTCTCTAAAAAGGTGCCCCAGAGCATGACACCTACGACATCGAAAGGGAACATGTTCATAATCCAAGGGTTGAATCCATTCATAGTCATCATGGAAGAGACTTACCGAGTCCGGAAGGGGCATGTCCAGTCGCATGAAGACGCAAATACGGGCGTAGGAGGTGTATCTTCGCAGCTTCGTTTCTTCCACCGATTTTATGAACTCCCCCAGCCCATTTCCAATGTCTTTGAGTGAATCTTCATCCCAGTATTCCACTGGAAGCGAATACATCCTGATCCACACTGGTGCCCAGCTAAGGTCCTCCTTGTCCGGGTTAAATCTCTCCACCCATTCTCTTAAGTACAAGCCCACTGAGTTGAAGAAGTAGGGTCCTTCATCCATGATTCGATTCCTATCTTCAATGCAAATGAAGATCGCAGTAAAGAACCCTTTCGGTCCTAGCTGCAGGGTAACATGGCCCTTAGGTTTCCATTTGGCAGAGATCCATCCTTGCAAAGCTTTTTCTGTCGGCCAGAATCCGATAAATTTTCCAATGAGCGCATGGTCCTTCATATACTAGATTTTCCCATTTATCCTATGGCTGGGAAGTTCTATCTTGGGCCTTTCAGCTGCCACGGGTTTGCATGTCTTCGATGTGACCTTGGGCGCTTCCTTTGGCTCTGGTGTCCCATCTGGATTCTCTTTGCGCTCGTCTGACTGGTTAGTGGAAGCATTCGTCTTGTTTTGCAATGGAGAATCAGTATTGACTGCGTTTTCTTGTCCTGGCCTAGAGGGTAGAGTACTTGGTTGCGCCGGAGGCTCACGATTGGCGCTAGGGGAGGGCTTTGAGGTCCCCCCTTGGGGGAGATCCATTGCCGCTTTGATAAGCCAAGGGAGAGCTTTTGCAGAGGGTCTCAGAACCCTAGTTGCAGAGCCCGCGCATCCGCATCGCTCAAAAAAAATTTGATTCCCAGTTAGACCCCATTGTTGGAAAGGTGTTTTAGCAGAGATTGGCTTGAGGGGTAATGGTATAAGCTTTTTCTTTCCCTCAAAAATTTGACATTTGTGACAGGAAGTCACATATTTCTTTACATAAGAAAACAAGGCAGGCCAATAGGAACTGGCTCTAAGAATTTTATCAACGGTGGTTTTCCAGTAAAGGTGTCCTCCACAATCACCTGAATGAAACTCTTGTAATACTTTGTCAGATTCATCTTTTAATAAACATTTGAGAAGAATACCTTCATGATTCCTCCAAAACAAAGCATTGTCTAATATACAAAATTTTAAGGACTTCATTTTCAAAAATCTGCTTTTGGTCTTAGATAATTCAGGAGGAGCTTGTAAATTTTGTAAAACATAAATGATATCAGCACACCATGGTGATTCAATAAAGGCATGGCTGATTAGTGGAGTCACCATCTCCTCTTCATTATCTATTTGTGCAATAAAGTTTATATTCAGGGCCTGACAGTTTAATTCATCCATGAGCTTGGCTAAACCTTGGCCCTTGATTAATTTAGTTGGTTTGATTTCTATTTCATATTCTAAAATAGTAGCAATCCATTTTCCCCTCTTTCCATCTAGACCACCCTGAGTTAGGTTGTCTTTGATTACTGAATTGGGAACATAGGCTACTATATGAGAATATAAAATGTATACCCTAAAGTCCTTCATAGCTTTGACCAAATCAAAAGCTTGCTTTTCCATTATGTTGTATTTTAAGGGGGCATCTCCCAGGGCCTTGCTAAAGAAAGAAATAAGTTATTCATAGCCTTGGTCATTTTTCTGCAGTAAAACTGCAACAATTGTGTGCTCAGAAGCAAAGGAAAATAAGATGAAATCTCTGTCAAATTCTGGGCTGATCAAAACTAGTGTTCTAGTTAAGGCTAGTTTAATGTATTTAAAGGATTTCTTGGCCTCAACAGTCCATTTTATGGTCAAATATTTTTTCAACATATTGTTCAGTGATCTAATTAATTCTACTAGATTAGAAATAAATATTCTAAGAAAGTTAATTTTCCCTAAGAATGCTTGTAATTCTCTAATGTTCCTTGGATGTTGTATCTGTAAGATGGCTTCTATTCTTGCAGGGTCTATTCGGATACATCATTTTGAAATTATATGACCTAGTAACTTTCCTTCTTCTAACCCAAACAAAGACTTCTTGGAGTTTAGAGAAATTCTATATTTCTTGCATTTAATAAAAACCTGCCTTAAATGATCCAAATGTTTGGAATCAAATTTTCAAAATAAAGTAATGTCATCTAGATATATTACAAGGAAATCATGAGTTTCTTTGGCAAAGGCTATATCCATAGCCTTTGGAAAGTCGCTCATGCATTCATTAGTCCAAAAGGCATTTTCACATACATGAATGTGCCGCAAGGAGTAGCGAAGGCAGTCTTGGCTTGACCATCAGGATGAACTAAGATCTGATTGTAGCCAAAAAACCCATCCAATAATGAGCTTCTGGTTGATCCAACTACCCTTTGAAAAATATGATCCATTTTGGGGAGAGGGTAATTGTCTTTGAGTGATATTTTGTTGAGGTTCCTAAGGTCCACATAGAGTTTGATCTCACCAGTTTTCTTCCTAGTTGGCACCAGCTTTGAAACCCAATCAGAAAATATGATTGGTGTGATTATATAAGCATCATACATTCTCTGAATTTCCTTTTCAATTGAAGGTAATAGGACCAGATTTATCCTTCTAAGTTTTTGTCCGAAAGGTTTTTGATTTTCTTTTATAGGGATTGTATGTTGTATGATGCTGGTGTCATAGGATTTGAGGTCCTCATAACGCCAAGAAAAGACATCCTGAAATTCTCTTAATAACTCGATGTATTTTACTCTTTCAGTGGAATGTAATGATTTAGAAAGTTTGAACAATTTTGGATTTTCATTCGTGCCTATATTACACTCCTCCATATCAGATTTGAAAGGTTCCATTTGAGGCTTTCTAGGAACATCATTTGAATCAAACCAGTCTTCCAAAGGGGTTAATACCTTAGGTAAGAAATTTTCTTTGAGATTGATTACTTTAGTGTCTTCGTGAATTATCTCATCAATCTCAACTTGCTCTAGGTTCTCTACATCTAATTTTGTAAATTTAGTGGGATGAAATCTATCTGTCTTTTCACCTTCTATCTTGTTTATTTCTATTTTGTCTTTAGTGTTAGGGTCTATTGATGTGTCAGTATCTATATTTCTATTTACAAATTCTTGTTCTGAGATCAAAAAGTTGTTTATTTGTTTGTCATCTACAAATATTTTCCAGTTCTTCAAATTATCTGGAATTTCATGCCCGTGCCTTACTTCAGTAGTGTACTGATAGTTTGGCTGAAATGGTAACTTGCAGGTGCTGGAAAACATTGCTAAACTATGAACCTGCATATTATGTTTTCTAGGAATTACAACAACTTTCGTTTCTAAGAAAGTGTTTAGTATTTCTAAAATGGTTCCTCTATAACAACTTAATCTAGGGTCTTTGGTCATATATACAACATTAATTTTTTTTATTAGATATCATTTTTGGGATTCAACTATGTTAAGTAAGTCATTCACGTATTACCATTTCCATGAGAGGTAGTCGTAAGTGACTAATTTCTCATTGATTTGAATAGTTCATTGAGCATCACCCGATGTAATGAGTGCTAAGTGAACTATTCAAATCATGAGAAATTATTCACTTATGACTACCTCTCATGGAAATGGTCATACGTGAATGGCTTACTTAACGCAGTTGAATTCCAAAAATGATATCTAATATAATGCACTTCATAAACCCCATATACTTAAATTAATTTTTTTTATCACTAATTCAGAGTCTCCCATGACAAAAACTCTTATATATCCTAGCTTCCTAACTAATTTAAGAGCTAAAATTAGTGCTTCATACTCAGCCATATTGTTAGTAAATTTAAAATATAGCCTGCATGCATGGCCTTCTGCATGATCATTCTCCAAATTGTATATCCAAACTTATTGACTGACCCATCAAACTCAAGATGCCACAATATCTCATGTTCATAATTAACATCATCTGTCTCCACCAACTTTTCCTCACCTTGACTACCTTGTTTAGTGGAAAGTTCTAAATTTTGGACAATTTCCTCTTGTTTTGAAACTGCAATTTCTTTTGGTTCTGTATCAACACTGTCTAAAAGAGTTTCTTGTGTTTGATCAGTATTATACAAAATAAAAGAATCAATGTTTGAATGTACATAGTAGATAAGAAAGTTTTGAGGCCGATATTGGCTACTCACCATGTATTTCATTAAAGTTTCTCAATACAGGTTCTTGGGTTGTCCAAAAATAGAATTTGTTGCATATGACATATCAAGTTGTATAGATCCCTGAAATTTGGCTCCCCGTGACTTGGATAACAACATGCCATACTTCGGTGGGATGTCAGCAACCATAATATCCATCGGGATGCTCTTGGTAGGATATTGAAATAAGGTGACACAGAGGTCTTTAATCAACCCCAGACACTTTACTTGACTTGAGTCAAATGAAAATAAGTCCTTGTAAGGTCTTGTAATGTCTAGGTTCAATTTTTCCATTATTGATTTAGGAATCAAGTTACCGGAGGCTCCAGAATCTAACATTGCATTATGAAGAATTTTGTCATGGATGCTAAGGCTAATGTAGAAAGGTGGTATTCCTCCTTCTAGTGGTTTGCCATTGACATCTGAACCAAATATAAGTTCAGGTTGGTCATCAAACAGGTTAACAGAATCCTCATTTTCAACAATGTTTAGGGTTTGGTTTATCTGTGTTTTGTAGCTTTCATTCTTGATTACCTCTGTCAAAGGGACTGAAATCCTTAGCTTAGCTACCTCTACTCCCAAATTAAAAGGCAAAGGGGCTTTCTCTGTTTGAGGGTTTGGACTTTTGACAATAGGGATTTGAGTGGGATGGTCTTCTTTTCCTTTATTTGGGACCTCTTTTTGTGAATTTTCCGATCTAGTATTTTGAGGTGTGTCCACTAGTTTTTTAGGGGGAATTGAAGTAGAGGGTTGATCATCAGAAGGTTGATTAGGGGTTATATCTTCAATGGTAGGGCCAGAAGAATTCTGGTTTTGTCTGGGGAGAATCTAGAGGATTTTAGAAACCGGGGCTTCTTTGATTTTCTTTGGTTGATTTGGCATTGTTTTCTTGGTTTGGTTAGGGATATCATAATTCTTTTTACTCCTTAGGTTATATTGTTTATGTACTTCAAATATGGTAGAATCATAACCTTGTTTATAATCGAATGGCTCTCCAGACTGGATTTGCAACTATTGCATCATATGCAATTCCTGATCATCTTGGGTCAGAAAAACAACACCTTCATCATCTAATCCCATTAGGTTAATCTGTGTGTCTTTCTCTTGGTCTTCAGGATGGGATGTTTCTGCATAATTTTGTTGGAAAGGAGGTCTAATATTCTGATCAGGTCCATTTTTACCAGTATTTTGGTTTTGGTTTTGGTTTTTCCTAAAGTTCAGATTTCTAACTGGAGGTTCCTGTTGATTATCCCACTGGGGTTTCCTCTGTATATTCTCTATTCTATCCATTAACTTTTCCATGCCTTTCGCTAAGCTATCTATCTTAATGTCAGAGGGTGAAGGCTCATCTTTAGCAGTTCCTCTTCTTTCATTCCTAACTCTACCACTTTTAGCTAAGAAATTAGCCTCTAGACTTACTGCTACACTTTGCATATCTTCTAGGGTTGGGGGGTTTCTTTCCCTGAGCCGAAATGCCATGTCTGTTTCAAAACCATCAGGGAACTTTATCAAAGCTAAGTCAGGTGGGGGTCTAAGATTAACTAGAATTGCATTATATATATTGTTAAATATGGTGCAGTAATATTGAACAATCTCATTGGGTCCTCTCCTAATATTTTCGTATTCTAAAAGGATCTGAGGATTCTTTTTCTTTTCCCATCTATTCAAAAATTGTTGTTGAAATACTTCTAAACTATCAATACTATTATCAGGTAATGATCTAAACCATTTCCTAACATCACCAGCTAAGGTCAAACCATCAGGGAACTTTATCAAATCTAAGTCAGGTGGGGGTCTAAGATTAACTGGAATTGCATTATATATATTGTTAAATATGGTGCAGTAATCTTGAACAGTCTCATTGGGTCCTCTCCTAATATTTTCATATTTTGAAAGGATCCGTAGAGGATTGTTTTTCTTTTCCCATCTATTCAAAAATTGTTGTTGAAATAATTATAAACTATCAATACTATTATTAGGCAGTGATCTAAACCATTTCCTAACATCACTAGCTAAGGTCTGAGCAAATAATCTCATTTCGACATCCACAATATAAATTTCATGAAGTTCAAAGTAGTCTGTCATTTTATTGACATGGTGTTGTGTAGTGTAGTGTCCTATGCCATCAAATTGGATGATTTTACTCTGGTAGTCTGCTGGCATGGCACCAAGTGGAGCAGGTAAGACAAGGGGAGCATATCTATTTGCCATGGCTATAAGATGGGAAGGGCTAAAATGTGGGGTTGAGGCATTGGAAGATGATGCAGTAGTGGAGGATGAACTAGGACTAGTAGGTAATACTTGGGATATGATAGGTTGGTAAGGGAGGGAGGGTATGAATGGAGGTGGGGAATGGGATTTAGATGTTGAAGGGAATAATGGTGAACTAAGAGTAGTGGACAATTGTTCATAAAGCTTAGGGATCTTGGCAGTACTAAGGGATGATTGTGGTGAATTTAGAAGGTACTCATCAATTGATTTGTTGGCTTTTTGGACTTCGAGGTTTGCAATAAACTCAGGATCTATGACAGTGTCACAAATTTCACTTTTAGACTTTGATCTAAATAATGACAAATTGAATTTCTCATCAAAGGGAAGATATTCTAAAAACAACCATTCATCAAGGCATGAATTAGCTTTAACTAAGGGTGTGTGACTAGATGAAATTTCTTCTATTTTGGATTTTCTTGAAATCAGGTTGGGATTATCAAATACTGGGGGATGGTTTGGATCTGGGTTAGCCCTAGTATAATTAGTTTTCCTCGAAGCCAGAATTTCAGAATTTTTCAAACTTTTTTCTTTTTATGAGAAATGACTTCTAATAAATTACTTTAAGAGGCTCCAAATACAAAATTAAAAATTTCTTAAAGATTTATTAGGACTGAGGGTTTGTCCCCAATATGGTCGCCACTATGTTATCACTTAGAATTTTCCCTAGAAGTTATCAGAAGAAGGAAAAGACTGAGTTAACTACAAACCAATCTTTTAAGTATAGGATTTAGCCAACCTATGACTCAGAGAGGGCTCTCTCTATATGTTTTAGCTTTATTCTAGGCTAGTTCTTAAAGTTGAGGGGGGTTTTTGATTTGTATTGGAAGTTGGATGGTGGAATCCTTAAACAGATGGATAGCATGGTGTCTCTAGCTATTGGGCTATGGAGTCAAAGAAGGGCAGTAGAACTGGGATTAAATCATTAAAGGGAGTATTCAATGGGCAATCTAGCAGAGTGAAACATAGGTTTTCAGGTCGAATGGGTGAAATGATCTTAACCACGGTGAGAGGGCACTTAAGAATCCTAAAATCGGGACTAAAAGGAGGAACAAAAGATGATCATGAGAAAAGGGCAGTTAAGAATCCTTTACTATAGACCAGAGGGAAACTACCTGAACTGAGGAGCAATCAAGAATTCCTTAACTTAGATAATTTTAGCAGAAAACATACAAAATGCCTCATAGTCAAAACAGAGTGCAGTGAAGCAAGTTCTGAGATATCATTCCATATTAAAGCATTTATATTTCAGATACATTTAAGATTATGGAATTTTTTTTTAAAGAAAAATGACAACACAAAGAAGGTACTTGTCTGTATTTCGCACTACACGTGAATCCGGTGAAGTTTCTTTACTTTATTTAATAATCCAGCTTGCTGGTCCAATAGTGATACAATATCTTATAGTCTTTGATCAAGAAAACTATAGAAAGGTCTATGATTCCACCATACATACTTCGAATTGTGAATTATTTATACAAAAACTTATTACAAAATATCTCAAAACAACTTGAGATTTAATCTAGGAAATACAAATATCTTCTTGCAAGAAGATAGAGACAAACTATTTCATGTTGTCCGTTTTATTAAGGTTGCGCTGGCCTTTATTGTTGAAGTGTAGCCTTTTAATGTGGCTTGCAATTGTGGAGTTTCACGCTAGAGTCTTCTTTACTTTCATATTTCAACTGATACTCGTTAACTCTGATACCCTTTGACCCTACTGCCCTGTTTTCACCTGTTTTACCTGGCTGCCTTCATTTTTACTGTCTAGTAAATTTCTACTGTAAATTTATCACAATAAATATGTCATTTTCTCCCACCATTTAGCATTTGGTAATTTCACATTCACCATTCTCATGTATATTTCATCAGCCTCAGTATACTTTGCAAAATTTTGCTTGGTGAGGAACAAATGTTTTACCTCATGTTCAAGGAAAAACAAGTTTTCAAAAGTGTCATATAATACTTTTCCTATTGGTAGGGCTTTTATGGATGAAGTACTGGCCTGTTCCTTAGCCAATTTTCTGAGTCTATCACCATAGTCCAACTCTGTCATTAGTTTATCATTGATGACCATAGGACTGGGCAGACCTTTCTCCCTCAAAATCTGGAATTTATCCATGAACCTATCAATGGCTACTTGCATATTGTGGCACTTTTCTTCCAAATTAAGCATAAGGTTCCTTTTGGAAAGGACCTTCCTTATTTCTAAAATGACAGTTGTCCTATTTTCTATCTTTAGCTCTGGGAGCTCATATCTGTTCTTGCTGTTGAGGAAGTGGATGAGTCTATTTGCATCCTCTGGCTTATTTCCTAATTCTTCCTTCACTTTCTGGATAGCTTCTGTAGCTATCTTTACCTGCTTTGTTTGTTCAAAAATTACTTGGATTGATGGCCAAATATCATTGATAGAGTCAATGATATTGGCACACAACATTTCTTTGGTTTGTCCAGTGTTAAATACTTTTCTAGGATTTTGATGCTCTCACCCATCTCTGGGCCCTTTGTGTTTCTTCTTTCTGCTTCAGCTCAGAAAGTCTACAGTCTATTTCCAAACTTGTAACCTTTTCTCTTAACTTGTTCATTTCAGTATCCTGGATAGTCATCGCTTCCATGGCTTTGACAAGTTCTGATGCTTTCTCTCCTGATGCACCTGTTGCTAATGTAGACTCTGTTATCACTTGCAAGGCTATTGCAAGTGGAGTTGTAGGTGCCAAAGATGATACTAGTGTGGATGGCACTGCTGTAGAGACTGTGGGGATAACATTTGTTCAAGAGGTGGCCACATCTTCTTGTTTTAATTAGATCAAAGCATCCAATTCCTTTTCAGTCTCTTTATGTTGGTCATTCAATTTCAAGATCAAGTCCATTAGTTCTTCATGCCGTTGTTGGGCTTCTAGGACTTCCAATGTTTGTGGATACTGTAGCTGAGGTATTTTTAGTTGCTTCTTTAATTCATCTATTTCATCATTCTTATTTTTGATAAGCTGTTCTGTGGCTTTTATATCCTTGGTGTTGTGTCCCAATTCAATTACTAAGTCCTCTAAGGACTTGATCCTTGTGTCCTTAGCATGTGAGGAGGCCTTCTCTAACTGGAATTGTGCTGAGATATTGTTCAGGGAGCTCTGTTGCTGATGGGAAGCTATTGCTTTACTTGTCAGGGTGGAGTATATCATCTCTCTAGCCTATTTGTGTAGCTCAATCTGGTCTATGGGATGGATATCCCTTGCCAACACTTTGAAATCTACCCTTTTGAAATCTAACGTTGTCTTTGGTTGTTGGGTTGTAGGATTCATAAAGGTCATCTACAGCTTCCCCTCTTTAATGTCAAAGGCTGACATCAGCCTTGTTTGATTGGTAGGAGTCAGCTTCAGATATTGTGCATATGTTTGGGCCTTAAGCCTCTCATTTATAGCCTTGATTTCTTTATACCTTTCCTTGATATATTGGTTTTTAACAGCTGGCATTCTGAAAGAAGACATTTCAACACTGAGCTGCCTTTCCAACATCTGAGTTTGTGATGTGGAGGGCTCTTGCATGCCTCTAGATGGAGTGGCAAGCCTACTTTTTTTTGCTTCGGTATTAGTGACCTCCGTTGAGTCTTCAGCATATTCTTTCTCAGAGGCTGGATTTAGCCTTTGCCTCTTGTTTGATTCCTGCTGCAAATCAAAGGTGGATTTTCCTGAAGTGGAAGACCCTTCTCTATTTCTTTTTGGGATCTTCTCCTCATTCTAAGGAGTTTGCATGACTGGAGGGGTGGTCATGGTAGTCTCTATTCTTTCTAGTACCTACAGAAAAGAGTTGTCATCAAGCTGCTTTTCTAAATCAATAAGAGAATTCTCAACATCTATTCTGGTGCTATCCTGGTCTACTAGGGTACCTTCCACCCATTTTGTTTGATTTGCATAAGCTTTTATCTCAGGTATGGGATGGTGAATGAAAGGTCCTAGCTTGACCTTTTGTCTCTTCTTTGTGATGAATTCCAAAGGATCATATCTCCACACAAAACTTCTTTAGAACTTCATATTCTATAATATCGAGTCTGCCTCTTGGCTAGTCTCTCTAGAGTTGCATATGAAGGGGCCTATTTGGTATTTTATTTTGAAATTGGCCTTCTTCTTAGCATTGACAAAGTTTATTTCATCTGCATTAATAATTTGCCTATAGTATTCTAATGCAAACAACCTCATTGGGAGGTATATTGGTAGCTTGTATGGTGCCAACATGCAACCATAAATCCTGATTTCTATATGGTTCTGGTAAAGTTAGTAGTCACCAACTTTGGTTTGTTTAGATAACTGGAGGACTCTCTTTATTTTTGGACTGATTCTTGGAGGAGGGCTTCCAGTCAACATTTTCACGACTGAGTGTACAAATAAATCAATTAAATCAGAGTAAGAGTATGGAGAATGGCATTGGTGGATCAATGGGGTCCAAAAAACGACTGACTTGGGCTGGCCCTTGGTGTCCAGATTTTGAAGGGTGAGTGGGAAATTCTCTGATTGGTAATATAAGAACATATGGTATAAAACTGAGGAGTACACGAAAATCCTTTCATTCCAAATTCTTGTGAACTACTCATGAATTTTGTCAGCTATGAATGTGGCAAAGTCATAAATGGTTGTAGGAGGCTGTCCTGGGGTATAGATGGACACGAAAGCCAGGATAATTTCATCAATGTACTCAATTGTGGAGTAACCCAAAACACAAGATATCATGGCTACAATATTTCGGCCCTAAGGGGAAAATATAGTTGTTACATATGGAGGGGGGTCTTTAGGGATGTGCTTCTCTTCTATGATGAAGGTTTGGAGCAATTGGGCCAATTTTACAGAGCTGAGTTTTGGATATAAGTCCAATAGGTATCCAACTGAGAGGGGAGTTAGGTTTGGCCCTTGTTGTAGCTACAACATCTCATTGATGGACTCAGCAGTGATGATGAAAAGGACCTTCTGGTCATGAGACATGATGGTTTTGTGACTAGGGACGTAGCAAGCATAACGCATATGCACAATTTCAAGAAAAATGTGGACTTGGGGGAACTGGTACTTGTGAAAATTTGACTCCCAGAGGCTAATTTCATCAGCATGGTTCAAGAAATTGTCCAGACTTTGGCAATGTACTTTAAGTGGGAGCTCTCTGACAGTGGTATATTTTATCTGGAAGTCTCTTTCAGCCCAGTAAAGGTGGTCCAGGACCAAATGAGGTGTAGTGATAGGCCTCACATCCATTGCAATTGGGGCAGCCCTACTCAGTTCTTGTGGATTTGAGTGTGGGGGGTGATTTAAAGTTTTTAGGGAAATGGAGGTTTTGCAGTGGTTTATGGCTCACAGTGTTAAATTTTTTAGTAAATTTGATCTTTTTACTTAATTAACAGTGTCAAAGAGGGTGAACTGACTTGGAATTTGACAATGGAGTTGGAATTCCATGGTTAAATACCTAGAATTGGATGGAATTGACTGTAAATGGTGGTTGAAGGTAGATGCAGAGTTTTGTACGATACTGGTACGGACTGGTGAATGAGCTGGATTGTCTACAGCGTCTGTGGATGGAGGTTTATGAGTAATTCAGCTGTTTGTAGGGGTCATAATGCCTTTCTGAATTCTCAAAGGCAAAATGTGCAAAAAGAGTGAAAAGAGGGGTAAACGAGCTTTATAGGGAAAATAGTTAATTTTGGTGGGTTTCACTATTTGATGAATAGTGACGGTTTTCGGTTAAAAGGGGGCAGTGGTTTTGGGAGAGCGATCGCACTGCTTTTGTGGCGGGGGTGGTATTTGGGAGGGGTCACCTGTTTCCATTCAGTGTTTGACACATAGTGTCTGGGGTCAGGGGGAAAACCACCTTATCAGGCATTTAAAAGGCGGACATCAGGCCAGCCTGATATGCTTGTGGGGCATTGGATGTGGAGGAGGGACGATTGATGGTGATCGGGAGATGGGAATTACGTGGGGGTGAATGATGTGATTTGATGGGGGGCCCAGGGACTTAATCATTAGCGGTATGAGATTAATTTAGAGCCTAATATCATCGAGGACCTTTTAACACAGGATTAAGTGTAGAAATTTTGAATAATTTAACACATATTCAACAGAGATTATCCTGATCATGTACTATTGCGGAATACATACACAATACATAAGCTCCTCTACGTTGATCATCAATATAGCAACATCAATAAAAATAAAACATCAAGAGCATTCACACATTAACATAGTATGTAACCCGGGGAAAGCATCTCGCTAAAAACCCCAACTATCTGTATATTAATGATTGAGAGCATGTAACATTACAAAGTACAATGCTTATCACAAGAAATCCAGTACCAGCTCCACCCGTTACACACAATACAGCTCAGATCTGATCTCCAAATCTATTCCACTGCTTGCCTGCCTCCACTGCTCAATACCTGCTTAAGAACTTATGAGAATGGCTTACCAAACTCGTTTTTCACCTCAAAATAATCACTCACACTTTGTTGGACGTGAGCAAAGGCTACAATACTGGGCAAATACGTGATCAAACTCATTGGCATACTCAATCCCTTGATTGTGCAAGATCTGGTGCACAACTATAGTCACAACTGATAGCAATCTGATTCTCTACCACCTGTCCCTGTTGAACTGAACATGCACTGACATGCAACTGAGTTAACTGATGTATTCATTAGTTGCATCATGAGTTAATAATTAGTTTAACAACTCATCATTAGTCTATTTGCAGTTAGACTAATTACAACTAGTTTAACTAAGTCAAACTAAACACAACTCCATCAACTCCACAATCAACTCCACCAAACTCAACTGATTGAGTTCTAACTGAATTCATGCATACAACAACTCAACTGACTCATAAGAAAAGCGTATTTCCTTCTGACAGCTGCATGTGCCACCTATGTAGCTCAAACTGAAGTGCTCCAAGAGAATAAGATCAAGTTTATAGTCCAAATATTATTATGAGACAATAATATTTGACTTTTCTATTTTTGACAGCCAGTCTAAAAATAGACTTTGATCACTCACACTTTGATAAAAAATAGAAGTCCATCTATTTTTCCCAACTTGACCAATCATCCATAAACAACAACCTGCAATCCATAGACATGATCCATATGTCTAAAAATAGACATAGTCTAAAAATAGACTTGCGCCAAAAATAGCCTGCGGGCCCACTTAGTGAAGGCGACTCTTTTCACTAAGCTCCATCATCTTGTTGCAATCTCAACACTCCATCTCGATAAGATATGGATTATTAGCAACCCCTATCCTGCCTCGGTGGTACTCGAATTTGCTCCTGGTGAGAGCCTTCATCAGAATATCAGCATCCTGATCCTCCGTTGGAATGTACGAAAGTAACATGATCCTCCGCCGCACACAATCTCTGATATGATGGTACCTGATGTCAATATGTTTAGATCTATCATGAAACACAGGATTAGCCGAGAGTTTAATGCAACTCTTGTTATCACAGTAAATCACAGTAGGATCCAAATGAGAACTGAACAAACCAACCAGGATCTTCCTCATCCATATAGCCTCACATGCAGCCAAACTTACTGCCATATACTCGGCCTCCGCTGAACTGAGTGCCACGGATCTCTGCTTCCTGTTGTACCAAGAAACTGTTGTCGATCCAATACTGAAGACCCCTCTTGATGTGCTCTTTCTATCCGTTGGGCTCCCTGCCCAATCTGCATCCGTGAAGCCACATAGCTTCACCTCATCCTCCTGTCTGTACCACAAACCATATCCTGATGTGCCTCTCAAGTAGCGCAATACATGCTTGCCTGCCTTCCAGAAGAGCTTGGTAGGCTTAACCATAGCCTGTGAAAGCTGGTTAATTGCATAGCATATATCGGGTCGTGTATTGACCAAATACATCAGCGACCCCACCAACTGTCGATAAACAGTGGCATCCACTTCTTCTCCCGAAGTGGCATCCTCCTTCCTCCAACCTCCAGGAAGAGGAGTATCAACAGGCTTGCAGCCATGCATGTTGAACTTCTCCAGTATCTCCCGAGCATACTTGCCCCGAGAAACAAACAGTCCACCACTACTCTGCCATATTTCCAATCCTAGGAAATAGTGAAGGAGGCCCAAATCCTTCATCTCAAACTTTGTAGCAAGATCCTTTTTGCATGACAGTATCAACAGCTCATCACCCGTTAGAATCAAATCATCAACATACAGTACAATGATAAGCAACTTACACTTCACCACAATCTGGTATAGGTTAGGATCTGCCTCGCTCTTAGAGAATCCAAGTCTTGTGAAATAGCTGTCTATCCGTGTGTACCAAGCACGTGGTGCTTGCTTCAACCCATACAATGCTCTCTTGAGCCTGCACACATGTGACTCGCTGCTGAAGACCTCAAAACCTTCGGGTTGTTCAATGTACACCTCCTCCTCAATGACTCCGTTAAGGAACGCAGTCTTCACATCCATCTGATGAATGTGCCATCCCATCTGCACTGAGAGAGCAAGAATCGTCCGTATGGAAGAATACCTTGCGACAAGTGCAAAGGTCTCCTCATAATTGATCCCCTCAATCTGTGAAAAGCCTCGGGCAAAAAATCTTGCCTTGTACTTCTCCACACTCCCGTCAGCTGCCTTCTTAACTTTGTAGATCCATCTCGAACCCACCACTGATTTCCCTTCCGGTCTAGGAACAATCTCCCATGCACTGTTTCTGACAATAGAATCATACTCTTCCATCATGGCGTCTACCCATGCGGGATCCTCCACAGCTTCCTCGAAAGAGGATGGCTCAGTCACAACACACTTGCTCATATGAGCCATGTATCCAGTGTACCGATCAGGTGACTGTCTCTGCCTGCGTTGGGCTGTAGGTGGTCCTACAACTTTCTTTGCATCTTGAGCCAGTCGCTTAGCTTCTGTCAAGCACTTTTGCCCTCTAATGGTTGGCACTGCATGAGTGGTCTCTTCCACTCCATGAACCTCATCCTGTGGCTGATCCACATCCTGAAGCTCATCCTTAGGAACTAATAGCTCCTCATCTGCATGCAAGTGTAGCTCCCTCTCAAGCGAACACTTCATGGCTTTCTCCTCCTGAAATTTTATATCCTGTCGCACAACAGTTTTACCACTGTCTGGTAAATACACACGATAGTTGTGGGGCATATCAGTGTACCCCACAAATATCCCAACCTCTGCGGTCGGCTCCAACTTCTTTCTGGCATCCTTCGTCACATGCATGTAAATGTTAGCACCAAAAATCCTCAAATGAGAAAGATCAGGCTTCTTACCAGAATAAGCCTCCTCGGGACTCATGCCAAGTATCCTATGAGGACAACGGTTCTGCACATAAACTGTTGTATTGCATGCTTCCGCCCACAAGTGAAGGGGTAGGCCCTGATCATGCAACATTGCCCATGCAGCACCCACGATCGTTCTGTTCTTCCGCTTAGTTACTCTATTCTACTGTGGGTTATGGGGAGCTATGAGCTCTCTACGAATCCCTTCTGCCTTTCAGAAATCCTTGAACTCGTCCAAGATGTATTCACCACCATTAGCACTCCTAAGAGCCTTGACCTTCTTCCCCGACTCCTTCTTGACCAGTGCTTTGAATTCACAGAACTTTGAATATGTCTCGCTCTTCTTCTGCATGAAGAAGATCCAGCACTTACGAGAGAAATCATCAACAAAAACCACATAATACTTGTGTTTTGCTGTCGAAGCAACTGAGAAAGGTCCACACATGTCTGTGTGAATTCTCTCAAGGATCATCATGGCGCGACTATCCTTCTTGTGAAAGGTGGCTTTCACAAACTTCCCCAAAGTACACCCCTTGCACTGATCTGACTGTGCAAGTGTGCCTTTAGGAATCCCTGTAGTGATCTGCTGCAGTATCTTCAAGGCTCCATGGTGAAGGTGACCCAATCTCCTGTGCCACAACTCGCCATCATCTCGGCTCACCAATCCTTCTGCCTTGCCCGCCATTGCTGCGCATCCATCTACATGCAACTGATAAAGGTTCCTCACTCGAACCCCTATCTTCCGGGTCTCACCGGTTTTCTTGCTGCGCAAGAAGGCTTTTCCCTCGCTGAAAACAACATCATACCCCTTGTCTTCTAACATTGCAACTGAGATGAGATTCTTCGTCAATCCTGGAACATGCATGACTTCCTTCAATACGAAGGGTTTACCAGACTCCCTCTCAAAGGAAATGGTACCGATACCAGTCGCACTGTATCTACCATCATCGCCCATCTCGATGTGCACTCCAAGATCTTTGTCCTCCAGATCAGAGAACAAATCTCTATCTCCTGTCATGTGAAAATATGCACCACTGTCCAAGAACCACACTGATCCCATCACACTTGAAACCAAGCATGTGATCAATGAAAAATCAAGCTCAAACTGTGAGGCTAGAGCCTCTCCTACTGAAGATCCAGCAGCCTGCTTATTCTTCTTCTTCTGCGGACAATTAGTTGCATAGTGTCTGTGCTGGTGACAGTGAAAACACTTCACCTTGGACATGTCCTGCTTCTTGCCTTTCGCACCGGAATGAGAAGCTTTCTTGTTCTTCCCCTTCTTTGCTTTGGCAGCCAAAGCGCAATTCTCTTCATCATATACCTTTGATGAAGATCCATTCTCACCTTTATTGTTTCTGAGTTTATCCTTGAGCGCCAGGTCGCTCTTGCTTTGGAATAACATTTGCAATCCGTTGAAAGACATTTTCAACAACACTGCTGCAAATTCGAATTTCCACCAGCTCAAACTCAACTGCTTCCAATCTAGAATTCGTGAGAACACAATATTTCTCGTACAGAGATTGACTATATGGGAATTCACCAGATATCTCACCTTCCAAAGGAAGGATGAATCCAGAGGCTACCTGGCCCAATTACAGACTCTGCCTAAAGAAATAGAATGTAAACACTTCCTGAATAGTAGATCTGATGATCAATCCTCGCTTGATATCCTGTAAAAATCTCTTCTACAAATCAAGCAGCTCTGATACCATGTAGAAATTTTGAATAATTTAACACATATTCAACAGAGATTATCCTGATCATGTACTATTGTGGAATACATACACAATACATAAGCTCCTCTACGTTGATCATCAATATAGCAGCATCAATAACAATAAAACATCAAGAGCATTCACACATTAACACAGTATGTAACCCGGGGAAAGCATCTCGCTAAAAACCCCAACTATCTGTATATTAATGATTGAGAACATGTAACATTACAAAGTACAATGCTTATCACAAGCAATCCAGTACCAGCTCCACCTGTTACACACAATACAGCTCAGATCTGATCTCCAAATCTATTCCACTGCTTGCCTGCCTCCACTGCTCAATACCTGCTCAAGAACTGATGAGAATGGCTTACCAAACTCGTTTTTCACCTCAAAATAATCACTCACACTTTGTTGGACGTGAGCAAAGGCTACAATACTGGGAAAATACGTGAGCAAACTCATTGGCATACTCAATCCCTTGATTGTGCAAGATCTGGTGCACAACTATAGTCACAACTGATAGCAATCTGATTCTCTACCACCTATCCCTGTTGAACTGAACATGCATTGACATGCAAATGAGTTAACTGATGTATTCATTAGTTGCATCATGAGTTAATAATTATTTTAACAACTCATCATTAGTCTATTTGCAGTTAGACTAATTACAACTAGTTTAACTACGTCAAACTGAACACAACTCCATCAACTCCACAATCAACTCCACCAAACTCAACTGATTGAGTTCTAATTGAAGTCATGCATGCAGCAACTCAACTGACTCATAAGAAAAGCGTATTTCCTTCTGACAGCTGCATGTGCCACCTCTGTAGCTCAAACTGAAGTGCTCCAAGAGAATAAGATCAAGTTTATAGTCCAAATATTATTATGAGACAATAATATTTGACTTTTCTATTTTTGACAGCCAGTCTAAAAATAGACTTTGATCACTCACATTGTGATCACTCACACTTTGATCAAAAATAGAAGTCCATCTATTTTTCCCAACTTGAGCAATCATCCATAAACAACAACCTGCAATCCATAGACATGATCCATATGTCTAAAAATAGACATAGTCTAAAAATAGACTTGCGCCAAAAATAGCCTGCGGGCCCACTTAGTGAAGGCGACTCTTTTCACTAAGCTCCATCATCTTGTTGCAATCTCCACATTAAGGACTAAGGGCGAGTTTTTTTTAAGTTTTTTCTGGATAAAGGGTAGTAACATAGTTTATAAAATAAACTAAGGGGTGGGGCTATTTTATATAAGGGGTTTAAATATATACGGGGTAGTTGGTTTTTCGGGAATTTTATATAGCTAATTAAAAAGTTAATATGAAGTGAAATGAGCGGAAGGGGAATTGTGCCTAGGTGTATGAAATGTTGTGTATTTTCCATATACCTAGTACTTAGGATAAATGTATTTGGTGGGTTTTTGTACATAAACTCAACCTAGGAAAAATAACTCAACCTTAGGAAAAGGGGTTTTGTGAGGGGGATGAATGAATTATGATGAAATTTAACACCTTTCCTTCCTAAATCATCAAGCTGGGGGTCCGGTCCCACCAGATGTCAGAGAAATGCTCTAAGCCTTTTTGACTTAAAAACTATAGGTATTAATATTTTGCTTATGGAAGGGGAGTTAGTGAGTGTCATGGGGGTTAAACTGAATGAGGGGATGTTAAGTAAACCACATTGTGAACCATTGCCTTCGTTTTGTTTACCAATTATTGCATATTTAAACAATACATTTGGAACATTGACATAAGTGCTTCCTGTATCAATTGAAATGATATTTCTGCAACCTTTCTACTACTTACCCACTTACTCATCCTACCATTTTTTCTTCACTTTATTTGGGTGCATTTAGATTAGCAAACCCTTATCAATATTTTCTTTTCTTTACAAAATAAACTATCTAAGTCTAACACTATATCATCCAAGGGCTTAGATTAAACTGATGAGCTCCTTTTATTCACTCTACCTATCTAATGATCTGCCAAGATTACACTGTTTGGTCAGATTTATTCACTACCTATGAAACATAAAATTCAAACCATGCAATAGCCATGTTTAAACATTTTGACTATTCATGGATTGTGGCATAAGTGACAAGCTGCACACAATCATTTATTATGAATAAAAAGTAAAGAGTAGTGGCATTTTGACTTGCACACTTTCCATGGTCTCTTTTGTCTTTTGGGGTTCATATATTTAATTTTTTGACCAATTTTCATTCTTTTTGTCCTTTGATTATTCTTTTAGGACATACCCTCTTTACATTTTTTAAATTTTTAATATAGAAAACATTTGCAGAAAACAAAGGTATGTGCAATATTACGAGGCTTAACCTTAGTCATTCAAAATTATGATTCCTATTGGTATAGGAACCTAACACGGGTTAACCACTTTATTTATTACTATGGCCCATCCCATTATTACATTATTCCCTTGGGTACCTCCCTCTGTACCCCATACTATCCCCCCTAGGTATACTACATTTCTAGGGTTTTCAGGTCTTTCCTAGGGTTTTTCTTCTATAACTACTTGTTTTTGCAGCGACCTCGCGCACCTTGGGGATAGGGGTACATTTGGTGCTTTGGAGTGACTAGCGTGGGCTTCCATGACTCCTAGTAGCCCTTTCTCCATAAATTATTAAGAAGTTTCTTAAAATATTCTCTTAGACATACAGTAACAGACTTGACTCACTCTTGATTGCAATTCTCCAACTAAATTCTCCAGAGAGAAAAGTGTAAAATGTGGAGCAGGACATAGCTTTTATAGTGAATTTGAATTTTGAACCTCATGATTAACTTATATATTGTTCATTTAATGCAGGTATGGAGCTAGATTCCACTAGCCGTGCTTCATAAATGCTTTCTCCTCCACCTTTTAACACCAACTTCCTTTTAACAACAACTTTTCCTTGCAATGATCATATTTTTCTGGTTATCTTCGACAATTGCGTAGTAATCTACCCTCCGTCACGGTTCTTTCGGACTTTGACATACTTCTGAATATCGCGCAATAATCCTCCTTTGGCATGGTTCTTTCTGACTTTGACATACCCCTGAATATCGCATGTTAGCCTTCGTTTGGCGTGGTTCTTTCCGAATTCGACATACCCCTTCTCTAGAGTAGTTTATAATCTAGTGCCCACTTTCCACTATAGGTAGCACTAAGACTCTTCTCCTTTTTTCTTTCAATGCAAATCTCTAGGGACAGAGTCGCCCCTTTATACCTTCAATATGCTACCATTCAATGTCCTGGACTCAGCCGACCCCTTAACTTTGCGAGTTGAACTGTGCCACCATCAGAGA
Source organism: Pinus tabuliformis (assembly GCA_031772625.1). Taxonomy (NCBI): domain Eukaryota; kingdom Viridiplantae; phylum Streptophyta; class Pinopsida; order Pinales; family Pinaceae; genus Pinus; species Pinus tabuliformis. The sequence continues at coordinate 105,897,901 of CM062816.1, forward strand.
CATGTTTGATGATATACGGTCCTAGTCAACATGTCTTAAATTTTCTTGGTAACTTCGCAAATTTTCTATCATATAAGAGTGCAAGATCTCCTTCCCATAATGTCTTTTACTTGATATTCTTTTCATGCCAGGGTTTCTCCCTTGCTTTTTGTACTTGCTAATAAAAACCTTCTATAAATCTATCCTCTTCCAAAATAAGCAATTGTGCCACCCTCTCGTCCATTATATTAGAATTTGCCATGTCAGTGAAGGATGAAATTATTAAACTAGGCACAATGTACTCCATAGGCATGGCTGCTTCTTGTCCATATACCAACCTAAAAGGTGTTTGGCCTATCAATTTCTTGCATGTTGTCCTATATGCCCACAACACCACTAGAATCCTTAGATCCCAATCAATTATGTTCACATTCCACACTTTTGTGAGTGCAGTCTCCAGAATTTTATTGAAAGCTTTGACTGTCCCATTCGTTTGAGGCTGATATGGGGTACTCTTCTGATGGTGTACTTGAAACTCTTCAATCAATGCCTCAATATGTTGGAAATAATACTAAGAGGGGGGGTGAATCAGTACTTACAAATCAATAACTTTTCATTTCCATAATCAGATTTATATACACTACTTCAGTGAAGGGAACTCGTGTGTGCACACAACTATTCTTAAGGAAACCAATGTATATCCAATGAACTTATGATTCAGTTAATTCATTATATGTTTATCTATAATCATTGCATCAATACTTTATTAAACATTAAACAGTAACCATGTGCAGTAATAATAGAATAAACCATCACACATAAGCAACACACGTCAACACCAAGATTTAAGGTGGAAACCCAATGTGGGTGAAAACCACCTACTACTGTCGTCTCTGTTTTCTTTTAATAATAATAGAATCTATTTACAATATTGTACTGGTTCAGACTCATACCAGTACACAGGCACCCACCTGGAGAAGGATACAACCTTCTCTCGTTCTCCAACTTCTTCTGGAAGGTAGGTACAACCCCCTAGTTCTTGTACTAGCCGATATATCTACTAGTACGTAGGCTTCGACCTATAGAAGGCTACAACCTTCACTTGTTCTCCAGCTGCTACTAGAAGGGAGATCGAACCCCCTGATCAAATCACCAACCACTATTGACATGAGGATTTGACTTCCTGACTAAAGGCTCCAACCCTCAGTATCCTCCAGGGACCATGTTTCATAAAGTTTTAGACTAGATGCTCCTGGTACACAGCAATACACATGAAGGCCTCATTTCATCAAATTTTCATATTAGACCCATTAGTAATGTTGAAGCTCAAAATTAATCACCACTACAATACAACCATAAAATACATCTGCATTAACCAATCACTGAAACCCAATCAATCTATGATATAACTGAAACCCAATCATCAGTCTCTGATATAACTGAAGCCCACTCATCAATCTTTGATATAACTGAAGCAATAAAAAACTGAAACCTTTGAACCTCTGACACAACTGAATCAAACAATCACTGAACCTTTGACACAACTAAATCAACCATTCATTCAAACTTCATCAAATTCAACCAATCAACTCGAATAGACAGATCAATGTAACCAATACATAGATCTGAACCCAAAACACTGCATCAACAACCAGAACTAACTGTAACCTCGAAAGGCATGTGTCAGAATGTATACGCTTCTTTAATGAAGCAAACATGCGTGTATACGCTACTTCCTTTTTCCCAACCTGCGTATACCTCTAAAGATACTGAATCATAAAACCTATAAACCAAAAACTGTACCAATCAGTGACATTCTGAAGTTATAATATCATATTATAGAGTTATAAATAGATAACAACAAGGATCACCCTTATTTCTCAATCAATTAATCAATGAGACACAAATTCTTTATGCATTTAGTTTTACTTTCAGATCTAAGAAGACTTCATTGAAAGACAACAGTAAAATAGCAGCACTGATTTGATAGATCAGTCATCCTTGAACATCAAGCTTTTCTTTTGGATACGCTACTTGGAAGAGCCAAACCAACGTGTACATGCACCTTCACCAAAGCGAACCAGCGTATAGATCTACAAATACTTATAACTTTGCGGCAATTCTTGACTTCAAACATACCCTGATCATCACATATAAAGGATAAAACATGTGTTAGCAATCATATCTAGCCCATCCATTATCAGATCACATAATGATAAGTCATTATGATCCTGATCCATCATTAGATCTCATCCATCATCAAACGCTCAGATGCATATTTACTCTAGATCAAGTAAAGTATCAGAAACCCATAACATGCATATTTGCTTTTGATCTAACACTTCATAAGATATTCATTACTCATGTAGTTAACCCTTTGATATTCTCCTCCTTACATACTTGGATCCTCTATCAATACCTCAGACCAAAACCACTTAGGACCAATACCTTGGACTAAATACCTAGGGTCAATACCTCAGACCAAATACCTTGGACGAAATACCTTGGACCAATACCTTGGACCAAAATACCTCGGACCAAAACCTTGGTTTTTCAACATGTACCAAATACCTTGGACCAAAATACCATGGACCCAATACCTCAGACAAAAACCTTGGTTTTCCAACATGTACAAAATATCTTCGACCAATACCTTGGACCAAATACCTCGGACCAAGACCTTGGTTTTCCAACATGTACGCACTTTTCTTCCTGTGGTAGTGCATGTATACATATGCACTCTTTTTGTTCTGTGGACCAGCGTGTATATGTTGTTTTGACGAAGTGGACCTACGTATACTTCTTAAACTGCTTTACATCAATCTTTTCCTTTACCTTCTTTATTCTGATCAATAGACCTTAGTTCCATCTTCCTGTTCTTCTGTACCAATGCCCTGTTACCTCTAAATAGACCTGTTACACTATATTTTGCCATATTACTTATGAAATGATTCCTTTGAACTGTCATGCATTTTGTCACATCTGATATCTCTCCTGTAGATTCATCTAGTTACCATATACAAGTGAGTTGTTCTGCTAAAAGTGGGTTGCATCAAGTACAACACATGCATCATAATGCCAACAATATCACCCTTTGGACTTGATGGCAACCATGTTGGTGTTGATTACTGCAAGATGTAGAAACTGTTAGAGATAATAAGAAACACCAAAATATTCTCCCTCTTTGAAATCAAGGGCAAAGAGCAGAACAAGTTATTCTCCCCCTTTGACATCAAGGGTAAAGGGCTGACCAAAATGAAGACTTTCATATCTGAATAGCTAAATATGAACATTGATCATGCTCCCCCTAGGCACATGTTGAATTTTCTAATTAAAATACCCCTTTGTACATGCTGAGATACACTATACCATCCATGCTCCCCTTGAGCACATGCAGAGTCTGCAAAAATATTTTCCAAAACAATAACATAACTCTATAACTCAACTTTGTGAGTATGACCTTCCTATCACCAATGAATCATACATACATCAATCTCCAAACCAAGTGGGATATACAAAATTTCACTCATCTACCCAACCAAGTGGGGATATACCAATTGTTTATACATGACTTAAATATAGTAATTATTACATCATCCTTCCCATGCATAGTGGGAGTACAAATTACATCATATGACCAAGAGGGACTCATTAAAAGACTACGACAGACAGAGACATATTACATCATGGGTCTTTATATAACCTTTACATTGAATGATATTTATAACATAGACCAAAGATCTAAACAAGACCATGATAGTCATCATCAACTATCATACACCATGTATGATCTGCACCACAAGCATCTGTCAGCAACATCCAGACCAACAACCTGTATATGTCCATCATTAGTTCCCAAGATATGACCATGTAATTATCATCAACCAGTGACAAAGTATGCTGCATATAGATATCAACTCATCCTCTTGATCTCATCAAGATCAACTTGCTCTGTTTCCTTAGTAGAAAGAGCCTTATCATAACCTTATATGTCATATCTCCAAGTAGTAACACAAAATCATTCACATCATATCATATGTATGTGAAAACACCATATTCATCATCTATGATCATAGCATCATCATCAAGAACTGCATGATCTTTCCACAAGAACCCTCAATATATCAACCATGTAACATCACTTGGAAACATCCCACATATGATAAGAATCAACCACGATAATCAACATATGTGAATATCAAGCCTATCATCATAAAGTAATAAGTCATCATCATTATGTGACTAAGTAAGCCATGTCTCTGTTGAGGGCCCTGAAATCGGGTCAAAAACAAGGGGGATACCCACCCGGTCGGGAACCTGGTTGGCGGCTCCGTGCCCGTTTGGTGTAGCGGGTCCGACTGGGGATAACGGGACCAACTTCCTGATCTAAGGGGTGTGTGTGTGTAGAGTTTGGTGATGTGTGTGTGTGTGTAGAATATGATAATGAAAATCTGGAATTATTTCTGAGCTAATTTAATTCTAAACTCTGAGACTGAATTTTATACTACTTTAATCTATCAAGAACAACACATCTAATCTACGCTAACCCGGGATAGAACTTTTTCCATTATGCGATCTAGAAAGATTTCACACAATAACTGGTAATGAAGATTATTCAGCTATTATGAGAATATAAATCAATTAAGATGAACCATCCTGCATAAAAAGTTAAGCAAAACGGTTGTGAACAGCATATCACATAATCAGTTATTCATGTATTAAGCACAAATCAATGACTCCACCGTACAAAAGTGTCAAATGGTAGTCCACTCATTCATACATTAACATATAAACAACATGACCTGTATATTACTCTAAGAATGCAAGCAGAAATTCGTCAAGAGATAAAAGTACCATTTATGACTGATTTTATACTCACAGACCTTAAGCAATAACGATCTATTTCTACTTAATTCTAATGCCTACTAAGAGTACAGAAGTGCAACATCAGTAGCAGGTATTAAAATGCAAACATAAATAAATCTCGATCCGTCCATTCATCAAAAACCCCCTCCGAGGGTGCAAAAGTGCATGTTCTGAGGACAAGTTTTTTGCCAAATTTCCGGACCCTTCTCCAATGCAACGAGAAGGGTTAAATACTACTAACCGGCTAATTTTAATTACACAAATTTAGGGAACGTCTTCAAATGACCGTCCTTTTACTAAAACAAATTTATTTCTAAAAATTGAATCTAATTTCTAACCATTTCTGTATCTGCACCTTAGTGTTGTAAGCGATACGCTGTTCGCCGTGAAAGAGTCGGCTGCTTGTCCTTTCCTTTTGTTCGAGCTTGAAAATTAGAAATAACAAGAGCTGGCACCTCTTTCTGACAAACTAGAAGATATTTTTGAAAGTGTTCTTCTGGAGGAGTGTCTTCACGGCGTGTATACTTAGTACAACTCAGATTTCTTTCAAACTGATTGTGCTGTTGCTATTTCGGTTTCCGGCTGTGTGAATGACTCAATGATTTGGGGATTTTTTTGCCTGAACGATTTTCTCAATTGAAACTTGTTTCCATTCTTTGTTCCAGGCTTTTCTGAGACATCTTTCCCCTTAAGCGTTTTTCTTTTTGCTTTACCCAATTTGGGACTTAGGATCTTTCATAAACGCTTTGCTTTTGTGCGCCTTTGACTCTGAGTCCTAGATAGCCTATTTCCATCAGCATTTGTTGAGTGATACTCTGGAATCCGCGGCCCTGCTGTATGCGGTATCCATCTGCGAAGTCATCTCCTCTCTGTTCTTCTAGCTCTGGCACTTTTCCTTAGATGTTTCCTGCATATAGATTTATATCAGTTGCTGACTTATAGTTCACGTAAATGAAAAGAGACAGAAGAAAAGATTGACATGAAAGCAATTAAGTTCCAATGAATGCGTAATCATGTCACCCATTATGACTTGACTCTTCGAAAAACGCAACATAATCATCTTTGGATACACAGGCGTACAATCATTAATTTCCCGTAAGGTGCGCGCCTAATTTTGGGCTCACAGATCATGCCGAGGAATGCCTGCGACGAATGGCTTCTGCGATTTGCATCGCAGCATCGAAGATTGCGATGTAAATAAGTGGTATCGCAGCAATTGATGGTCTCATTCGTCGCAAACCATAGATCGCAGGTCGCAGCTTTGCATGGTCGCAAATCGCATATCGCAAGATCGCAAGGTTTTTCGCTTTGTCACTTTGTGCTGCTTATGCGACATTGCGACGTGCGACGTTGCATATCAGCCGTCGGCGGTTATTTAGGTTTTCCCTTTTTGAGCACTTTTAATGCATGCGGTGCGATGAGTTCGCGCGTCGCTCCCTTTCAGTGTATTCATGCGCTTTGGGAGAGCGCTTTTTTTTTTTTTTGCGACGCGATATAGCTCTTAGGGAGTTAATACAAAAGATTTTTCAAACAAATTTTTTTTTTGGATTTTTGGTTAAGGGTCCCCCTTTGCTTGATGTTATTACTAATATTAAACAAAGAGGGGGGTTGTTGGTGACCACAACAATGGCGATTCACTGTGAAGAACCAGTTATCTCTGCATTTCTATTGACCGTTCACTTCCGAAACAACGAAATTTTTATATGTCTAAATTTTGTTATGGACAGATAGAGTAGATTACCCCTCACCTTGTCAACGATATTTTGTCTCAACCCTTTTTATATCCCAATTGCTTGCTTCCTCAGGTTTTTTCTTGCATTCGCATCAGACATTACTTGGTCTTGATTAAAGATAAAATAAGGTCTTCTCTGTGTACTGGCTTAAAAGTATGCTCATTTGTCGTAGGTAGAGCCTCTGCTGCCTGCAAGCGTCCATAGCCTCGACAGGGTTACCATGTTATCCAGCAATGATCCTTTTTCCTGTTTGAGGTTACTCGCAACATTCCAGAGAAAAATCCTTTTTGACACATTTTTCCTTTTTAAATTCTCTAAAGAACAATGTCTTGGTTTGGTGGCCAAATTATGACACAGTCATTCACTTGATTTACACTTTTGCTGAACAAGCCGGCTCGTGATGAGACCTCTTGTCTTTTGATTGCAACAATCTTAAGTCGTTGCCCTGTTTTGATAGACAGTATTGGCAAAGTCAGCAAGTTATAATATCTGTGATCATGATAAGCCGGCTCGTGATGAGACCTCTTATTCTTTGAGATATAGTGTTTTCCTTGGATTGTTTCTCTGAATGCTGTAATTTCCTTTTAGCAGGGAGGAAGTCATTCTTTTTCCTTAAGAAAGATTTGGACGACAATAATAGAGTTTTTGAAAACAACAGTTTTGCAGAGAATGCTTATTTTATTATTGATGATACCTTTCATGGTGCCGATACAAAACAATTCTTTGACCAAAGGTTGCTTTTGTCAAAGTTTTTTAGAGGTTGAAACGAGTATCGTAATCAAAGTGAAGTTAACTCTATTTTTCAATAATAAAATTCAGATTCTCAAAAAATTTTGCTATTTGTACAAGCGAAATCAAAATCTAATAGAGAATTGGCGTGCTCTTTCATGAATCCTTTTTAAATGATCATTTACAACGGTTTTTATTCATAAAAAGAGAAAAACAAAACAAAATAAAAACTAAAAACTAAATCTATCCTACAAAAATTAGAAGAATTCTCTTCTATGGAAAGTATAATTTAAGAATCAGTCCATTGACAAGTAAATAATCTCTCCTACTTGCCAGATCCTGCAACACGAATGTAGACGGGTCTACGACTTCTACAATTTGAAAAGGGCCAAGCCACAGCTTTTGAAATTTCGTATGTTTGCCATTTTCTTCATGAGCCTTATCCCATTTCAAAACTAAATCACCCATCTGAAAGTTTTTTCTGGTTATGATGCTTGAGTCAAAAGAAGATTTTATTAGCGCTTGGTGATGAGCATGGGTTTTCCTAGCTTGTTCTCTTTGTTCTTCTAGTTTGATTATTTCCATTTGTCTTAATTGTAAAGAGGAAGTAGATACTTCATCGCTATATTGCACTAAAGACAAAGATGGAATGACTAGGTGAGTCGGAAGAACCACTTCTCTCCCATAAACTAAATTAAAGGGAGAAGTGCCGATTGAAGCTTTCTTTGTGATTCTATCAGCCCATAAAGCATTTACCAATGCTTTGTGCCAATTCTTTTGGTTTTGGTCGACTGTTCTTTTGATAATTCTGATTAGGTTCTTGTTTGTTGACTCAGCCAATCCATTACCTTGCGGATAGTAGTTGGCAGAATATTTCAATTTGAACCCTATTTTAAGCGCAAACTCAGTCATAGTATTTCCAGAAAAATATAAAGCGTTATCAAACATTAATGCTGTTGGCAATCCAAACCTAGTGATGATAAATTGATCTATGAATTCAATAATATTTTCAAAATGAACTGTCTTGAGAGGAACTGCTTCTACCCATTTGGTAAAATAATCAGTTGCTGTAAGGATATACTTATGCTGCTTAGAAGAGTGAGGAACGATCTCACCTATTATGTCCAAGCCCCATTGACTGAATGGTTGGTCGATGTTGACTGGTTGTAGCGGCATGGACGGTTTCCTTTATTTTCCTGTAGCAGTCTGGCAGACTTGGCATTTCCTTACGTGATTGTATGAGTCTTTGAACAGCGTGGGCCAATAATATCCTGCACAGAAGATTTTATGTGCAGTCGCATCTCCGGCATAGTTTCCACCCGCTGGTCCATCGTGGAGTTCCTGCAAAACCTTTTTGGCTTCAGTTTTCTCAAGACACCTAAGAAGCACAGAATCGTAATTCCTTTTAAACAAGACATCATTTATGAGCTGGTATTGTTTAGCTTTTAATCTCAGAGCTCTTTTCTTGGTATGATCCAGACGTGATGGAGCATACCCGTTCTTAAGAAAATAAATGGTGTCAGCATATGATGATTCTGCATCGTTTAGGCTTACCTCATACGCTTGTACCTCTTCAGATGAGTTCTCCGGGATTTGCGATGCTCCAGCTAACATCTTGCAGAAGCCTTGACCTCTTACGATGTTTGCTGGTTTGATCTCAAGATCATATTCTTGTAAAGCGGTAATCCAATTAGCTCTCTTTTCGCCCACGTCTTTCTGCACCAAAAGGTTTCTTACCGCCGGAAACAGTACTACGACTTTAGTGTGGGCTTTAAGCAAGAAAGGTCTGAAATATTTGATCGCTTTGAAAACAACATATGCTTGTTTCTCTACATCTGAGTAATTAATTTCAGCACATTGTAAGTTCGAGCTAAAGAATGCGATTGGAGCTTCCGCTTTCTCTTGATTTGCTTGGGTCAAAATCGCGGCATAGGATTTCTCTGAGGCAAAAGTGTACAAGATAAAAGATTCCGAAAAATTTTGGGTGGCCAAAGATGGAGCATTTATGATAGCTTGTTTGATTAAGTTGAACGCTTCGTGATCATCTAGACCCCATTTGAAATTTGAATTCTTTTTTATCATATTTTGTAAGGGAGAAATAATACGTGAAAAATCCGGGACAAATCTTTTGACAAAATTGATTTGTCCAAGGAAGGATTGCATGGCTTTCTTGTTATGGGGTATGGATATTTCGGAAATTTCCTTGATTCTGTCGGGTTCTATGTGAATACCAGATTTCGACACTATGAATCCGAGCAATTTCCCTTCGCTTAATGCAAAGAGAGATTTCTTTGGGTTGAGCGAAATACCATACCTCAAGCATCTTTGAAAGATTTGCTTCAAATCTTTGAGATGGTTGTTTCGTTTTTTGGAGTACACTGTTATATCATCCAGGTAAATCATTACTAATTTATTGACTAGCCCTTTAAACGCAATGTCCATGGCTCTCTGAAAGGTAGCTCCAACATTGATCAGACCAAATGGCATCTTCCGATATGCATAAGTGCCCCATTTGGTTCGGAACGTAGTCTTTAATTGATCATCAGGATGCACCAAGACTTGATTGTATCCTGAAAATCCATCCAGGAATGATATTAATTCTGAGCCTGCTACTGCCTGTAATATTTGCTCCATAGGTGGGAGGGGAAAGTTATCTTTCTGACAGGCTTTGTTGAGATTTCGAAAATCGATACAGATTCTAATGTCTCCGTTTTTCTTCCTAACGGGCACCATATTGGATACCCATTTAGAATGCCTTACGGGGAAGATTATTATGGCTCTCAACAACTTATTAAGCTCAGTTTTTATCTGATTTTCTAGGTTAGGGTGTATTTTTCTGAGCTTCTGCTGGACAGGTTTTTCATTGTCAATCATAGGGATAACATGTTGAATGATAGAAGTGTTGTATGTCTTTAGCTCATCGTAATTCCAGGCAAAAACGTTTTTGTATTGTCTCAGAAGACGGATATATGTTGATTTCTCTTCAGGGGCTAGGCCGTGACCTAGGTTAACGTTTTGTGGCTTCTGATCGGTCCCTAGGTTTACTAATTCATAGTTCAGGGTAGAAATGCACAGTTTAGCATTGGCAGAATTTTTAAACCGACTTTTCAAATCATACAGATCTTCTAACTTGACCACTGATTTCGGTATAGCATTGTGAGAGCCATTTTGTTGTATTTGGTGATCATGATGGTCTTCGTCGATTATCTGATTTGAGTAGGATCCTTCAGAAGTAAGGAAATTTACGATGTCAGGATCGTCATTGAACACTCTCCAATTGGTGATATTGTCAAGGATGGATGGTCTAAAGATTAATTCTATTGAAAACCTATCAGGACTAAAATCTTCGGAAGGGATAAGTCTAGAGGCTACGTTAGCTAACAGGTCTGCACTTGCGTTTTGAATTCTTGGAATTGACGAGATGTTGAATGCTACGAAATGTGCAGTGAGATCTTGAACTAATGATTGATAATGCTTTAAATGACTTGACAGGCAATGTATGGTATTACGTACCTGTTTTACGACGATCTCCGAATCTCCAAAGACTTGAAGATACTTAACGTTTAATCTGATTGCTTTGTATAGGCCTTGAACCAAGGCTTCGTACTCTGCTGTGTTGTTCGTGCAATCGAACTCAAGTCTGCATGTGAGCATAATCTTGTTCCCGTCTGGGTTAATCAGAACGCATCCTGCTGCTGCTCCCTCATTGGATTTAGATTCGTCAAAATATAATTTCCAAAATTAAGAGGTATTTACAGAATTATCTAAAAAACTAAAACATTTTGAGTCATCAGTTTGGGAGAAATTTTAAACTTGGGATAAAACTGAATTCTCTAAGTATGGTGAAATATGAGCATTGAAATTACCTAGGAAAGAATCTATTGCGTAATTGCCTACAATGCTGCTATTGTAGGTTATGGATTCATTTTCTCCTTCCAGTTCTGTCACTATGTATTTTTGGTGCAACTCTCGTTCAACCTTTATCTGATTTGGTTTACCATTGTATGGTAACCACATGTGCGACCAGTCGGTTGAGAAATATCCGTGGAGTTTCTCCGACCAATCCCTGCTAAGAATCAAACCATAGAACTCAGGGATATCAGCTACTAGAATGTCGATAACCTGACACACTTTTGGGTTAGACGACAATCTTATGGTCACCTGATTAAGTTCACCAATCACTTCGACTTGGGATCGATCAAGTTGAACTATACGTACTGCGGATTTTTGAGGTTGCACATTCAATTTGGCACATATTGACCTGGGTAAAATATTCGTTGAAGCACCAGAATCGACCAAGCAATTGTGCACGTTTTTATTGAAGATTTCATATGTGAGAAGAAAAGGAGGAGTATGAGATCTCGATCTTCCTCCAATCAAGGCGATGTCATTTGGATCAATTTTATTGATCGTGTTGGTTGGAGGTCTTCCCAGATTGTGGGAAGCTACAGCTGTAGGTAAAGATGTAGTAGGCACAACATGTAATTCTTTCATCATTATTTTCTGCTGGTGTTTCAATTTACTCAATTCATACAGAGTGATATTAGCTCTAGTCTTCTTCATGTCATCAATGATATTATATTCCATTTCATCCGACACTATTAGTGTTCTTGATGGAGGCGTTTGATCAGATTGGACTGGGCTAAGCTGGGTCGCTTTAGCAGTTGTCTTTTTTGTTGCGACCTTTTCTTTTGTTGCAGGGTTTGCGCCCTTTTGTTTTGGGGTAGTTTGGGGAGGATCGAGTTGATTTTTGCTTCTCGTGTTAACAGGAAATGCTTCTTGATCCTCTTCTTGTGGGAGGATGAAGTCCCACATTCCTTGTAGTTATACGACCTCTTCCTCGTCGGTCTGCCCTTCAGTGGTATTCTCTTCTTCTTCGTCTTCTTCAGATTCAACGTTTGAGACAACACTAGGTGGTTTTACCTCCATGGGAGGATTTCTTTTAAAAGTCCTAAAGGGCTTTTTCGAAGAAGTCTCTGATACTTGTTTCTTAATATCAATCATCTCATTGGACATGGCTTTCAACACCTTTTGTAATCCTTCCAAATCGAAAGGGTCTTTTGTTTGCTTCTTCTTGGTGTCTTCTTTGAAAGAGATCTTCTTAGATTTGCGTTCTTCTATAGCAGATCTCTTTTCTAGGGCTACCACGCGTTTTTCCACTGCTAACGCTTCTGTCAAGTTGTCAACTAAGGTGGTCTTGTTTGCCCTATCTACGAAGATAGCCAAGTTTGGAGGTAAAGCCGTGATGTACCATTCACATCTTACTTCCTCGCTGGGTTGTGAAGCAGCGGGGATTTTGTTGAGGATATTATTGAACCGTAAGTTAAATCTTTAATGGGTTCTCTAGCGTCAGCCTTAAGATTAGATAGGTCATTGATCAATGTCGCCATGGATCTGTCATCACCAAACTTGGTGAGGAACTGACTTTGAAAAATATCCCAGCTTGTGATGGATCCAGAAGGTAACGAAAAATACCACGACCCGGCTGTTCCTTGCATTGTATAAGGGAAAATCCGGACAACAGCGTCTTCGTTAGTGACTCCATTGAGATTAACAGAAAGCATGAAATTATTGATATGTTCCTCGGCTAGCATGCCTGCTTCCGGATTGAATTTAGGCAGCCATTTCTCAGGATGGGCCGGTATAGGGCTCAGGGGTGGAGGCATTAAAACCGCCCCAGGATTGTTCCATGGAAACTGGGCCATCGTTGAGCTGCTAGTTGATGGAAGTGCAGAAGATGATCCCTGATGCTGAGAAGATGAAGATATTAAGATCTTTGATGTTTGAAGAAGAAGGTTTGTAGAAGATGGGTGAGTGAGTTGGAATGAAAGAGTGGGTGGTTGACTTCGCGGTGAGGGAGTTGATATGGACGAAGTGGATGAAGGATTCTTACTGTCAGACTCTGGTGGTTTTTTTCTTGCTCTTTTCCTGGTAGGAAGAGGGAGTTCACTTAGTTGTATGCCAAATTTTTCACTCTTTAATCTGGTAAGGGGATGAGCAGGGTTGTACTGCGAAGTCACACTGCTTTTAGATTTATCAGACTTCTAGTTAAAAATAGCGAATCCCTGGAGTTTACGAATCAAAGTTTGAATTTCAGGGGGTTCAATGATAGATTGGTTTGATATATTTGAATATGTAGCAGTGGTAGATACTCGAGCGACTTCAAATTCCGGATTTAACCGTGTTGGAGAAGTCGAGGGAGTTGATGAGGGTGTATTACTCTCAGAATGGTATTTAGATATTGCTTTAGGTGCCATTCATAGTTCGTGCCCTCCTTCTAGCGCCAAATATGTTGAGGGCCCTGAAATCGGGTCAACAACAAGGGGGATACTCACCCAGTCGGGAACCTGGTTGGCGGCTCCGTGCCCGTTTGGTGTAGCGGGTCCGACTGGGGATAACGGGACCAGCTTCCCGATCTAAGGGGTGTGTGTGTGTAGAGTTTGGTGATGTGTGTGTGTAGAATATGATAATGAAAATCTGGAATTATTTCTGAGCTAATTTAATTCTAAACTCTGAGACTGAATTTTATACTACTTTAATCTATCAAGAACAACACATCTAATCTACGCTAACCCGAGATAGAACTTTTTCCATTATGCGATCTAGAAAGATTTCACACAATAACTGGTAATGAAGATTATTCAGCTATTATGAGAATATAAATCAATTAAGATGAACCATCCTGCATAAAAAGTTAAGCAAAACGGTTGTGAACAGCATATCACATAATCAGTTATTCATGTATTAAGCACAAATCAATGACTCCACCGTACAAAAGTGTCAAATGGTAGTCCACTCATTCATACATTAACATATAAACAACATGACCTGTATATTACTCTAAGAATGCAAGCAGAAATTCGTCAAGAGATAAAAGTACCATTTATGACTGATTTTATACTCACAGACCTTAAGCAATAACGATCTATTGCTACTTAATTCTAATGCCTACTAAGAGTACAGAAGTGCAACATCAGTAGCAAGTATTAAAATGCAAACATAAATAAATCTCGATCCGTCCATTCATCAAAAACCCCCTCCGAGGGTGCAAAAGTGCATGTTCTGAGGACAAGTTTTTTGCCAAATTTCCGGACCCTTCTCCAATGCAACGAGAAGGGTTAAATACTACTAACCGGCTAATTTTAATTACACAAATTTAGGGAACGTCTTCAAATGACCGTCCTTTTACTAAAACAAATTTATTTCTAAAAATTGAATCTAATTTCTAACCATTTCTGTATCTGCACCTTAGTGTTGTAAGCGATACGCTGTTCGCCGTGAAAGAGTCGGCTGCTTGTCCTTTCCTTTTGTTCGAGCTTGAAAATTAGAAATAACAAGAGCTGGCACCTCTTTCTGACAAACTAGAAGATATTTTTGAAAGTGTTCTTCTGGAGGAGTGTCTTCACGGCGTGTATACTTAGTACAACTCAGATTTCTTTCAAACTGATTGTGCTGTTGCTATTTCGGTTTCCGGACGTGTGAATGACTCAATGAGTTGGGGATTTTTTTGCCTGAACGATTTTCTCAATTGAAACTTGTTTCCATTCTTTGTTCCAGGCTTTTCTGAGACGTCTTTCCCCTTAAGCGTTTTTCTTTTTGCTTTACCCAATTTGGGACTCAGGATCTTTCATAAACGCTTTGCTTTTGTGCGCCTTTGACTCTGAGTCCTGGATAACCTATTTCCATCAGCATTTGTTGAGTGATACTCTGGAATCCGCGGCCCTGCTGTATGCGGTATCCATCTACGAAGTCATCTCCTCTCTGTTCTTCTAGCTCTAGCGCTTTTCCTTAGATGTTTCCTGCATATAGATTTATATCAGGTTCTGACTTATAGTTCACATCAATGAAAAGAGACAGAAGAAAAGATTGACATGAAAGCAATTAAGTTCCAATGAATGTGTAACCATGTCACCCATTATGACTTGACTCTTCGAAAAACGCAACATAATCATCTTTGGATACACAGGCGTACAATCATTAATTTCCCGTAAGGTGCGCGCCTAATTTTGGGCTCACAGATCATGCCGAGGAATGCCTGCGACGAATGGCTTCTCCGATTTGCATCGCAGCATCGAAGATTGTGATGTAAATAAGTGGTATCGCAGCATTGAAGATTGTGATGTAAATAAGTGGTATCGCAGCAATTGATGGTCTCATTCGTCGCAAACCATAGATCGCAGGTCGCAGCTTTGCATGGTCGCAAATCGCATATCGCAAGATCGCAAGGTTTGCGAGGTTTTCGCTTTGTCACTTTGTGCTGCTTATGCGACATTGTGACGTGCGACGTCGCATATCGGCCGTCGGCGGTTCTTTAGGTTTTCCCTTTTTTAGCGCTTTTAATGCATGTGGTGCGATGAGTTCTCGCGTCGCTCCCTTTTAGTGTATTTATGCGCTTTGGGAGAGCGCTTTTTTTTTTTTTTGCGACGCGATATAGCTCTTAGGGAGTTAATACAACAGATTTTTCAAACAAAAATATTTTTTGGATTTTTGGTTAAGGGTCCCCCTTTGCTTGATGTTATTACTAATATTAAACAAAGAGGGGGGTTGTTGGTGACCACAACAGTCTCCAAATGGATATGGAATTTGTAACAACACCATTCTCTTGGCTAACCAACAATATTTATCAATATGCAACTTAAGTAATCATCCATGTATCCAATCATAATTTATATCCAACAATATGTATCTAGAAAACCATGAGCTCATATTCATTTGTCAATATTTATTGATATCATCAACAACAACAATCCTCAACCATGTGAGAGCCAAGAACTATAGGAATCATGTATCATAACTACACCATATGGACTTTATGCATCTTTGAAGGCATGATGACTGCAACATAAAAGAAATGAGTGGCTCATCATCAAATAATGAAGTTGTTTACTCAATCTTTGTACATTTACTTATGCTTATGAAGATCACCATGTAAGCAACATATATGTACTGTATGCATTATCAAAACGTCATCCACAATCATCCATAAATTTGATTTGACCAACAACTATGTAACCGCCAGCAATATAAGTATCATCTGAGACTTTATCGTAGGAAACTCATAACCACAACATAGCATGATGTATCTTTTAAAAAATTTAGCCACATAAGCATCATCACCATTGATATGAATCATTTTGGACCAAATATTTCTAAACATAATGCCAACAATGCATTATTAGAAGCATAGCATATTCTCCCCCTGAACCTATGCCACCTGTTTACTGTCAGATCTGATCATTGCATATATTAGTAAGAAATATCAAGGCATCATGATTCATCATCAATTAGATATACATCAAGTCATCAACAAAATATGAGCATCAAAATCCCTTCTAAGTAACATCCATAGACTGTAGTCATCAATCATCAAGTCATAATAGATAATTGATAATTGTTTGAACCATATCAGTTCATTTTTCTGAGTCTGTCCCACTGCTTCTTCCTCAAACCAACATATATGCGACTGCACAACTTCTAACTCACGTATATTCATGACTTGTCTCCATGATAACTGCTTATGAGAATTAGAACACTGAAAATTCACAGTTACTCCTGAGTCTATTCTATCTGGATACTGAGCTATGCCACACATTTATAGTTGTAATTCCTTCTTCTTCCATACCTTGGAGTGTGATGATGTTTGTTTCTTTCGGTATGTTGGCTGAAATTTTCTCTTGCATTCTTTTGCTATATGTCCAAACTTGTTACAAGAATAACATCTTATATGTTTCATATTCCTTCTATAGCAATCAATGGCTTTGTGACCAAACATATTATAAGAAAAATAATATCCCTTAAAGTACCTGGAAGCTAATGATCTTTTTGTGTGACTGTTATTAGCTTTAACCATTCTACTTCTGCATCTGGTTGCAACATGTCCAAAATTATGACATATAAAACATTCTACATTATTCATTAGAGGAAAGAATTGATTAAGACTTCCATAGTTAGGAGTAAATGATTTTCTTTGAAGACTTTCCTTCCTTGATTGTTGATGGGGTTGACCTCTTATCTCCTTGTTGAGCATTTCATATTTTGCACTAGAGTTCCTTGCTTCAGTTTGTGAGCTAGATTCACCTTTAACAGTTTCATGAAAACCAAGACTAGATTTGATGGCAGGAGACCTTTGACTACTAAGAAAATAACCCAAAATCTTAGTACTATCTTGAAATCGTAAAAGTTTATCCTTTTCTTCTAATTTACCTTTTAGGATATTTAACTCAACCTGATATTATTCTTCCTTTTCAAGATACTTTTTCTTCATGATTTCTTCATCTTTTCTTCCTTCTTCCACTTGTTGCCTTAATTCGAGAACTTTATTTTCTTGTTATTCAAATGCTTAGAGTAGTTCTTTATTCTGCTTATTTGAATTTTTGAGATCTTCTTTTAGAGAAATGACCATAGCTTTAAGACTTTCACAGTAGCTAGTTCTTTCTATAAGTTCCTTGGTTGTTGTGTCCTTTTCATTCACTTCATTTCTCAATGATGTCACTTCATCCTGCAGCCTTTGACTTTGATCTTCCTTTTCTTTGTATTGCTTCTTTATTTTGTTTCCTTCCTCCAACTGGGATTTTAACCTGGTAACTTCTTCTTTGTAGGCACATTCCCTTTTATCAATTAGATCTTTTTGATCTCTAATTGTGTCTGTGAGCTTTTTAAATTTTGCCTCTATTTGATTTCTTTCTATTTCACCCATAAGAGAAAATTCAGTTATTTTGCTGTCACATTCATTATCTTCAAATGAAAAGAGAAATATATCACCAGAGGACAATAAATTCCTACTTGATAATTATTTTGCTTGTTCATTTTCATTCTGAGGTGATTCTGAATTTGAGGAGTTGCTTCCACATTGTGGCCAATCATCTCTCCCATTGTCACAGTTCCTTTGAGATGTCTTCTTCTTTTGAGGTGCTTTCTTCTTTTGCTTCTTTCCCATTGTCACTACGGATCTCCTTCAAGCGATCAAGCTTCTGCCAAAGGACCTGCTCTCATACCAATTGTTGGAAATAATACTGAGAGGGAAGGGTGAATTAGTATTTACAAATCAATAACCTTTTCATTTCCATAATCAGATTTATATACACTAATTCAGTGAAGGGAACTTGCATGTGCATGCAACTGTTCTTAAGGAAACCAACACATATCCAATGAACTTATGCTTTAGTTAATTCATCATATGTTGATCTTTAATCAGTGCATCAATACTTTATTAAACATTAAATAGTAACTATGTGCAGTAATAATAGAAGAAACCATCACACATAAGCAACACACATCAACACCAAGATTTAAGGTGGAAACCCAATGTGGGTAAAAACCACCTACTGCTGTCATCTCTCTCTTCTTTTAATAATAAGAAAATATGTTTACAATCTTGTACTAGTGCAGACTCATACCAGTACACAGGCACCCACCTGGAGAAGGCTACGACCTTCTCTTATTCTCCAACTTCTTCTGGAAGGGGGCTACAACCCCCTAGGATAAAACATGTGTTAGCAATTAGATCTAGCCCATGCATTATTAGATCGCATAATGATAAGTCATTATGATCCTTATCCATCATTAGATCTCATCCATCATTAAATGCTCAACTGCATATTTAGTCTAGATCAAGTAAAGCATCAGAAACCCATAACATGCATATTTTCTTTTGATCTAACACTTCATAAGGTATTCATTACTTATGCACTTAGCCCTTTGATCTTCTCCTCCTTATATACTTAAATCCTTTGTCAATACCTTGGACCAAAAGCTTGGATTTCCAACATGTACCAAATCCCTTGGACCAAAATACCTTGGACCAAATACCTCGGACCAAAACCTTGGTTTTCCAACATGCACCAAATACCATGGACCAAAATACCTTGGACCAAATACCTCAGGCCAAGACCTTCGGTTTCCAACATGTATGTGTTTTTCCTCTTGTGCGAGTGCATGTATACATATACGCTATTTTTTTTTGTGGACCAGTGTGTATACATTGTTTTGACTAAGTGGACATGTGTATACTTCTGTTGTGCTCTACAACAACCCCCCATTTCTTATCATTTTATTCACAAAATTATCATATGAAATGGGTCCCTTTATAGTTTGATTGGTATCAATATTGTATTATTTAAAAAGGTCCGAAAACCAAAGAAAAATATTATATAAAACCTTTTTGAAAAACCCATTTTGATCAATTCTTAATCATTGCGATAAAGCGATCGCAAGATTGCATATCGCAATGACATAAGGAGCATATGTAAATAACACATTGGTTTCCGCCGATGCGATATCGCTATCGGCGATCGGAAATACTCTATGCACATTTGAAAGAGCGCCCCCAGGTCATACCCCTGATGCGATGCGATATCGCAATTGGCAATCGGCGATACACTATCTATGCCCATTGTAATGCCCATTCACCCCGATGCGATGCGATTTCGCTATCGACGATCGGGGGTATGCTATCCATATGTTTATATAATCCCAATTCTCTCGATGCGATGTGATATCGCTATCGGTGATCAGGGTTTCAAAATTGTCAGCATAAGGTTTAAGTGTTCCTGACGCCCGATTATGATATAGCGCAGATTTCAAAAAAAGCCATTAAAGGGGAGGGATATATTGATCAATTCATATTTAAAGCTTGATCTGTCGAACAATGATTCACCTGCACACAACCGCCAAAACATCTCTAAGCACGCTTAAAGGAATCATTCAGCCAGTTAATGGTATAATGGGCATTTAAGGATTGGCAGGTTTTAAACGGCCATTTAATATAATTGTAAGATCTTCCCATGGATCATATCCGCGGCCATTTTTTAGAGTTAATCTCTTAGCACGCTTTGATCGATATATCTTTCCCATATTGGATTTTCATTGTCATCTCTCTGTGTTACGTGTATTTTCACCTCTGTGCAGAATTCATCCAAAGGAGAAAGCTCAGGCAAAATGGGGAAGAAATCCAAGAAGACCACAAGCACTTCCGTTGCGCCAGCTACAAGACAAGCTGCCACTGACAAAAAGAAGGGATTGATATCTGATACTACATGTTTGGGTCTCGTCAGAACTACTTGGCAAGGCACCTACAACCTGATTGAAGCCGAAGAACCAGAAGCAACAACAGTACAAGCCACTGTGGATTTAACTCGGAAATCCGAGGGTACTCTTAAGGACTTAGCTGACTCCTTCCTTCACCAGATAGCAACTAGGGAACAAATTCTCCCATACACAGACGTAGTGCGGTGGGCAATTGAAGAAATCCCAATCCTGGATAGAACCTTCAGCACCAGAGACGGGAGAATTTTTGGGTCATTCAGGGCGGATGATCTAAGGCAAATGTATCATTTGCCTGAGCCAGAGAAGATATATAATAAGGCGTTCCTGGAGAAATTTGCAAACGAAAATGAAGTTGAATCTGAACCCATCCGGGATTGGAGATAAAATCCGGCAAAGCACAAACATGAGTCGTCTGGTAAGTACTCAGTTGATTCCCTGGCTTCTCCTTATTGCTATGCTGGAATAATGATGTGTAGATTGTGGGGATTGCATGACTCTACTAATTTTACCATAGAAATGGTTCCCCTAATGGAAGCAGCATGCAACAGTGTAATTATGGATTGGGCCACTATTCTCTCAGATAAACTAGCCTCAGCTCTTCTTGAATTTAGGAGTAAGACCTGCGTTTCTGAAAGGATAATTCCCCCATTCTATTACAGTGCCTATATCTTAGATACTTTGTGTTTTAATTCTGAATTTCCTGTGCTCGGCTGGAGGTGGAAGCCACAAGACCCCATGCCTATTCACATATACCATCAGAAATTATGGAAGTCCTCCTATAAGCACCATTTGTACCAAGTTTGCAATGGTTTTATGTTACCTGTTCATTATTCTATTTTTGATAAACCTGCTCCCAAGATTTCTTATCAAGCCGGAATTGACTTAACCTCAATAGGAAGATGGTTCGGGGAGGAGAACTTCACTTATGTAAGAGTTTTCGGTAGCCAAGCCGATCCTCATGTTCTCCCTTTATACATACCAGATAAACTGTTGGCAAGAGAAATCTCTTACCATATTATGGCTGAGAGTGTTACACAGACTCTCAAGAAGAATAAGAAGCAGGGCTGGCCCTCTTTTCCCTTGAGATGTGGTGTCTATACTCTGCATGATCTCAAACATGCAGAAAAGGAAGCCACGAAGATTAAATCATTGACTCTGGCGACTCTCCCAAATAGGCAGTTTGATCCAAAAAAAGTTGCCTATACTGCACTAGAAGAGGCCAAATTGACAAAATTTGATCATAAAGAAGATATGTTTGACGACCTGTTCTCTTCAGCTGAGACAATAAATCAGGTTAAAGCATTCGCCAAAGTGAAATATAATGATGAAGGGTTGACTGAATTTAATAAACTTAGAGAACAGAGGTTGCAAACTCTGCCTCTAGATTTACTAGCGACAACCCCAGCGACATCATCAAGCAAGCCTGATCGGCAACAGTCAAAGGAACCTCCGGTTATAACAAAGGATCAGAAGAAGGAACAGGAGGAAAAGTAGAAGAGAGAGCAGGAAGAAAAGCAGAGAAAAGAAAAAGAAGAGAAGCAGAAGAGAGCTCAGGAGGAAAAGCAAAAGAGAGAGCAGGAGGAAAGGCAAAAGAAAGAGCAAGAGGAAAAGCAGAAGACAGAGCAAGAAAAAGTACGGAAGGAGTCCCAAGCTGAAAAGAAAAAACAAACCACCATTGATGTCAATATAGATACTCATATTGACCCTAAATTGCTCCAGGAATGGAAGCAATTTGATTCCATCATCAGTGGGTTGGAATGTTCAAAGGACACAGACACTTCCAAGACAACGGATACACAGGATATCACTTCACCACAGGTTCTAAGTGGAACCAGCTGCCCACCCATTTCTAAAGAGGTTGAGATAATACCAAAGGACCCCTCCGACCAAATCATTTTGCAGGTAGAAAATATTCCTCCCATGGATGTCTTCTACAGCCCAAGGCATAAAGCAGTGGTTAAACGACAAAGGAAAAGAAGAAGGACTGATCAACCTTCCCTTTTTCCATAGCAAACTGTTACGGGCAATGTGGTTTGGAAGGAGGAATTTGACCCCTCCGATGACCTGACAAAACTGTCACAGTATGCGGGAGCCTATTCGGCAGCGACAATTGATAAGGCATCAGAGGTAAGTCTTCTCCTGAA
Organism: Pinus tabuliformis; assembly: GCA_031772625.1. NCBI lineage: Eukaryota > Viridiplantae > Streptophyta > Pinopsida > Pinales > Pinaceae > Pinus > Pinus tabuliformis. Next base: position 105,920,396 of record CM062816.1, read on the forward strand.
AACCAAGGATCAAGAGATTTTCTCATTACAGGCGCAGTTAGCTGAGACAAAGGAGAAGGAAGAGCAGGCAGAGCAGCAATTGTTGACGCAACAGCAATTAAACAGTCAACTAACTCAAAAATTGTAGGCAGAAAAGCAAAGGATCGACCAAAGCGCGATCCAGAAACAGAAAGAATTATCAGAGGCATTGGCACAATTAAAGGCAGAAAATGAGAAAATGATGAAAACAAAAGATGAGCAAATTGCTCAATTGTCATCACAGCTCGAAAAAATAAAGGGCATTCCACAAGTGGCTGAATTTAGAGCAGAAGCATTGCAAATAAACACTGCATTAATATCCCAAATTAAGCTTCTATGTCAACAAATCGCCCAGGCAGAGCCACTGTGTGAATTAACGGCATCCATAAATAAGCAAGTAGAGAAGGCCAGAACTGAATTGGATCAAGCCGAAGAAACCATAGCTGCATTTCTTGACTGGCAAGATTCTGATCAAGGACAAGCGGCGAATTTGCCCAGGATCCTAGAACCACATAAAGATATACTCTTCACAGAATGGAAGTCCCAGTTAATGAAAGCAGAGAGGGCGGCTTCAAGATGTAAATCAACTTCCAACAATCAAGTTGAACTAGTTAATAATACTCTCTACTTATCAAATATGATTTCCCAATGTACACCAGGAAAGTTGACAACTTTGAAAACATTGGAGCAATCATGTTATCCAGATCTAGAAGAAAAAGGAAGATTAATCGCTGGGATTAACAGTTTAACCTGGGATACATATTGGTTCTTCCTGGTAAAGCTGCATTCACAGAGAGCCACCCTTAAGTGTCTAACAGATGCAATCGGGTATATTATTCCCGATATTCAGGATGCCACCTATGCCGCCCAGCTCAGCTCACGCCTCAACAAACCACCTGAAGTAGAGCCAATGCTTGCGATAAGTCAGCTCAGATATAAAGGCAAGCAGCCTACTTGATGAATCATGCCGCCGACTGCCAGATCGCTGAAAAAAATCAGATCAAGATTGATTGATACCAATTAAATAGGATTTCTGTTTTATAGATAGGTAGATTAATTAAGTATTTACAGACCCTTTCATTGTTTTGGAAAGGGTCGTAAAGTTTTGTACCAGACTTAAAGACTGAATTTTGCACTGTTGTGCTTCAGTCAATATTCTTTTATGAAACTGGACCAGTTGTTCTTAATTCGACAAGGAAGCTTTTTATGCAATTGTGCACTATTGTCTTTGTTGAGAATGTTTCTGCGTTGAAGGAAGAATTAGAAGTAGCGATTGATATTGGGAGTGTCAAGCAGCTCATATGGTATTTCTATCTATGTCTGAATTCATTCCTTTCATATGAATTGCTATGTGATTATCCTTGCTATTATTGATTATATGCATGTGCTGTAATAGCAGATCTACATTCCTTCCACTATTGGATGTTTTATGATGTGCATTTCTTTTAATCATGTATATGTCAATGATATAAATGATAAGTGTGGTAATATCGCTTTAATCGCTTTGCTTAACTATTTAAGCATAGTAATCATGAATGAAATAATGTCCATGTCTGTTAAATGGAGTCATCTATATGCCTGTTTATAGACATAGACCATCAAGCGCTGCACTTTAAAGTTCAATAAGTTCCCGGGATAGGTCATAGTTATTGTATTCTTGTTAATAGATTTAGTTATTCGCCCATCACTAGCTTAGTTAATAAATCATCCATTCATCCCGTTTATCCACTTTTGGGAAACTAGTCCCATTATCCCCAGTCGGAGCCACTATTCCAAACGGAAAAGGAGTTGTACTAAGGTCCGAACTGGGTGGTTATCCCCAATGTTGTTGCAGCGATTTTTGAGGCATCAACAACTTCTTAAACTACTTTACATCAACCTTTTCCTTTACCTTCTTTATTCTGATCAGTAGACCTTAGTTCCATCTTCCTATTCTTCAGTACCAATGCCCTGTTACCTTTGAATAGACTTGTTACACTGTAATTTGCCATATTACTTATGAAATGATTCCTTTGAACTGCCACACATTCTATCACATCTTATATCTCTCCTGTAGATTCATCTAGTTACCATATACAACTGAGTTGTTTTGCTACAAGTGGGTTTCCATCAAGTACAACAAATGCATCATAATTCCAACAATATCCCCCTTTGGACTTGATGGAAACCATGTTGGTGTTGACTACTTCAAGCTGTAGAAACTGTTAGAGATGACAAGAAACACCAAAATACTCTCCCCCTTTGACATCAAGGGCAAAGAGTAGACCAAGTTATTCTCCACCTTTGATATCAAGGGTAAAGCGCTGACCAAAATGAATAATTTCATATTTGAATAGCTGAATATGAACATTGATCATGCTCCCCCTAGGCACATGCTGAATTTTCTGATTAAACTCCCCCTTTGTACATGCTGAGATGCACTATACCGTCCATGCTCCCCCTGAGCACATGCAGAGTCTGCAAAAATATTTTCCAAAAGAATAGCATGACTCTATAACTCAACTATGTGAGTATGACCTTCCTATCACCAATGACTCATACATACATCAATCTCCCAACCACGTTGGGATATACAAAATTTCACTCATCTACCCAACCAAGTGGGGATATACCAATTGTTTATACATGATTGAAATATAGTAATTATTACATCATCCCTCTCATGCATAGTGGGGGTACAAATTGCATCATATAACCAAGAGGGACTCATTAAAAGACTACGACAGACAAAGAAATATTACATCTTGGTTCTTTATATAACCTTTACATCGAATGATATTTATAACAGAGACCAAATATCTAAACAAGACCATGATAGTCATTGTCAACTATCTTACACCATGTATGATCTACACCAGAAGCATCTGTCGGCAACATCCTGACCAACAAGCTATATATGTCCATCATTAGTTCCCAAGATATGACCATGTAATTATAATCAACCAATGAAAAAGTATGATGCATATAGATATCAACTCATCCTCTTGATCTCATCAAGATCAACTTGCTTTGTTTCCTTAGTAGAAAGAGCCTTATCATAACCTTATATTTCATATGTCCAAGTAGCAACACAAAATCATTCACATTCATATCATATGTATGTGAAAACACCATATTCATCATCTATGATCATAGCATCATCATTAAGAACTGCATGATCTTTCCATAAGAACCCTCAATATATCAGCCATGTAATATCACATGGAAACAACCCACATATGATAAGAATCAACCACGATAATCAACATATGTGAGTATCAAGCCTATCATCATAAAGTGAGAAGTCATCGTCATTATGTGACTAAGTAAGCCATGTCTCCAAACGGATATGGAACCTGTAACAACACCATTCTCTTGGCTAACCAACAATATCTATCAATATGCAACTTAAGTAATCATCCATGTATCCAATCATAATGTGTATCCAACAATATGTATCTAGAAAACCATGAGCTCATAGTCATTTGTCAATATTTCTTGATATCATCAACAACAACAATCCTCAACCATGTGAGAGCCAAGAAATATAGGAATCCTGTATCATAACTACACCATATGGACTTTATGCATCTTTGAAGGCATGATGACAACAACATAAAAGAAATGAGTGGCTCATCATCAAATAATGAAGTTGTTTACTCAAGCTTTGTACTTTTCCTTGTCCTTATGAAGATCACCATGTAAGCAACATATATGTATTGTATGCATTATCAAAACGTCATCCACAATCATCCATAAATCTGATTTGAATAACAACTATGTAACCCCAAGCAATATAAGTATCATCTGAGACTTCATCGTAGGAAACTCATAACCACAACATAGCATGATGTATCTTTTAAAAAATTTAGGCACATAAGCATCATCACCATTGATAAGAATCATTAGGTACCAAATAATTCTAAACATAATGCCAACAATGCATTATTAGAGCCATAGCATATTCTACCCTTGAACCTGTGCCACCTATTTACTGTCATATCTAATCATTGCATATATCAGTAAGAAATATCAAGGCATCATCATCAATAAGATATACATCAAGTCATCAACAAAATATGAGGATCAAAATCACTTCTAAGTAACATCCACAAACTATAGTCATCAGATCATTTTTATGAGTCTGTCCCAATGCTTCTTCATCAAACCAACATATACGGGATTGTGCAACTTCTAACTCGTGTATACAAGCGACTTGTCTTCATGATAACTACGTATCAGAATTAAAACACTTAAATTTCATAGTTCCTCCTGAGTCTGTTCTTTTTGGATACTGAGCTATGCCACATATTTCTAGCTATACTTCCTTTTTCTTCCATACCTTGGAGTGTGATGATGTTTGTTTCTTTTGGTATGTTGGCCGAAATTTGATCTTTCTGTATGACTATTATTAGCTTGAACCATTCTATTTCTGCATCTGGCTGCAACATGTCCAAAATTATGACATATAAAACATTCTACATTATTCATCAAAGGAAAGAATCGATTAACACTTCCATAGTTAGGAGTAAATGATTTTCTTTCAAGAATTTCTTTCCTTGGTTGTTGATGGGGTTGACCTCTTTTCTCCTTATTGAGCATTTCAGATTTTTCACTAGAGTTCCTTGCTTCAATTTGTGAGCTAGATTCACCCTTAATGGTTTCATGAAAACCACGACCATATTTAATGGCAGGACACCTTTGACTACTAAGAATATCATCCAAAATCTTAGTACTATCTTGAAATCGTAAAATTTTATCCTTTTCTTCTAATTTACCTTTTAGGATATTTACCTCAACCTGATATTGTTCTTCCTTTTTAAGATACTACTTCTTCATGATTTCTTCATCTTTGATTCCTTCTTCCACTTGTTTCCTTAATTTGAGAACTTCATTTTCTTGTTCTTCAAATGCTTGGAGTAGTTCTTCATTTTGCTTATTTGAATTTTTGAGATCTTCTTTTAGAGAAACTACCATAGCTTCAAGACCTTCACAATAGCTAGTTCTTTCTATAAGTTCCTTGGTTGTTGTGTCCTTTTCATTCACTTCATTTCTCAATGATGTCACTTCATCCTGTAGCCTTTGACTTTGATCTTCATTTTATTTGCACTGCTTCTTTATTTTGTTTCCTTCCTCCAACTGGGCTTTTAACCTGGTAACTTCTTCTTTGTAGGCACATTCCCTTTTATCAATTAGATCTTTTTGATCTCTAATTGTGTCTATGAGCTTTTTAAATTCTGCCTCTATTTGATTTCTTTCTCGTTAGATTTGAATTCTGCCTCTATTTGATTTCTTTCTCGTTAGATTTCTTTCTCTTTCACCCATAAGAGAAAATTTAGTTGTTTCACTATCACATTCATTATCTTCAAATGAATAGAGAAATGTATCACCAGAGGACAATAAATTCATACCTGATAATTCTTTTTCTTGTTCATCTTCATTTTGAGGTGATTCTGAATTTGAAGAGTTGCTTCCACATTGTGGCCAATCATCTCTCCCACTGTCACAGTTCCTTTGATATGTCTTCTTCTTTTGAGGTGCTTTCTTCTTTTGCTTCTTTCCCATTGTTAATATGGAACTCCTTCAAGCGATCAAGCTTCTGCCAAAGGATCTTCTTTGATACCAATTGTTGGAAATAATACTGAGAGGGGGGCTGAATCAATATTTACAAATCAATAACTTTTTCATTTCCATAATCATATTTATATACGCTACTTCAGTGAAGGGAACTCACGTGTGCATGCAACTGTTTTTAAGGCAACCAACGTATATCCAGTGATTTTATGATTCAGTTAATTCATCATATGTTGATATTTAATCAGTGCATCAATACTTTATTAAACATTAAATAGTAACCATCTGTAGTAATAATAAAATAAACCATCACACATAAGAAAAACACATCAACACCAAGATTTAAGGTGGAAATCACCTACTGCTGTCATCTTTGGTTTCTTTTAATAATAAGAAAATCTATTTACAATCTTGTACTGGTGCAGACTCATACTAGTACATAGGCACCCACCTGCAGAAGGCTACATCCTTCTCTCGTTCTCCAACTTCTTTTGGAAAGGAGCTACAACCCCCTAGTTCTTGTATTAGCTGATATATTTACTAGTATGTAGGCTTCAACCTATAGAAGGCTACAACCTTCACTCGTTCTCTAACTGCTACTAGAAGGGAGCTCCAACCCCCTGATCAAATCACCAGCCACTACTGGCAGGAAGCTTCGACTTCCCCACTGAAGGCCCCAAACCTCAATATCCTCCAAGGACCACGTTTCATAAATTTTCAGACTGGATGCTCCTAGCACACAACAATACACATGAAGGCCTCATTTCATTAAATTTTCTTACTGGACCCATTAGTAAAATTGAATCTCAAAATTAATCACCACTGCAATACAACCATAAAATACATCTGCATCAACCAGTCACTAAAACCCAATCAATATATGATATAACTAAAACCCAATCATCAATCTCTGATATAACTAAAACACATTCATCAATCTCTAATATAACTGAAACAATCAATCACTGAAACCTTTGAACCTCTGACACAACTGAATAAAACAATCACTAAACCTCTGACACAACTAAATCAACCATTCATTCAAACATAATAAAATTCAACCAATCAATTGGAATAGACATATCATTGTAACTAGTACACAGATCTGAACCCAACACTGCATCAACAACTAGAACTAACTGTAACCTCAAAAGGCATGTGTCAGAATGTATACACTTCTTTAATGAAGCAAACATGCGTGTATACGCTACTTCCTATTGCCCAACCTGCGTATACCTCTAAAGATACTAAATCATAAAACCTCTAAACCACAAACTATACCAATCAGTGACATTCTGAAGATCTACTATCATATTACAGAGTTCTAAATAGATAGCAACAAGGATCACCCTTCTTTCTGAATCAATTAATAAACGAGACACAAACTCTTTATGCATTTAGTTTTACTTTTAGATCTAGGAATACTTCATCGACAAACAACAGTAAAAGAACAACACTGATTTGATAGATCAGTCATCCTTGAACATCAAGCTTTTCTTTTGCATAAGCTGCTTGGAAGAGTTGAACCAGTGTGTATACGCACCTTCACCAAAGCGAACCAATGTATAGATCTATAAATACTTACTTATAACTTCGTTGCAATTCCCGACTTCAGGCATACCTATATCATCATATATAAAGGATAAAGCATGTGTTAGCAATCATATCTAGCCCATCCATTATCAGATCACATAATGATAGGTCATTATGATCCTTATCCATCATTAGATCTCATCCATCATCAAACACTTAGGGCATATTTAGTCTAGATAAATTAAAGCATCAGAAACCCATAACATGCATATTTTCTTTTGATCTAATACTTCATAAGATATTCATTACTTATGCACTTAGCTCTTTGATCTTCTCCTCCTTATATACTTAGATCCTTTGTCAATACCTCAGACTAAAACCACTTAGGACCAATACCTTGGACCAAATACCTAGGGTCAATACCTCAGACCAAATACCTCGGACCAAAAGCTTGGTTTTCCAACATGTACCAAATACCTTGGACCAATACCTTAGACAAAAATACCTCGGACCAAGACCTTGGTTTTCTAACATGTACACGCTTTTCCTCCTGTGGGAGTGCGTGTATACGTATATGCTCTTTTTGTTCTATGGACCAGCATGTATACGTTGTTTTCACTAAGTGAACCTGCGTATACTTCTTAAACTTCTTTACATAAACCTTTCCCTTTACCTTCTTTATTCTGATCAGTAGACCTTAGTTCCATCTTCTTGTTCTTCTGTACCAATGCCCTGTTACCTCTGAATAGACTTGTTACACTGTAATTGCCATATTACTTCTGAAATGATTCCTTTGAAATACCATGCATTCTGTCATATCTGATATCTCTCTTGTAGATTCATCTAGTTATGTAAATTCATCTAGTTACCATATACAAGTGAGTTGTTCTGCTACAAGTGGTTTGCCATCAAGTACAACACATGCATCATAATGCCAACACAATAGTCTGATTCAGGAAATGTGAGCCTCGGTCAATCATTAATATCTTCAGACACCCAAATATTGACAAAATTCAAAAATGAAATTCACTGTGGTATCTGCGCTGCAATCTTTCATTAGTTGTGACTTAGCCCACCTCGTCAAATAATCTATTATAGCGATTACGTGTCTTGCACCAGTCTTCTGTACTGGTGGGTTAATAGGTCCAACAAAGTCAATAGCCCATTTTTCAAATGCTTGCAACGTCACCTGTGGATTTAACGTCATTCCATATCTTCTAGAGGGCCTTCTTGTTCTTTGACATATATCACACACTCAACAAAACTCTTTTGCGTCCTTATGTACTATGGGACACCATAACCTAGCTTTCAAGATTTTCTGCGTAGTGGTCTCTCCTACATAATGTCCACTTGTGACTCCTCCATGAGATTATCCTAGAATACTCTGCCTTTCATGTTCTAGGACGTATCTTCATAGTATTTTATTCGGTCCCATTTTGTACAAGTTACCTGCAATCAATGTGAAAGCAATTGCTTTTACCACCAGATCCTCCTTTTATTGTTTAGTGTACTCCGTGGCCACAATTCTTGTGGCCATAAACTGAATAATATTCGTGAAGTGATCATCTGCAACCCTAATTGTGAACAACTGCGCGTTGGGCTGGTTATCTTCGATATTCGTGGGTTCTTCTCTCGTATCCAATCTCAACAAATGATCAAGCCTGGTATTCAATCTTCCTAGCTCGAAGATAACCTCAAAAGCATACTCCTGGAACAACACCAACCATCAACATATTTTTCCTCCTAAAACAACCTTATTCACCAAATTTTTCAGTGTGGACTCATCAGTGAACATATTGAGATTTTCTCCCAAGAAGTAGTGCTTGAACTTTTGTAATGCATAAATGTTGGCTTGTATGGGCCTGACCCAAGTTTAGAGGTGAATTAGCCAAGCAAATCCTAGTACTACTGCCCCTTTTGGAAATAGTCCGCAGAGTATGGACTGAGGTTCCACCCGAAGTAGTATGGGAGGGTGCTAAAACCAGGTTTTCGCACCCTGGGGATGTCTAATGGGCTTCTGGAGGTTCGCGGTCCGACTTGTCGCTACGCGCACTTGTTAGTCCTTTGTAGCCCGTGCTGTTGTTTCCGCACAACCCTACTCGAGGCACGACCCGTATAATACCCAAGTTCCTTGCTAATTAACCAATTACTTAGCTTGTGTGTTTAAGATTTATGGTTATTACAACATATTCAGCAATCATATCAATGCGCGCGATACATAAACTAATACAAACATAAAGAAGGTAATGCACAACAAATACACATAAACAAGAATCAAATTCTCTTTATTAATCTTCAATACTGCTTACAGACTTGACACCGCCCTGCGCACTTAGCTACAGGGTTCTGGGCACTTAGTTGTGGACTCTACTAGGCCTCTGCACACTTAGCTGCAGAGCCTCTTCCTACTGCTATGACCCAATACACTTATAATCCTACTCTAAGCTCAAACCATTCCTTCGCTACTCTCTCTTCTACTATCTTTTTAACTTAGAGCCTCACTTTATTTATACAATCCCATGGTTTTTGGACCATGGGTAGGCTGACATGACTTTACATTACTTTAGGGTGGACAATCCTATGACTTAACCTCTACTTCGCGCTCTGCACCCATAATTCGTGGAGTCTTACAAAATGTTTGACCAAAACTTGGGCTTTGAGCCCCAAAACCTGTTGTAGGGGGATTCCATGCCCAACAGGCCCCCAACACAATCATCGTGACTCGTCCTGAGTCACTCTGCTAGTGCGACAATCTTGGCACGGAACCCCTCCACTGTTCCCGTACTGCCCGGAGGTCCACGGGGCACTGTTCTGCTGATCCAGATTTAAGTAGGAACGCAATAGATTACAGAGACAACCATAAATACAGAGACGCGATAACCATAAAAACAGAGATAACCATAAACATAGATATGCAGCGGGAATAACGCTTTACTTCATTAATGTAGAATACTGAAATATGCTTACAAACAGTAATGGAAACAACCCAGCTAGGGCGATGGTAGCTTATCTCTGAGAAGAGATGTGGTGGCTACATGCCTCTGAACTGTCTTACAATGAGGCTCGAAGGCTTATTTATTATTGAGAAATAGTGGAAAAACCCTTAACATTCCAAAACCTAACCCTAGAAGATGAAACGCCAAACTATGGGCCCCGTTTGGGGTATGTTGGTACATCAACTTCCCGGGGTCGTAACTTTGGCATACGATCTCCGTTTGACGCATACAATAGCTCGTTAGAAAGATCTATCTGAGCAATACCATTGTTGGAATGGGCAACATCAGTCCATTCCATGGACCCATGTTGCCCCCGGATTCCCCAAAAAACGTCGTTTAGGGCCTCAAAACGGCTCCGGAAGTTCAGGACCCGAAAAACTGCTAAAAATAGTAAGTTGTGCTACAATTAAGGAAACTGAAAATGCTGAGAAGAACAATGGTGGGGGTCCAGGTGGGCTTGGTAGGTGGCCACCAAGATTCACCCGGATCATTCCTCCCCCCTTAGGAAGCAATGGTCCCCATTGCATTGAGTTCCTCCATGAGATGAGGAAACTTTTGCTGAACTTGGTTCCTGGTGAACCACTTGCCCTGGTGAAGGAATTGGCCTGCTTTGACAACTCGATATAGTTGGATATTCTGTTGGCGAGTGTTCTTGATCTGTGTTTCCATGATCCGATCAGTTGCAGCATGTTCCATGCAATCTGGGTTTAATTCTGTGGGTGTGAGCTGCTCTGCAATGTCGGATGTGTCTAGCAATGGTGGAAAGTATGGCCGAAGGCGATCCACATTGAACACTGGGTGTAGGCCAAGGAATGGGGGAATGCTGAGCTCAAATGAATTGTCCCCCACAGCCTTAGTAATGGTGTAAGGACCATATCAGAGTGGTCTCAGTTTCCGATAGGCTCCAGTAAGGCGTTCCTTTTGCAGATGCAACCAGACTTTCTCGCCCACCTGAAACTTGTGTGGCACCCGGTGTTGGTCATGTCGCTGCTTGTACTTGGCATTTGATTTCTCCAGAATGTCATGGACATGCTGGCGAATATGTTGGATGTGCTCATTGAAGCTGGTTGCCTTATCTGTTTCGGACTGAACATGAGCTGAAGCTGTGTGAGTAGCTGCAAGTGGCAGGGCCACATCAATGGGGCATAGTGGCTGGAATCCCAAGCCCACCTGAAAAGGGCTGTGGCCAGTCGAGCTATGAAGAGCTCGGTTGTAGTTGTGCTGAACATAGGGGAGGCTCTCATCCCATGTGCATGGATGCTTTGAGTTGTACATGCGCAAAATGTGTACAATCATTCGATTGACAACCTCGGTCTGGCCATCAGTTTGAGGATGGAAGGTTGTGGACTTAGTGAGTTTGGTGTCCAGCATTGACTAGAGACTGGACCAAAATGTACTGAGGAACCGACTGTCCCGATCTGAGATGATAGACTGTTGGATCCCAAAGTGCACCCACACTCGTTCAAAGAAGAGTTTAGCAGTGGCTTCTGCTGTGATATTCTTCTTGCAGGCTGCCATAATGGCCATCTTCGAGAACCTATCGACGACCACAAAAACACAATCATTTCCATGCTTGGTGGAAGGAAGCCCTGACATGTAATCCATGGAGATGGATTCCCAAGGTCGACTAGGGGTAGGAAACGTGGTATAGAGGCCTTGCTTCTTGATGGTTGGTTTGGCAATGGCACAGGCAGTACATGATCTGATGTACTTCCTGACATCCTGTCGAAGATTTGGCCAATAAATATACTTTTGTAGTACTGCCACTGTTTTCTCAACCCCGAAATGTCCAGCAGCCCGACTGTAGTGTGCTTCCCAAATCATCTTAGCATGCTCGCTTGAAGGAACACAAAGATGACCCAGGTGGCATAATAGTGTACCTTGGAGGTGAAAATCTGGAACATGCTAACCCCCCAAGAGTGTCTGGTATGTGTGGCCAAATTCTCGGTCACTTTTGTAGAGAAGTGGCCAATCAGAAGTCTTGTGCCCACAAGAGTTGAGCACAGTGGTCAACGCCATGATTGGTGGTCGACTGAGGCAATCTGCAACATGATTGGTGCTGCCCTTCTTGTACTTGATGTTCATATGGAACTGTTGCAGATATGTAGACCACTTCTGATGGCGATCATTCTGCAATTTCCCTTGGGTCTGTATGAACTGCAGGGGTCGGTGGTCTGTGTGGATGACTGTTTCCTTCCCCAAAATGTAATGCTTCCATTGTCGGCAAGCCTACACAATGGAGCACATCTCTTTATCATAGGTTGGATACTTCCGGACTATGTCTGAAAGTGTTTCACTATGATATGCCACTGGATGCCCGAGTTGAGTAAGGACTGCCCCAATAGCATAGTCAGAGGCATCCGTCTCGACCTCAAATGGTTGTTGTAGATCTGGTAACGTGAGCACTGGTTCTGTGCAGAGGCGATCTTTCAATTCTATGAATGCCTTCTGTTGAGATTCAGACCAAAATAATTTCGCTTTCGCTCCTCCCTTGGTGACTTGACTCAAGGGCCAAGCGATATGAGAAAACCCCAACACGAACCTGCGATAGAAGTTGGCAAGGCCTAGAAAGCTGCGGAGCTCTGTCAGAGTGGTCGGGGCTGGCCAATCCCGAATGACTTGGATCTTGGCTGGATCCACATGCACCCCCTGTTCATCAATAATGTATCCCAGATACTGAACCTGGGTCATGCCAAAAGTGCATTTCTCCAAATTGGCACACAACTTGTGTTGTCGCAGTGTTTGAAGAACCTATCGGATGTGGTGGAGGTGCTCTTCCCAACTCTGGCTGAAGATCAGAATGTCATCCAAGTATACCACTACAAATGAGTTGGTGAATGGCTGCAAGATGTCATCCATTAGCCTCATGAAGGTTGCAGGAGCATTCGTCAATCTGAAAGGCATGACCAACCATTCGAAGAGGCCCTCCTTGGCTTTGAAGGCCGTCTTCCACACATCAGAGGGTTCGATCGGTACCTGGTGATATCCTGACTTCAGATCGATCTTGCTGAAGTACTTTGCCCCCTTTAGTTGGTCCAAGAGGTCATCAATCCGTGGGATCGGGTACCTATTACGAACAATGATCTTGTTCAACGCCCGATAGTCAATACAGAGTCTCCAAGTCCCATCCTTCTTCTGTACCAACACGATCGGGCTCCCACAAGGCGATGAGCTCGGACGGATGTGACCTTTCTGCAGCAACTCCTGAATCTGCCTCTTGATTTCATCGTTCTCTAGAACCGAACGTCGATAAATTGGTCCATTGGGTAGCAGCGCACCTGGGGTTAGATCGATGGAGTGCTTGACCTGACAGTGCAGAGGAACCCCTGCGGGGAGGTGAAGATGTCCTCGTACTCCTTCACGACCTTATCCATCTGTAGTTGCCATGTGGAGGGGTCCTATCTGGAGGTCGTGGCCACCAGCTTCTTCTTTCCTTGAGGGTGTATCATCAGGAAAACAAACTTCCCAGTCTTGGAAATGAGCTTACTATATTGTTTTGCAGTAATCAAGGAGATGGCGGTAGGCAGTGCTACCTCTGGTATCCTGTACAACTTATTCCCCAATGTAACAATAACAGCCCGGGGCCTTGATTCATACACAGCATGTCACTTCCACAAGTATGGTTGTCCTAATAATACATCACAAACTTCAAGGGGAGCGATGTCACATAATACCTCATCCGTGAAGGGCTTGATGTTGTACGGAAGGCGACATTGTTGGCTCACGCGAAGATCCCGTCCTTGGTGAAGCCACCCGATGGTGTACGGTTGTGGGTGTGTTGTGGTCGGTAAGCCCAACCGTTTCACGACCTCAGCCGAAATGAGGTTCTTTTGGCTCCCACTATCGACAATGAACTGTAGCGGGGAGCCCTTTACCCACATCTAGGAGTGGAAGAGACGCTCCTCCTCCTCTAGATCTTCGGGTTCACTTTTCTGGATCTTGGCGGTAGAAACAGTGGCATTGGGATCTGCGTCAATGATTTGCTTCCCTTTTTCATTCCCCTTGTCGAGTTCTGACTCAGAGTCGGAATAGGTATCTGATTCTGGACCCTTTAGCTAGGCCACCAGTGACTGCTTGGCCCGACACTCACTGGTGTTGTGAGTGGAGCTCTTATCGAACTCACACCATTTTCCCGTGTCCTTTTTCGTCTTCGCGGTGCCGTTCTTTGTTTGCAGCTTTGGCGGGTTGTCTTGGGCTGCCCCGCCTTGGCTTTGCCCTTTGTTCTGCGTTTTAGGGGCACCTTTCCCTTGCTTCAGAGTCGCAGATCCAAAGTCTTGCTTCTTTTGTTTAAACTTCTGCTCGACCTTGACAGCATATCGGTATGCTGTGCCGAGCGAGGGGATGTTCAGGAATTGTATTTCTTCCTGAATGTACTTGTGCAGGCAGCCGCGGTATTTGAGTATCAAATGTTGCTCAGTATCCTTGATACCTAACTTTGTGCGAAGGTTATGGAAGAGATTGGTGAACTCCGGAACGTCTTGGTCCCTTCCCTGCCGCAGCGTGGTCTATTTTATGTATTCATCCTCATAGCTTCCGACAGGGTAGTACTGCTCCTTGATGGCATTGCGAAATGAATCCCAAGTGGGTGCGGCTGAAAATAGCGAGTCGGTAGTTTCATCCTTCTGCTCGCAGTAGGTTTCCCACCAGTCCTTGACGTGGGGGGCTGCTTTGAGAAGAGCGAAAACAATCTTTTCTTGACTTGAAAATTCATGAACAGAAAAATACCCTTCTAGCAGATTTAACCATTTATATACCACATCTGCGTCTATTTTACCCTCGAAGATGGGGATTTCAAAATTAACTTGTACCTTAAAGGGCGTGGCATTTCCAGAGTAGCTGCTAGAAGCTGAAGCGTCGCTTCTGGGTAGCCGCTGAAGGATCTGGGCGAAACTGTCCATCATCGTGTT
Organism: Pinus tabuliformis; assembly: GCA_031772625.1. Classification (NCBI taxonomy): domain Eukaryota; kingdom Viridiplantae; phylum Streptophyta; class Pinopsida; order Pinales; family Pinaceae; genus Pinus; species Pinus tabuliformis. The sequence continues at coordinate 105,935,403 of CM062816.1, forward strand.
CCGTTGTCGCTCGAGGGCTTCTTCGAGCAAGATTTTGATAGGATCTCCTGCCCCCTCGTCTTTCTTCTCGTCTGCCATGGGAGGCCGTTGGGATTTGCGAGGCTGGTCTTGTAAAGGTTCGACCAGTTCAAGCCCTAACTCCTTATATCCCGACCTCGTTGGGGACATGCAAAGAAAAACAGAGAAAAAGCAGACCGCTCTAATACCACTGATCCGGATTTAAGCAGGAACACAATAGATTACAGAGACAACCATAAATACAGAGATGCAATAACCATAAAAACAGAGATAACCATAAACATAGATATGCAGCGGGAATAACACTTTACTTCATTAATGTAGAATACTGAAATATGCTTACAAACAGTAATGGAAACAACCCAGCTAGGGCGATGGTAGCTTATCTCTGAGAAGAGATGTGGTGGCTACATGCCTCTGAACTGTCTTACAATGAGGCTCGAAGGCCTATTTATTGTTGAGAAACAGTGGAAAAACCCTTAACATTCCAAAACCTAACCCTAGAAGATGAAACGCCAAACTATGGGCCCTGTTTGGGGTAAGTTGGTACATCAACTTCCCGGGGTCATAACTTTGGCATACGATCTCCGTTTGACGCATACAATAGCTCGTTAGAAAGATCTATCCGAGCACTACCATTGTTGGAACAGGCAACATCGGTCCATTCCATGGACCCATGTTGCCTCCGGATTCCCAAAAAAACATCATTTAGGGCCTCAAAACGGCTCCGGAAGTTCAGGACCCGAAAAACTGCTAAAAATAGTAAGTTGTGCTACAATTAAGGAAACTGAAAATGCTGAGAAGAACAATGGTGGGGGTCCAAGTGGGCTTGGCAGGTGGCCACCAAGATCCACCTGGATCATCTGCTGTTTGCTGGACCTGCTGCATGCGCTCTTCTATTGCTTCTTTGTGAGGCTCCGCTATCTGTCTTAACGCATATAGTCCCCGCATCTGTGCGAGCTTGCCCTCAATCTCGGCCGTAATGGTGAAGGCCTCATCAATCCATGGCTGGAAGTATTCTTTGAGAAGGGCCTCTTTCTGCCTTGCAACATCCACCTGCTCCTTCAGTACCCGTGCCTGCTGCATCTTAGCTAGCCGTTGGGTGAGGACGATTGTCTGCTCTATTCCCCTGACACTTTCATACTGCTACTACAGTTCGCATGCCTCTGTTTCTAGGCATTGTATATTGGGGTCCTCTTGGAAGGATGTGAGGACATCGAATGCTTGGTTCAATATACCGGTGCACTCCTACACCGCCCTTCCAATTTCTGCATATCCTGTCTGAATCATGTTAACACATTGTTCTTTAACTTCTGGAGGAGTGGAAGGCTATGCCTTCATCTGTAAGTCAGAAATTTGAAGGTTCAGCTCTAGCTGCACTCATGTTGTTTCCTCCCGTGCGCTTTGGATTCCACTTGCCTGATAGTGGATCCACATCTCAGTTGGTAGGCCTGTGGCAATGGATAATTCTGGAACATGCCGGCATGCTTCATCTACTATTTTCTCGATTTGTTGATTCTGCAACACTAGCTCGTCAGGCTGTAGGATGAGTTGTTCAATGTTGATCTTTTGCTCACTCAATACTTGGATCATGCGGCCTTCTCGGGCGCATAACTCTGTTGTTATGCCATCCTGCAACTAGTACAATGTGTCTTGCAGAAGGGTAGCCAAATTTAGGCCAAGTCCCTTGATCCGACCCACCGCGGCTCTGTCCTCCTCGCTCTCCGCTGTTAGCGCTCCTTCCGGCAGCACTTTGGTGTTGGCCATTTTTGTGCGCATCAGCTGCTTTGCTGCTGATGTACCTGTGACACCGTAGTCAACTATTGTTCCTTCCTGTGGGGGCCACACCTAAAGTTCCTACAGCTACGCCCTTACGGCCCCCAACACATTGTATTGCTCCGTCATAGCTTCTTGGAGCACTTCCCTGGTGACCTCGCGAACTGTGTCGCCGATGTTGTAGAGGTCACCCTCTATCAATGTAATTGGTTTGATGTCCAGTTTGGAAGCCTTGGCCTTCTTTCGTGGGCTTGATCTTTCCATAATGTGTGGCCATTTCAGCTGTGTAGATGTTGTGCTTAGGTCTGCACCTTTTGTTGTGTCCTCTGCTCCTTGTCCTGTGGATAATTTCGGGCCCCCTTCCTCCTGTGTCTTGGTGGCCCCTACTGCTTGTGTCGTGGCCTTTGCCTGCTCTACGGCTGCCTTCGATGCCTCATAGGAAGCCCTTACCTTTGCGGCCAACTATTTGTTGCGCTTATGCTCGGCCAACTTGTTGATACACAGCTTGGTGGAATCCTTTTTCTTTTGTGTTGTTGTTCTATCATGCTCTGCCATATTCGGGGCATGCCACTCGGGAGGCCATGATTTGAGCACGAAGAAGATGGCATCATGAATTGCGATGAAAGGAAGCTTGGTTCAGTTCTGCACTGGATCTTTATGCGCCTTGATATACACATTGTGCATATCCGCCTTGAAGTCTGCAAAGCTCCGCAGACTGTTGTACACTATGGGGGGTAGGCACGACCTCCTATTAATTCACATCTGGATGCTCTCCTCCATGAGCACCCAGAAGATATTAGTCTCACATATCCACGTGGCGTCCTTCGTAGCCCAGAGCGATGCATATTTTGCATCCTCTGGTAAGTCCTGTTCAATATGAGGGAACTGACTGTCCTCAGGCAGTTCCCCTGTAACCAATAAAATAGACAATAGCAACCATGCGTAGTGGAAGTTCTTGCCATACTATTGAGCTTCCTTGTAGTTAATTAGGAATTTTCATAGAGGAACTTGGCCCAGTTGAATTGGACCCCCTCCGCGCATTATTCTGCCAGTGCAATTACCAGTGTTGGTACCTCGTCTCCGCGACATTTTCTCATCACCTTCCTAGCTAGGAGTTGGGTGGCTATGTGCACCCCTTTATCTTTAATGCTAATGATTGTGTAGCCCCTCTTCTTCTTTTCCAATTGGTACTTCTTCTTCATGGCCTTTGACAATGCCAATCTATGCTTTTGCCGACTATCTCTGTGGGGTGCTGCTATGAAGTCGGACACCCCGACCTTTGGGCTTGACTTGTTCTCCTAGCAGAAGAAAATCCTGTTGTGCATTCAAAATAATATGCTTGTGACTAAACCATCGAGTGCCAGTGATCGGCAGACCTGAAACCTGTGCTATGTCACCCTCTGAGACTGGAATTCGAACTCCCTGGACAGTAGAATGATCTTCCTATAGATTTCGTGCAAATTCAAGGACCTATTGTGGATCAAATTCCTGAAGCCTCTGAAAATATCCTATCCATCCTACCTGCTAAAAAATATGATATTCCTCTGGATATAATTCAAGTAGAGCTATCGAGTCGGGCTCGTGTCGAATAGCAGGTCCTCCCATAGTTAACCAGCTTTGGTAAAATGCACAGTCAAAAACCAAGTTACCGCACTTCGAACAGAGTAAATTTTGCGAATGAGAACATGGAGTAACAACGAAGAGGCGAGGTAATAAGACGGGATAATGGGTAAGAAAAATGATGGTAATTGGCTTGCTATGAAATGATGGCGTATAGTTTTGGTATTCCCCCCAACTATGGCTGAAATAATGACTTTAAATGTACGGGGATTGTGGTAATGATGAACGTAATCTTCTCATTTAACCATAGTTTAATTGTATTTACACATAATATTTACATACCTCATGTTTACCTTTAATTCATATTTCGAAAAATATAGTGCTCATTCATAATAGATCAACAATAGTCATGGAAGAAGCTTTTGAAACATGAGGGAGATTATATTAGAGGTCTGTATAATCATAGGAGAAGGCAGTGAAAGGACATAATTAGCATAATAATGGAGGAAAGTGATTTATATGATGGAAAGTGCTATATGGTGATGCCTTTGAAAAGAAATGGTGTTTCAACAATGGGAAAGTGGGTAAAGGGTGGTGTTTCAGCAACGTGAAAGATAGGAAAAATGTTGCTGAAGAGTACTGTTCTAGGAATGGGAAAAATAGGGAAAAATTTTGCTGAAGAGTGCTATTTCAGCAATGAGAAAATAGGGGAAAATGTTGCTGAAGAGTGATGTTTCAACAATGGGAAAAATAGGGAAAATGTTGCTAAAGAGCATTGTTTCAGCAATGGGAAAAATAGGGAAAATGTTGCTGAAGAGTGATGGGAAAAACGAGGAAAATAAATGAGGGGAATTAATGATGGAAATGTTACTGGAGAATGGGGAATGAACTATGGATGGATTGAGATGAGATGAACAATGCATCACAAGATGAAGCTTGGATTTTCTTGTAGTAGGATTGTCCTTTCCAATAAGCCTTTTCTAGAATCTCCAAAATAATCAATTGTAACATGCCAGCCCTTGATAGGGATTATTAGTTAATAAATCTAATCTAAGGCTAACAATACAATGCTGAAAAATTAAATGCAATGAGGGGTAGAAGGCTCCCCCAAAAAGAGATAATGTGAATCTACCATGCAAGTGGCCTTAAAATTCTCTTTGGAAATGGGTCACTGGTACAGATGGAGCCAATGACCATTTACTAATAACAGTTTTCTAGAGTCATCAATTGTTAGGAGCCTTACTGTTCCATTGGGAAAAACAATATCTATTTCATAAGGTCCCAACCATCTTGTACATAGTTTCCCTTGAAAATTTTCAAACCAAGAATCATACAATAAAGTCCAATTACTTTTTTGGAACTACTTATGCTTGATGATTTTATCATGCCATTTTGTTCTTTGTTGTTTGATCATAGTTGTTTGATAAATGGCATATAACCTCTTTTCATCCAATTCCCGAAGCTGCTGCAACCTGGCTGTCTAAGCATTAGTCAAATCAAGATTAACAGCTAAACCAGTTCTTAAGGTTTTAACTTCAAATTCCACAGGAAAAACAACACTTTTACCATAAACCAATTCATAGGGAGAAAATCTTGTAGTATTTCTTCAGGTATATCTGTAAGCCCATAATGCTTCAGGGAGCCTTTGAAACCAATCCTTCATGTTTTCCTTCACTTTTTTTGCTAGAATTCTTCTATAACTTTGTTTTTACTCTCCACCTATCCATTGGCTTGGGGGTGGCATGGTGTAGTCATTCTATGATGAATATGACATTTTTGAAGGGTGGTTTTAAAACCATGAGAATTGAAAGGAGGTCCTCCATCTGTAACTAGCTCTCTAGGCACTCCAAATCTAACAAAGATTTCTTCAAATAGGAAAGCTAAAATGGCTTCTTCATTAGCTCTTAGGAGTGCTTTAGCTTCCACCCATTTACTCATAATCTGTGCAAACCAATATGTAAACTCTTTGATTGGATGGAGGATTAATGGGCCCGACAAAGTCTAAGGCCCATCTTTCAAATGGTTTAAGTATTACCTAGGGATTCAATGGCATTTCATCTCTATGATTAGGTTGACCCATTCTCTGACAGCTATCTCAAACCCGAACATATTTCTTTGTATCCTTGAAGAGTGAGGGCCAATAATAACCCATCCTGAGAATTTTTTGTGTCGTTCTCTTATCAGCAAAATGCCCCCCACAAGGGCCATCATGACAAACTTTCAGTATATCATAAATCTCATCTTCTCTAATGCATCTTCGGATTTCATGATCAAGTCTTGTGTAGAAAAGACACCCACTTATCCAACTATACCTAGCACTTTGTTGAATGATCTTTCTTTTCTCTTGATGTGATAGGTGTGATGGTAACTTCCCTGCAACCAGATAATTGGCAAGGTCTGCATACCAAGGTGAGTGAGTAGATACTGCAACTAAGTATTCATTAGGAAAGGAATCATCTACTGGAAATTATCATCAGCTTTTAACCGAGAAAGGAAATCAACAACTACATTTTCTTTACTTGGTCGATCTACAATTATAATATCAAACTCTTGTAATAAAAATAACCACCTGGTGACTCGAGAATTTGTGACAAATTTGTTCATTAAATACTTAATAGCCAAGTGGTCAGTATGGAAAAAAGTAGAGTAACTAATAATGTAATGTCAAAATTTATTAATGGCATAAATGACTGCTAAAAATTCCTTTTTAGTAACTGTGTAATTAAGCTCAACAGGAGTCATATTCTTACTAATGAAGTAGATAGCATAAGGAAGATGGTTTTCCTCTTGTCCCAAGATAGCTCCAATTGCAGTATCCAAAGCATCAGAGGATATATGGAAGGGAAGTGCCCAATCAGGTCCCCTTAAAATAGGAGCTGTAGATAACTGATGCTTGAGTTCAACAAATGCTTCCTGGCAAAGATTAGTCCACTTGAATTCAACATTTTTCATAAGTAACACAAACAAAGGAGAAGCTATTTTGGAATTTTTTTTGATAAATCTTCTGTAGTATCCTGCATGTCCTAAAAAAATTCTCACATCAGTTTGTGTTCTAGGAATAGGAAGGTTCTGAATTACTTATATTTTGGATGGATCTACCTGAATTCCTTGAAATGAAATAAAGTGTCCAAGTACAATTCCTTCATTCATCATCATATGACATTTTTTAGGACTTAAGTAAAGGTGAGCTTGTACACAATGTTTAAGTACTTTCTCCAGGTTTTGTATTGCATCCTAAAAAGACACACCATAAGGGGTAAAGTCATCCATATATATTTCCATAGATTCATTAAGCATATCAGAGGAGATTCCTATAACTGCTCTTTGAAAGGTTGCTGGTGCATTACATAGTCCAAATGTGAGAAATCTATAGGCAAAAGTTCCCCAGGGACTAGTAAAAGTGGTCTTATCTTGGTCTTGGGGTGCAATTTTGATTTGATTATACCCACTAAACCCATCTAAAAAGGAGAATAATTTCTTCCTTGAAAAACTATCTAACACCTGATCAATGAATGGCAAGGGAAAGTGATCCTTTTGAGTGGCTTTATTTAAGGCTCTATAATCTACACACACTCTCCATTTCCCGTTTTTCTTAGGGACTATTACCAATGGAGAAACCCATTCACTGTCATATATGGGATATATAAACCCTGCATTAAGCAATTTTTGAAGTTCCTCTTTGACAATTTCCCTTAAATTAGGATTCATTCGTCGTTGGGGTTGACAGATTGGTCGAAAACCCTCCTTGATATAGATGCGATGAGTACATAATTCAGGAGAGATTCCCTTCATATCTGTATAGTCCCATGCGAATGCTTCCTTATTTTCAAGAAGTAACTTCATTAGTTGTTGTGTTTCAGCATCTGTCAAGTTGGGGTTTATGTTCAATGTCTTGCCAGGTTCAATTTCTACTGTTATGCTTTTAGAGGAGATGGTAGTTGATGTTTGAGGTAGATCTTCATATTTAAGCTTTTCCTAGGTATCAGATTTCAAAATCGCAGACAACTGATTATGTGTTTCAGAAGTCACCAAGGAGTGTTAACAAATAAAATTATTAATTACTTCATCCTTAGTGGTATATTTAAGGCTTAGAGCTTGTTTGATAGTCAAAATAGGTTGAGTAGCATTATCATCATAGTCCAACAATACCGAATTATCATTATTAATCATGGGTGTGGCATGAGGGTAGAGAGTAAGCTGCTTGTTTTCATATCCATTAGAAATTGTCATTGAACCAGATCTACCGCTAATAAAGGCATCGGCTGTGGCCAAACAAGGCCTTCCCAGAATTAGAGGATGTCCCCCCAACTTTGTTTTAGCCTGTAATACCACAAAGTCAGCTGAGTAATTCCAAGATTGAATTGAGATGATTAGGTCTTCAATGACTCCTTCCAGTTTGATTGTAGAATGGTCAGCTAACTCTAGAATGGTTGGTGTCTCTCTGATTACATTCTTTAGCTGTAATAGTTGTGAAGTTTCAAGAGTCATAATATTTATAACAGCACCTAAATCTACCAGAACTCGTGGAATGATTGTTTTTCCAATTTGTATTGTAACAGTAGGATGGTCGGGATCACCATATTTAATAGGAGGGGCTTTACCGGACATTAAGGCAGATATATCACCCATAACAGGAACTGTAAGGGGATCTTTAGCTTTCCTACCGGGTTTTTTAATACAAATATCTCTCATACTTCTGGCATAAATTGGTACATCTCTTATTGCTTGTAAAAGTGGAATTTTAACATAAAGATTCTGTAATTCCCATAAAAAATTGAAAGCAGGTGGCTCAGGTGTTTTAGTCAATGTTAAATGCTCAGGGAATGGTGGTTCTGTTGTTTCAGCACCCTTATTAGAGGGTGGTTGTACCTCCTTACGTGAATCATTTTTCTCTCTCTTTTTTATCAGAATAAGAAGAGGTAACATCATCAATAATGGGTTCGACTATTTTCCCAGATCGTAAATGAATATCATTACATTACACAGGGAAAACAAGAAGTATAGGCTGGTTTTGAATATCAATAACTTGCACAACTTTATTATTGGGGTTAGGGTTTGGTTTTACTGGTAGTTGGGGTCTCATCATTTGATTATTTGGTGGAGCACTTGATGGTAGAGGGAGTGGTTGCTGAAACTGAGGAAATTGATTTGGAAACGGGAGTTGTTGACCCCTCTAGTTTGGATTCCATTGGTTAAAGTAAGATTGTTGTTATGGAGGCCAAGGAGTCCACATTGTTTGGTGGTAGGGTTTTTTTGTTGCATGAGTGGGTAATTCATTTGATTGAAGGGCGGGTATTGCAACTGGTTAAAGGGAGGGTAGTTTTCTTGATTAAAAGAAGGATAATTGTTCCAACGATTAGAAGACATAAATGGCATATTAGAGTTCATACCTTGTCCTCGTGGTTGCCATTGCCTTCTCTGTGTCAACAGATAGACTGCTTTAGCTTCCTCTTCGGTTGGTTGCAATGCTTCTTTTATTCCTGGTAAATAAGGGCATTTTTGTGTTTCATGATCCTTCTCACAAAGGGTGCAAATTGGCACTTTGTCCAATGGGCATTCCCTTAGTGGGTGTTTATCTTTGCATTTGGGACAAAAGACAGCCAAAGCAGCTTCTGCTTCTACTTGTTTCTTGTTAACCTGCAAGGTGTCAACCTGTGAAGCAAAATAACTTAACATTTTAGTTTTAAATTCCTCAAGTAAAATACCTATTTCAGCTCTTGTTGCTCCTTCGCTGGCTGATTTTTGAACTCTTGAATATGTATTATCCCTGCTATTTGATCTATTCCTTGCAACTTCTCTTGAACATATTTAACAGAGGTTAACAATTTCATCATATGATTCTTTAGATATGTCCCCCTTACCAAGCATATTTAGCATGTCTAGACAATCATCCCTCACCCTTTTCAATAATATTGTTTTAAGAATATCTTTACTTACATCGGGATGATTGGATCTCTGCAAATTATATTGTAGCCTTTCCACAAAGTCCTCCATATTTTCATCCTCCTTTTGTACCATCTGAAATAGTTCCTCTCTTTTTTCTCTCGTCCAATAGTAGTCTTGATATTTGAGTAGAAAATTCTGTTTCATCTGTTCCCATGTTGCGATTGCATGGCCTCCCAGACTCATGAACCATCTTAGTGCATTTCCTTTTAGTGTTGCTGGAAATAGATTTAGTTTTTAAGCATTAGTAATGTAATCATAGCTTCTGCATAATATATCAAACTCAAAAAGAAACTCATCAGGATCTTCAGAAGATAATCCATGGAAGTTAGGTAAGGCCGAAAGTGGAATATTCTTCATGGGAGTTTCTCCTCTGGGAAGATTACCAATAGGGAATCCCAAGGTAGAGAGAGAATTCTCATCTTTTCCTTCTCCTAAAGGATCTACCTGTCCTCCACCAAAAAATCCTTCATTGTTCCCTTCCATTTCTTGTTCTCCTACTGCACTTGCTCTGTCTTCAATGTTTTCCGTTGGCTCCTCAATGTCTTCCACTAGTTCCTCAATGTCTTCGACTGGTTCCTCAATGTCTTCTACTGGCTCCTAAACTATTTCAGGGCTTACAGCTTCCTCTGTTTCATAGTTTGTTTGAAGGGAGAGCTGAGGCTTTGGCTTTCGAGAGCTTAGCCTCTGAGAAGTTTCAACTTTTGATATGATCTTGTAAATAAAGGTCTTTCTTCCTCCTTTTCCTTTGCCCTTGCCACCTGTAGGGATAGTTTTCTTGGGGATCTGCATCCTTTCATGCATTCTGCACATCTTAAAGGAAAACATCAATGCTTTTGAAATCTACAATTCCCTTCCTCGGCAATGGCTCCAAAATGTTGGTCACTTTAATTGCTTATTAATTTAAACAACCAAGTGCTACATAAATTGTCAACCCAGGGAAATCTGTTTGTTTCAAAGGCAATCACACATTGTTTATGCTCAATCCCAAAAGCAATGAAAAGTTGTAGTAACAATTATAATAATCACACCTTGCTTTAAACAAACTGAAGTTGTACTCTGAGTTACAGCAGGAAAAATCTCTCTATTTCAAACAATTGTCAAAAGAATCCTGGATTACATTAGAAAGAAAAATCTAGGAAAAGAAATCAATCTGCAAAAGAAAAGACTAATTGTGATATAACAGAGAACAAGACCCTATTCCCCAAGCAGGAATCTTCAGCACCTATTTCTGGTTACCATGCTTCACAAACTCACTCTGTAAACCAGATTACCAATTAGAATAATCATTGATTACCTATGAATGGATTTATGAAAGCAATGCAATAATCAAATAGAAACAGAGTCTTACCAATGAATACAGAGTTCCAATAACGCATAAGTAATTTCAGCAAATAGAGTTTAACAAGGCATGAATGAAGAAATAACACTTAACACACCACATAAATTAATGGGTGAATCTTGTGAGGGAGGTGGGCCCTTTCCTTCTCACAAGATTCCCGAGAAAAAGGAACTAAGGAGGAGTGCTCAAAACAGTATTTTATTCATCTGTCAATGTATCATATTATAAAAATATTCAAGTTCCTTTACTTTCAACTAGACCTTCCCGTAGTCTCCCGCTAATGCTGATGTCTCCTCTATTTAAATAGGAGACATCTTATACATTTGATTACATTATAAATCCTATTCTTAACCCGATATGCTAAAATATGATAATTGGTTCTTCCATTAGCAAAATGTTGTTACAATGGTTGTGACAATGCTGACTTTGAATGTAGTTGTTACAGCTAGTGTAACAACTCCTTCGATGATCTCTTCTTGTTGCTACCAAATCTGAAATGCAAATCATAGGATGTTTCAGCAATGAGATTTGCGCACTGTTCTAACTATTTCAGCAACATAGACCACAATGATAAATCCACGGTCTTTAGATTGTTTCAGCAACTATATATTTCCGATCAGTGGTTAATTATGAAAGTAATGTAAAATTATATGTAAAACAAATTAAACATATAGTAATGAGAAGAAATGTTATATACCTTTGGAAAATGGATTAAATTAATAACATAGACTTTAAATATGGATTGAAAAAGGGTGGAATGATAGCAAAATATGTGAGAAAAAAGGTACAATGTAGGGTTCTAACAACAGGGAAGCTAGGAAATCCTGTGTATAAGCTCTTCCGTGATGGGAATAGGCTCCTCCAGCCATAAGTACCCATTGTGCACCAGGAAAAGTAGCTGCCTGATGACGAAGATCGTGATAGGTGCGCGGTGAAAGTGTGGAATCCATAGTAGGTGGACTAGTCTAGCCTTCTGCACATTGTGCAGCCATTTTTGCGACTCTAGCATTGTAACTGACCCCTCCTTGCTTTGTTTCATGAGGTTCTCAGTCTCTAAATGTGGGAACTTCTCACTGTCCACGAGGTCCCAGTATTCAAATTTCATTGTGGGCACGCGGCCCAGGGCCGAGCCCTCAAACAAAATTCCATCTGGGAGGAGTGGGGTTTGGAGTGTGCTCTTAGTGGCATCCAAATCCTTGGGTACCTTAGCTTTCCCTTTCCGCAGAGGAACGTACTTGGGCAATTTTGCTGTAGTGCACACTGGCTAGATGTCTTCTTCCATTTCTTCATCCGCCTCTATCTCATCTACGAGAGCCTGTAGGTCCTCCTCCTCATCATCTATCTCAATGGTGACAACCTTGCCCTTTTCTTCCATGGAAAGTTTACCAAACCACAAATTTCACAGGGACATGTGGACTGGCCCCACTACCTGTTTATCCTTCTTAGGCCTCAGCGTCTAAGGCGATTTTTGAATTTCCAGTGCATCCCCAACCTACACCATAGGATTTTGTGCGGCTTCCTCGATGGTACTCTCTGCAAAACCCACACCTCTCCTGGTAGTTGTCATCTTGTTTGAACTGTTTGTGGTTGTTCACGAACTTGGGGGCTCAAATATCGCTTGGCTCTCAACACTCTCTGCTCTTCGTAATAGCTCAAATCTCAATTGAACAAGTGTTGTATCGTGGCTAACCCTTGGAGTTTTATAGCATCTTTTGAATTCTAATTCAACCATTCCTCCACTTCTGAGTCATTAATGCATTCTTGGCGGCAGATCGTCCCAAATCTAGCTTTTAATTCGTGTCTTAGTTGCCCGCCACCCACTCCCTTTTGACTTAAATTGGACAGCTCATCATGAATAGTGATGCCAGTAGTTACTTCCCAGTCTACCCATGCAGGAGCACATCCCCCCATGCGTGGGCGCAATCCTTGTGTCATGTTGTTTCTGTGTGCACCTCCCTCACCACGCAACCCCAAAATGGACTTTTTTAGAGTCCCACGCTCTCTTTCAACTATCTAGAGTGCTGAGACTGTGCTCTTTACGGCTAGTCAGGTGGTCACACCACCTATGCAAGACTTCAAATTGCCTTCCAGCATAGCCCACGAAGACTTCTTAATTTTTTGCGCGACCGCCGACGCTGTGTGTTCTACCGTATGTAGTGTGCTCTCTTGGTTACTACATTTGGTGAGGTGTGCTTGTAGCCATGGCAACAGAGTCATAAATTCGTGGAGACATTATTCTAATGTAGTGGTACGATCACCTGTATCTTGCCTTGTCATCCTTGGTTTATCAGCGAGACATGCTTGCATGATCTCGTTTTCCAGCCTCTGATCTTAGTGTCCATCAAAATGCTTTTCTTCCTCAATTGTACTTGGTCTTCTTCGAGTTCGCGAAGTCTAAGGTTCCATTGTTGAATGGCTTCCTTAATCTTTATATGGTCATCCTTGCGTAGATGTGTGATTCCTTCGTCCTGGTCTTCGTGCACTGCCATAACTGTGGGAGTTATTATGTGTGGATTCCTTTTGGTATTCCCTTCAGAAATTTCGGTTCCTACTCTGTTTCGCACCTTTGGAATCATTTCCACACTCAGGTTTTTGCACATGGTCCTATAAGCCCATCGAATCGCCAGCACGCATAGGTCCCAATCAGTTCGTCTCACCTAGTGAACCTTGTTTAGTGCTCTACACACTCTATCGAATGCCTTGTCATGGAGAATTGGTAGTGTGCATCACCTTTCTTGCCGTTGTGGTTTGTTATGATTCTCTAGGATGGGGGTGGTGTGCGCTTGTGCGGACTGTACAACATATGTCTGTACCCATTGCAAAAGGTGGGTGCTTGAGTTGTTCTACCCCTGCTGATTGGCTTTCATTCGGAGCTGGGTTTTCAAAAATGTAGGCACATCATCCTTCTGCATCCACATCAGTCCTCAAAAGTTCCTTGATCCGAGCCCCACCATCGTGCAGGTGTTGCGCGTAGTGCCCGCTCAGCGCACCGAGCCGCTGCTGTTCTAGGACTGTGCTTTCAAATTTGCTCAAAAATTCATCCACCAATGTTAATCCATCATATGTCAGCAGCTCCCTTGTGTCTGTTTTCATGCAACACAATGACCTGATCATCATATTAGATTTTAGTGTTGTTACTTCGTGCAACTGATTCTGCAATCGCTCTATCTCTTCGTCTGAAGCCAAAGTGCAGGAGATTTCTTGCTCCCACAAAATCCTTCCATCTACAGTCGGATTCACCCAATCCTCTCCTTGTGCAGTTGTCTTGTAGATACAGTCGAGATCATCATCACTATCGTTGTCGTGCACCGGTCCAGTGTATCACACTCCTTCAGCTGGATCTAGCGGTATAGCTAAATGTAGTGACTTTTTCTCAAAGGTCATTTTGCGCTTCTTTAGATTTATGACTCCGTTCATATCAGTAGCCCAGTCTATTCCTAGTAGCATGGGATAGGAATTACTGTGATCGAAAATCTCTATCACATCAAAATCTGCCTGCGCGCTCGCGCCTTCAATATCGAATGTCACCCCTTGCAATCTTCCCATGGGTAAAATATTTTGTTGGTTCACCATTCATAACTGAATAGGGGACCATTGTAACGCAGGTCTGCCCATGCATTCCCATGTTTTCTTTGGTAGTACATTCACGTTCGAACCCAGATCCAGGATTACCTCATCCATTTCGTACTTGCCTAATTGCGCAATCAACCTCGTCTCCCTTCTTGTGCACAATTCATGCTTTCCAAGTTCCTGAACCACGCGCGGTTCTCCTAACCCCGCACACCTAGTGATAATTTCTTGTAGTCCTTTGACTACCTTTTTGTCGCACAACAGTTTCATGCATGTCTCCAGAAAGGTAGTGAGAATTGAAGGATCCATCCCTGGTTCTAGTTGATCCTTACTACAAGTTGAAGTGGAGGCCCCCATGAAGCTCTTCTTAGGTTCCATGAATGTCTCCTTTGCGCATTCTAAGTCAAACTTGGGTTCCTTTGTGGGATCCTTTAGAACCCATGTGTTGTCTTTTGGCTGCTTCCCTTTATTATCTCTCATGGCCATACCGCTCCTGACCATCATGTTTACATTTGGGTCTTCTTCGTGTGGTTCAGATCTCATCATTTATAAATTCTGGGTTGGAGGGGGCTGGAGTACCCCCTTTTCGTGCATCTTTGTTGTTAGGGAAGGGCAATCTTCTACCTCACGATCAAATTGATTATAGTACCAACATAATATCATGTTCGGGTTCGTACAATCGTGGGTAATGCCCTGGCCCTCCGCAATTATAACAAATTATCTGGTTGTGACCCCTTCCTGGTCCCATTCCACCTCGACCTCGACTGCGCCCCTAAAACCCAGCACGCACCATCCCTGCATTTTGGCCAAGGGCTCATGTTTTGGCCTACACCTTGTAGGTAGGAGTCCGACCCATCATTAGTTCATAGATTCGACAGGTGCGTTCGCCATGGCCTACTGACCTGCAGAGATCACAAAACAATTGTTGGGACGTCTACATATACTTCTGTAGCAGATGAAAATTATCTGTGGTGTGTTTTCCTCCTATCTGGTAGATCGCGAACCATAATACAGACACCACGCTCGGCCCTGCCTGTGCCTTCAGTCTTAACAGCATTGGTCTTTCCCCGGCCAAGTAGTTCATGAACACTAGACAATGGTCCTTATCGTGCCCTTGGCCTTTGCATTTTATGCACCATACTTCCTCGCGCAACTCGACTGATTTGTCCTGTCTTGTTTCAAACTTTGCATCTCCAAACACAGATTCTACAGTTGCACATGGATTTGTTGGACTCCCAACACAGGGTCTTGTATAGGGGTATCATGCAATCTCATTGCCATCTCCAATGCTTCAGCCTGGGTGGAAAGTTTTTGCTGTGACAACACCATCCTTAAGTGTGGCGTAAGTGAGGCCACAAACCATGCGCGATGTTGTGCATCTGTTAACGTCATATTGGCTTCGCGGATCATACTCTTCAACCTTTGGTCCAAATCCTAGGGGGTCTCGCCCAAGAGCATCGCGATCTCCTTAAACCTGATGATTGATTGTGTCTCTGATTTTGGCCTGCTAAATTCCCTGTTCAGTGTGGTCTGGATCTCTGCAATTCCTGCATTCGGGTGGTCATTAGAATGATTTATATACCATGTTAATGTGCAATCCTGTAGCACACTCAACAACATAGACTTTTTAATATTATCATCCACGATGTCCTGTGCTTCCCATATTGCTCTTACCACGAACCAGAATTGGTCCGGATCTTCATTTCCTACTCCTCTGAACACCGACAATTTGATCGTACTTGCCATACTGAAATGTGGTGGTGGTGGAGGTGGAGTGGGTGGAGATGGAGGTGAGGGGGGTGAAAATGGTGGCGGTGTGGGTGGAGGTGGTAAGCGCGAAATTCTTTGTCTTATCAAATTGACCACGCTTTTCTCGGAGAAACTTTCACGAGCTCCTCCTTGCTTTCCCGCGAGGGTGAAATTAAAGGACTATTTTCCAACTCCTTACTACTTTCACTTCTGTAGATCTTCCCACTTCGTGTAGTCCCAAACATTAATTTATTCGCATAACTCGCTTTTCACACAATAGAATCTTAATCCAAGTGTTCAAAGATTTAATATACTTAGCTCGTGGTCCCTTGAGAAAATGTCGCTCTGCCTCACTGTAGCTGATAATCGTGTCTACCTCGAACTCAGTGATAAATCCTTCTATTATTCGGTCGAGTTACTGGTCTGTAGCTCGCGCTATATTATCTTCTGATGCTTCTAGTCTACGCACTAATTCCGAAGTCCACACTATTGGTTTGTCGATCCTACACCTTCCCTGACTATCTTCTAACTTCGCGATCCACTCATACATCTCAGAAGGGAAGGATGCAAAGAAAATTTCGTGGATTTTTATGTATAAGTAGTGCTCCAACCACTATTCCTTAGATACTCATGGATTTTTGTTTTCCTGCGCCGCGAACTCGTGAATATTCTTGTCCAACGACTCTTCAATTTCTTTCTTCATAGGACTCCAGTGAGATGACATCAGACATCCTTTATGTAGATCCCAGTCCAGGCAACAGAACCATTTAATGGCTTGTATGGGCCCAACCCAGGTTCAAAGTTGAATTATCCAAGCAAATCCTAGTACTACTAGCCCTTTCGGCAATATTTCGCGGAGCGCGGATTGAGGTCTCACCGAAAGTAGTATGGGAGGGTGCTAGAACCAAGTTTCCGAACCCTGGGGATGTCTGATGGGCTTCTGGAAGTTCGCGGTTTGACCCATCGCTACGTGCACTTGTTAGTCCTTCGCAACCCATGCTGTTGTTTCCACGCAGCCCTACTCGGGGTGCGACCCGTATAATACCCAAGTTCCTTGCTAATTAACTAATTACTTAGCTTGTGCGTGTAAGTTTTATGGTTATATACAACATATTCAAAAATCATATCAGTGCGCGTGATACATAAACTAATACAAAAATAAAGAAGATAATGCACAACAAATACACAGAAATAAGAATCAACTTCTCTTTATTATTCTTCAATCCTACTTACAGAGTCGACACTGCCCTGCGCACTCAGCTGCGAACTCTACTAGGCCTCTGCGCAAAGCTACAGAGCCTCTTCCTACTACTATGACCCAATACACTTAGAATCCTACTCTAAGCTCGAACCGTTCCTTCACTGCTGTCTCTTCTACTATCTTTTTAACTTAGAGCCTCACTCTATTTATACAATCCCATGGTCCGCGGACCATGGGTAGGCTGACATGACTTTACATCACATTACATTACTTTAGGGCGGATAGCCCTATGACTTAACCTCTACTTCATGCTCCGCGTCCACAAATTGCGGAGTCTTACAAAACCATTGACCAAAACTTGGGCTTTGAGCCCCAAAACCTGTTGTAGGGGGATTCCATGCCCAACAATAAACCATAACTAAACCTTCTCTTTCTATTGTAGTATATTTATTTTCTGCCTTGGGAAATTTCTCCTTGCAAAAGCTATGGGGCAATCAACTTCATCTGCTCTTGGTTGTGCCAGCACTATACCCAGTGCTATGCAAGATGCATCAACATGTACATGAAATTCCTTATTCCAATTTCGAAAAACTAAGATCGACGTAGTTACCCTATTCTCCTTCAGTATATCCAGACTCTTTTGACATTCTTTGTCCCATTTAAAAGTGACATCTTTCTTCAATAACTTTTCGTTGGCATAGATATTTGCGCGTACCCCTTTATAAACTTTCTATAATAGCCAGTGTGTCCAAGTGTCATGCGTAGTTGTCTCACTGTCTTCAGTGCTGGCAAGTTCACAATGACTGCTATCTTTGTGGGATCCACTAGCAAACCCTATTTACACTCAATATTCCCTAATTGTATGCTACAAGGCACACAAAATATACATTTCTTCAAGTTTAGTGAAATCTGTTGCTTCCTACATGTATCCAACATAAGCCTTAAGCTCATAATATGATTCTTTAATAGCCCAAATATTATCTATCAAAGTAAACTTCCAAGAATTTGTGTATGTACTCCTTAAATTTTGCGACTACAACTCTAAAAAATATGATAGGTGTATTATTCAAGCTAAAAGGCATCACCGTGTACTGAAATGAGCCCCAATATGTTGCAAAAGTTGTCTCATGTCTATCTTCTGGTGCAATTCTAATCTGATGGTAACTCAAAAAGCCATCTGTGAAAGAATAGGCCTCGTGACCTCCTATATTGTCCAATACTTCATCTGTAAATGGTGTAGGGGAGGATTCATGGACATACGCATCATTTAGTTTCCTCAAGTCAACACAAATTATGATCTCTCCATTAATCTTCTTTTCTTGAAATATCATGGGACTTACCCATTCAGACTCTTCGACAGGCTTGATGATACATGCTGCTAGCATTTTGTCTAATTCTTCCTTCACCTTTTCCTTGTATTTCAGATTCAACCTATAGGGTTTTTTCTTCATAGGCTTCACGCCAGGTTTTAGAGGGATCCTCATAACTCCTAGGTCCCCTAATATGCCCTTCATTTCTGAAAATTTTTTAGGGAATATCTCTTGGTATTCATGTAGTAGCTCTGTGATTTTACGAACTCTATATGTGTCCTAATAGTCTCCAATCGTCACGAACTTCGAGCCTTCCTCTGTCCTAATATTCAATTTTTTTGTTTTTACTGGCCACATTATATTCAGTATTTCTGGTTCTATTCCAACAACTTCGCGATGTCTTTTTGATTCTTGTATATCAATATTTCGTGGATCTTCATCTTCTTCGATGGTGATATTATAAGATTCCAATGCATTTTGTAAATGTGCAATCCAATCATGCTACCATGTTAATGGAGATTTATTCTCAAAAATCAATGCTCTGATTACCTGAAGAGACAAGTCTATAGATGGGCAATCATCGTCAAAAATGAATGTTAGTGTGAACCCTTCAATCAAATATTTCCAGTTTTTAGTTCCATGTCGTAGTTTTGTTTCAAGATACCAATTCATATGAATCGTTTCTAGTGTGTGGATAAACCTAGGTACCCACTTTTGTTCTGGAATTTATTTCCAAACTGAAGTTGTTAGGTCCCTATAATACTAGTGATTCCTCCATTACTATTATAATTGTAGCCCTTATTTTTATTGTTGTGAACCTATTGTCCCCATATTGATATTATTGTGCCCCATAGAAGTCCACTATTGTTATTGTTGTACCCTTATATTATTATTGTTATGTCAGATTTGATTATATTGTGCCCCTTTAGACTCCTATATATAGAAAGGAGGTTTTTTCATTTGTATCATCCAAGAATTTCTCATTTGTTTAATGTAAAGGAGGTTTCCCCCTTGAAGAGGCTGATTTTGAAGCCGTTGATCTATCTTTTCTTCTATTTTGTGAGCTGGTTGCATAACATTTGGTATCAAAGCTTTTGATTCTAGGGTTTCGCTACTCCAAACAGGTCATCGTGGAATTTTCTCTGTAACATTTTTTATATGATGTTTCAGAAGCAGAAAAAAAACCCAATTTGAGCCGAAATCTTGATGACCCTCAGATCCAAATTTCAGAGCTTGTCTCGCTATATTTTTGGTGATATGATCCAAGGAACTTATGGTTTTTGAAGGCTCCTGAATTATATCCCAAACAAGTGACTCGAGGAAAATCATCATAACATTCTCTCTGTGCATCAGATTGGAATTTCGTAAAAAGGTCCATAAAACAGACAGATTTAGTTTTCTAGGCATCGTTTCCAGGTTCGAAGGTTGAAACAATGACACGTGGAACTTTGTACAATTGCGCTCTACTGAACTATTCTATAATCAGATCATCGTGGGATATTTGACATAACTCTTCCTTGGAGAATCCAATCTTGATCAGACTTCTGGTGTTGGAAAGAGGACTTAGAGGGCTACTACAGGATGAAATTTCAGACCTTGAAGATCCGAAATTATAGCGATATAACATATTTAATATAGAGCTCCTGCAAATCGAAAAGGTGTGTAGTTTTTTTAAAAGTTTGCATAAGTTTGGTTGGAAAAATTAGTTTGAAGGAACTCAAAAGGCATAGTGAAGCATAATTATCATTAATTGATGCCCCATAGAAAGAAAATGGAAACACCTAGTAAGCAACTTGAAAGCTCTAGCATGACTAGAGGAAGAAATGCAACATGATATATCAAAATTAGGAGACCAAGTGCATCAAAATTCAATCTCACAAAAATTAACAGAAGCTAAGATGGATGGTTTAAAGAAAGGCATGGAAGCTAAGATGGATGACATGGAAGATAAGATGGATGGTTCAGAAGTAAACATTTAAGATTTAAAAAAATACATGGAAGGTTTGAAATGAGGTTCGGAAAATTTGTTATAAGAAATGCTTCCTTATGGCGAAAAGGTAGTAGAGGAAATTCATAATGAGAAAAAAAGAAAGGTTACTCATGACTTCATAGACTCTAAAATTGGATAGAAGACCCACCATGTTCCAAATATCGATATGAGGAATTTTGATGGCAAGCATCCTATAACATGGATACTACAGATGGAGCAATATTTCGATCTCCATAATGTGCAAAACACACAAAAGGTACACATTGCAACTTTATATTTGGAACCCAATTAGTTTGTATGGTATCAATGGCTTTTCTCTCGTAAACAAATTGTCACTTGGGAAATTTTTACAGAAGAAATGATAGCACATTATGAGGATACAAAAAGCAACACCTTTTTTAGTCAATTGATAAATATCTCAAACAAAAGTGTTCAATTATGGAGCACATTGAGGACCTCCAAAAATTGAATATAAGGGTAAAAGATATTCCAGAGGATCATAGGATTGATGTGTTCATAGGGAATTTAACTGATGACATCCAACATGAGGTTTGCCTTTTGGAACCTGATTCATTGGAGAAGGCATTCAAGTTAGAAAGAAAAATGGAAAGAAAAATTATGGCAGTAAGGAAGCCTACCTCTCACAACTATAAATATGGAAGTTTTGTTGCCCCTAGCCTTCCACAACCTATAAGGTTGACACCGTAAAAACTGGAAGAAAAAAGAGAAAAAAAGGGCTTTGTTACAGTTGTGATAGCAAATACACTAAAAATCATAAGTGTTCTGAGAAGAAATTATTTTACATAGAATGTGAAGAGGAGGAAGAAAAGGAACAAGAAATGTCAAAAGAAGAGGATATACACCAGGAACACACCCTAGAGAAAGAATAAATGAATCCGACCATATCTTGTAATGCATTGGTCAGAATTACCACTCTTCAAACTATCAAGACAGAAGGACATATCAAGAAGAAAAAGGTGATAGTGTTGATTGATTCGAGTAGTACCCATAATTTTATTCATTATAAGATAGCCAAGGAATTGAATTGCTTCTTATATCTAGTACCAGAGTGTCAAGTGATGGTTGAAAGTGGAGGAACCATAAATTTCTCTGGAAAGTGCCATAATATCGAGCTATCCATGGGAGAATATGTATTGAATAGCCCAATGCTTTCCATTCCAATGGGTGGTACTGATGTTGTACTAGGAGTCCAATGGATACAATCTTTTGGTACGATAGCTTTTAAGTTTCAAGAATTTTTCATGACTTTTTTCAGAAGGAAAGGAAGTTGAATTAAGGGGTATCATAGGGAAATTGGGAAATATAACCAACTCTAACATCATGAAAAATCTTCTAAAGGAAGAACAAAGAGGTGTAATTTCACAATTATGTTCACTAGAGGTTCCCACATCGAAATCATCAATTTTTCTAGATCTCTAAAAAGGCTTGGAAAATAATTCCAAGGTATTTGAGACTCCCAAAGGCCTCCCACCTATGCGTGATCTGATCATGATATTCATTTGATTCCAGGAAGTGTTCCTCCAAACATCAAGCCTTACAGATATCCCTATGCCCAAAAGAGTGAAATTGAATGTATGGTTGCAGAAATGCTAGAGGCTGGTATAATTAAACCTAGTCAAAGTTCTTTCTCTTCTCCAGTAGTATTGGTGCACAAGAAGGATGGATCATGGCGCATCTGTCTGGAATATAGGGAGCTCAAAACGCTCACTATAAAAGATAAATTTCCATTCCTATAATTGATGAATTATTGGATGAATTACATGGATCAGTTAACTTCACCAAGTTGGATCTTCATTCAAGATATCATCAAATCAGAATGAAGACTGAAGACATTCTAAAAACATCATTTAGAACACATGAGGGTCATTATGAATTTTTGGTCATGCCTTTTGGCCTTACCAATGCACCTTCTACATTACAAGGTTTGATGAATTCCATTTTCAAACCCTTCCTTAGAAAATTTGTGTTAGTGTTTTTTGATGATATACTAATATACAATAAGTCTTGGAAGGATTGTGTTCAACATGTTGACTAGGTGCTCAAACTATTGGAGGAGAAACAATTATATGCAAAAAGCTCCAAATGTTTATTTGGAGTACAAGAGGTGGAATATCTGGGTCATATTGTATCTCATGAAGGTGTTAAGGTAGACCCTAGCAAAATTAAAGCCATTAAGGAATGGAAAATCCCCACATCCATAAAGCATCTGCGGGACTTCTCGGGTTGATAGGTTATCATCACAAATTTGTTAAGAATTATGGGAGAATAGCAACACCTATAACAACATTATTGAAGAAAGATTAATTTTCATGGACTCCAAAAGCAACAAAGGAATTTGAAAATATTAAAGAGGAAATGTGCCAAGCACCGGTCTTAGATACGTCGGACTTCACAAAAACCTTTATTGTGGAATGTGATGCCTCAAGAAATGGAATTGGTGATGTTTTAATGCAAGAAGAAAGACCTTTTCTTTCGAAAGTCATCCAATCGAAGGAAAGTATTTACACAAAGCTAATTCTGAGAAGGAAATGTTGGAAATACTACATGCACATAAGAAATGGTGACCCTACCTATTGGGAAGACACTTCAAGGTAAAAAAGGATCATGATAGTATTAAATAATTTTTAGAACAAAGATTATCTTCAGAAGAACAACAAAAATGGGTCACAAAGATGTTGGGTTTTGACTTTGAAATCATCTAAAAAAAAGGGAAGCAAAATGTTGTGGCCGATGCACTCTCAAGAAAGGATGAGGATGTTGAAGCATTACTTTGCGCCGTTTCTATTATCCAACTAGATTGGATAAACGAAGCAAGGGATGAATTGAAGAATGATGAAGAAGTATCGGCACTCATTCAAAATTTACAACAAGAACCGAGCACATCTGATACATTTAGTTGGAAAAATGATTCGTTATGGTACAAATATCGCTTATACCAATGTAAGAATTCCCAACTCAAACAAAATATTCTTATGGAATTTCACACCTCTCCATTAGGAGGGAACTTGGGATTTTTAAAAACTTACCACAGGGTTAAGAAGGAATTTTTTTGGGATGGCCTTAAATCTGATATTCAAAAGTTTGTGGCAGAATGTTTGGTTGCCAACAAAATAAAGTTGAAACAATTAAGACCCCAAGGCTATTACAACCTTTATCCATTCCAAGATAGCATTGGGAGGAGGTTTCAATGGATTTTATCACAGGTTTACCCAAGTCTGAAGGAAAGAGTGTCATCATGGTGGTAGTTGACATAATTACCAAGTATGCATGCTTTTGCGCATTATCTCATTCATTTAAAGCCAATACACTTTCTACTACATTTGTGGAAACAATTCAAAAGCTACACGGAAACCCAAAGATTATTGTAAGCGACCGAGATACCATTTTCACTAGAAATTTCTGGACATAATTATTTTCTTTTATGGGTACTTAGTTAGCTCATAACTCATCTTATCATCCTCAATCTGATGGGAAAAATGAGATAGTAAACAAATGTTTAGAAGGATATATTCGTTGATTTGTATTTGAAAAATAGACACAATGGGTCAAATTCTTGCCTCTAGCTGAATGGTGGTATAATACTTCCTTCCATATTGCAGCAAAAATGACCCCATTTATGGAAATTTATCGATATCGTCCAACATCCATCAAATCATATTTAAGAGGAAATTCTAAGGTTCAAGCAGTGGAAGATCACATCAAGCATCAACAACAAGTTCTCCAAATCTTAAAGTATAACCTCACTTTGGTGCAGAATAGAATGTAACAACAGGCATATCAACATCGCAGCGAAAGACATTTTGATGAAGGTGACTGGGTATTTCTATGGATACTGTTGGCATTATGACTCAGGTTTGGCGTTATGGCACAGGTGTTGTCCTTGATGGCAACTCACTCAAGTGGAAAATCACTGTTCAGGCTCTCAAAATCATAGAAAATGAGATACCCGCAGGTGAGCCTAACAAAAGCTGCGGACCCGCAGGTTCCCCGAACAAGAAGTGCGGGCATACCCGCAGGTTCTCTGAACAAAAGGTGCGGGCGTCAAATTCACTCACTTCAATGCAGAGAAGCACGCGCACGTGGGAATTTTTATGATTGATCCATGGTATTTAGTCTAACGTGTTTGATCCTATGGTTTTGGTCCGTGGTATAGCATCTAAAATATTGAACCCCGGTTTTGGGTCCCTTGTATTGGCTTTCTATGGTTTTGATCCATGGTTTGTGTAAGGGCTTGCCTATAAAAAGGAAAGGAGATCATTTGGCTAGGTACTCATGTGTTGAATATCTTAAGTGGAACAAAATCTGAAATACTTGTAATTGGTTAATGAGATAAAATTAAACCTGAGCATGAGAGGACTGATCAATTAAGGGGTCATGATCTCTTTGGTGCATGATCATATCTGTGGATATGACAGTCTGGGGTACAATTGAGGACTGATAAAGTGTTTATATCCAGAGATCCGCAGGCGAGATACGGCTCAGGTGTGGAGGTACGCAGTCCAGTAGACGGCGTAGGTGTGGAGGTCCGCAGTGCAGTAGACAGCGCATGTGCGAAGGTATGCAGTCCAGTAGATAGCGCAGGTGTAGAGGTCCACAGTGCGGTAGACGACGCAGGTGCAGAGGTGCGTAGTCTGGTAGACGGCACAGGTGCGGAGGTGCGCTGTCGAGCAGACAAAGCAGGTGCGGAGCTACGCAGGCTAGACTCAGCAGAAGTGCGGATATCTCGCAGGTTTCTATTGGTGAAGTTGCGGACTTTTCTTGAAATATTTGTTGGCTGCCTTTTGTCTATTATTGCAGAGTTCTAGGTTTAGATTACTGGTATTGCTTGTCTGGTTACTGCATTCTGAGAGGCTATTGGTTGATTCATTAATTGATTGTAAAAGGAGATTAGTTGATTCACATGTACTTGATGATTATTTGATGTTCATGGATACAGTCTGAAAATTGATGAAACATGGTCCCTGGAAGAAAATAAGTAGGTCAGCACCTACGTACTAGTAGCTTAGCTAGTACAAGAGCTAAGGGGGTTGTAGCTCGCTTCCAAGAGAGTCTGGAAAACGAGAGAGGGTTGTAGCTCTCTGTAGGTTGCAGCTTGCGTACTGGTAAAGGACTGCACCAGTACAGAATCATTGTAAAAGAAGTTTCTAATTGAAAGAAGATAGAGACACATTGCAGCAGGTGATTTTCACCCACATTGGGTTTCCACCTTATATCTGGTGTTCTTTGGTGTGACTATATGTTTTTCTTGTTCCTGTTCATTATTATATGGTACTGAAATTTAAATTAATGGTCAACATCTGAAGAATAAATTAAATTATAAATCTAGAGGGAATATTGAAAAGAATTTGATAATACTACTTCACCCCCCCCCCTCTCAGTATTATTTCTAACAATTGGTATCGGAGTAGGTCCTTCAGAAGAAGCTTGATCGCTTGAAGGAAGATCTATCATCATGAGCAACTACGAGAGAGAAGCATCGATCAGGCCACCAATTTTTGATGGAACAAACTTCATATATTGGAAGGTAAGAGTCACTGCCTATCTTCAATCTCTTGGTACAGAAGTCTGGGATATCATAGATACAGGGTACACTTTTCCCTCAGCAACACCTACAGATCCGGCTGGTAAGAAGAAATATGAAACAAATGCAAAGGTTGTCAATACTATATTAGGATGTCTATCTCAATCAGAATTCGTCAAGGTTATGCAGTATAAATCCGCAAAATAAATATGGGACAAGATTGTTCTGAGCTATGAAGGAGATGAACAGGTAAAACAAGCAAAACTTCAAACCAGCAGAATTCAGTATGAAAATATCAAAATGCACAATGATGAAAGTGTGGCTAACTATTTCCTTCATGTAGATGAGATTGTTAATTGTATGAAAAACTTGGGTGAAGAAATAAAAGAGGTTGTTGTGGTTGAAAAAGTTCTAAGATCTTTATCCCCTAAGTTTGAATCAAAAGTTTCTGCAATAGAAGAAAAGGAGAATCTATGGAATCTTACCATGTCACAGCTGCACAGAATTCTATCTGCTTACGAAATGAGGAAAGGAGGACCATCAGACAGGAGAGAAGTTGCATTCAAGGCTTCAGGCAAAGGAGATTACTATGAGTCAGGACATCTATCAAAAGAAGAAGAAGAATCAAATTTTGTCAAGAACCTTCAACGAGGTGCTAGAAGATTCAGAGGTAAGTTACCCTTCAAATGCTTTGCTTGTGGAAGAGTCGGTCACTATGCTGCAAAGTGTCCTCATAAAGATAAGCTTGATAAAGGTAAGGAACCTGTCAGATCGAACAAGAAACAGAATGTAAATAAGAAAATTTATTACACTCATGAAGACAATGATGGACTTTCAAATAGTGACGAAGATGAACAAGGTAACAATTATAGACTCTTAATGGCTTTTGAAGATGATGATTTCATGGATGCTATAGATGAAGAAGGCCTGTATGAAGAGATTTCTAAACTCAAAATTTGTTTAGAAGAGAAAAATATGATTATTGATACTCTGCAATTCCAACTGGCTGAAAAAAGAAAAACTTCATGAAACGTTAGAATGTGAAATTGTTGGTCTTAGAAAAGAGATTGAGAAAACAAAAGCTCTTAATCTTAATTTTGTTAAAGGATCTGAAACTCTGGATGAGATTATCAATGTGCAGCGTTCTCCACTAATCAAGACAGGTCTGGGATATAAGGAAGAAGCATCTCAAGCATCCACCTCCAAAAGTTATCTTGATGCAGCAAGGAGGATCGAGCAAAGGCCTAATAGAAATCATCAGGTAAATCAGGGACAGTTTACCTCAAGAATGAACAAAGACTATCAGGTAAATCGGGGGCAATCTACTTTAAGGACAAATAGAAGCTACAACTAGCCTCAGGTAAAACCTTCTTAATTTGCCTCAAGAATGGATGTCAATAGAAACTACAATCATTTGGCTGGTAGATTTGATAATCACAAGAGTTTCTTCAATGGCCAATGTTTCTCTTGTCATAACTTTGGCCACAAAGTAGCTCAATGTGTTGCCTATAAGACAATCATGACTAGAGAAGCTCAAAAGAAAAGGAACATGACTGGGATCATGAAAGGAACCTACAATAACTTTTCTGCTCTTGAAAATGAAATAGAATGATCTATTTGTAACAACTTCGGTCATGAATATTCTGAATGCAGGAGCAGGTTTCAGCAAACAACTCAGAAGGAGCAAGCCTCAAGTGTCAAAACATGGAGAATGAAGGAACCACAACCAGAGAGATGTGGTATAGCTTTATATGTAGAAGGGAGAGAAAATCAATGGTACATTGACAGTGGTTGTTCGAAACACATGACGTGTGATAAGGAAAAACTCCAGTCATATAGTGCCTTAGAGAAGGAGAAGAAGGTCTCTTTTGGAAATGACACCCTTGCGCTCATAAAAGGTAAAGGTTCTGTTCAGTTGAAAGAAAAGGTAAAAGCTAGAAATGTTATGTATGTTGATGGGTTAAAGCATAATTTATTGAGTGTCAGTCAGATGTGTGATCAAGGAATGGAGGTAATATTTCGATCAAATGGATGTAGTGTTCGTGATCTTGATACAGGAAAAACAGTGATCAAAGGCATAAGGACTCCAAATAATTTATACATATTCAAAGAAGGACAACATCAATGCTATCTAAGCAAGAACGATGAACACTAGTTATGGCACAGAAGATTGGGGCATCTTAGCTTCTCACAGATAAGGAAAGCATGTAAATACCAGGCAGTTCGTGGTCTTCCAGACATCAGAATTCCAGACAATACAATTTGCAAATCGTGTCAGTTTGGTAAGCAAACCAAAACTAACTTCCCTGAGAAGGAAGGATCAGCTAGAAGGCCACTTGAACTTGTCCATACTGATGTATGTGGCCCATCTAGGAAAAGGTCACCTCGAGGAGAAGAATATTTCATATTATTCATTGACGAATTTTCTAGGATGTGTTGGATAGGACTTATGAAGCACAAAGACGAAGCCTTTGAAAAGTTCAAATCATTCAAAGCCTTGGTGGAGAATGAATCAGATCACAAAATCAAATGCCTCAGGTCTGATAGAGGTGGGGAGTTTACCTCGAATGAATTTTTCGACTTTTGTGAAGAACATGGAATAAGAAGGGAATTCTCTACAACTAGGACTCCTCAGCAAAATGGAGTAGTGGAAAGGATGAACAGAACGGTTCAACAAATGGCTCGTGCTATGCTTGATGAGTTTGGAACTCCCGCAACCTTCTGGGGTGAAGCCGCATTTGCTATAGTTGTTATTCTCAACAAGACAAATATTCAGGTGAACATCACTCAAACTCCTCATGAGCTCTGGTATGGTGAGACTCCTTCGGTAAAAAATTTCAAAATTTTTGGAAGCAAATGCTATATTAAAATTAATGATGAAAATCTTGGCAAGTTTGAACCTAGAGCAGATGAAGGCATTCTCCTTGGTTATTCTCCTCACAGAAAAGCATACAAATGTTACAATAAAAGGCTTGGAAGAATTGTCGACAACATTGATGTAGTGGTGGATGAAAAAGACACTCCCAGACAGGTAAGATCTGAAGACTTCGAAGATGATGAGGGCTATCCATCAACATCAAATCAGATTCATGATGAAGAGGAAACCCGTGAGGCACCAGAGGAATAGATAAGGATAGAATAAAAGACTCCATCCAAGTATGTTCAAAAGAATCATCCAGAATCTCAAATTTTGGGGCAAAAGGAGGCAGGCATACAAACAAGAAGAACAATTGCAGAAGCTTCAAGCTATTTGGCATTACTTTCTTCCACTGAACCACAAAATGTAAGAGAGGCATGCAAATATGAATGCTGGGTCAAGGAAATGGATGAAGAAATTGAACAAATTGAAAGGAATAACACTTGGGAATTGGTTCCTAGACCAAAAGATAAGAATGTCATAGGGACAAAGTGGATTTTCAAAAATAAACTAAATGAAAATGGAGATGTGGTTAGAAACAAGGCAAGACTTGTTTGTAAGGAAATGCGCAACAAGAGGGCATAGACTTTGAAGAAACCCTTGCACCAGTTGCTAGACTTGAGGCTATAAGAATGCTCCTTGCTCTCTCTAGCTTTCAGAAGTTCAAAGTATTTCAGATGGACGTAAAATCTGCCTTTCTGAATGGAGACTTGAATGAAGAAGTGTACATTGAACAACTAGATGGGTTCATCCTTGGAAATGATCCAAATCTTGTATGCAAGCTCAAAAAGGCTCTCTATGGTCTTAAATAGGCTCCTAGGGCGTGGTATTATCGGTTGGATAAATATCTTCATCAACAAGATTTTATAAAAGGATCAACTGACATCAATCTATATATAAAGGTTGATAATGAAAAATTTCTAATACTTGATGTGTATGTAGATGATATCATCTTTGGCAGCAATGAAGAAGACATGAGTCAAAAGTTTGCCTTGGTGATGCAAAAGGAGTTTGAAATGTCCATGCTTGGTGAGCTCACATATTTCCTTGGTTTGCAAGTCCAACAAAACAAATATGGTATTTTTCTATCACAAACCAAGCATCTCAAGCAGATCTTGAAGAAATATGGGATGGAGGATTCGAAACCAGTATGTACCCCTATGGTGACAGGATGCAGCCTCAGCGCAAATGATGAGTCGGCAACAGTACATCAACCAACCTATAGATCCATGATTGGTAGTTTGCTCTATCTGACAGGTACCCGACCATACATTATGCATGCAGTGGGAATAGTTGGAAGGTTTCAGGCAAATCCAAAGGAAACTCATCTTCAGGCAGTTAAGAGAATCTTCAAGTATCTTCAAGGAACTCAAAACTATGGCTTATGGTATCCTAATGGTACAGACCTCACACTTCATGCATACACAGATGCGGATTGGGCAGGGAGCGTGGATGACAGGAAAAGCACTAGTGGTGGTGCATTCTTCATGGGTCCTAGATTAGTATCTTGGTTCAACAAGAAACAAAGCTCTATTGCATTATCTACAGCTGAAGCAGAATATGTAGCTGCTGCATCTTACTGCACACAACTCCTTTGGATGATGCAAACATTGCAAGACATGCAAATCACTTGTACTCCACCTATCTCCATCTTCTGTGATAATACAAGTGCAATCAGTATTTCAAATAAACCAGTCATGCACTCAAAGACCAAGCATATACCTATCAAATATCATTTTCTTCAGGAACAAGTGTTAAAACAAAAGGTCAAATTGGAGTATGTTCCCTCTAAGGAACAAGTTGCTGATATACTCACCAAACCGCTGCCCAGGGAGACCTTTGAATACCTCAGGCAAAAGCTGGGGGTAGTTGATGCATCATCCTGTTGTTGAATCTTGTCTGTTTCAGAGATTGTTGGTTGTACGCGAGTTTCATATGGGGTATACGCGTACATTCGCTGGTTTATGGATTGGTCAAAGACAAAATGGCGCAGGTTCAGGGGGAGCATATATTCTTCTAATAATGCATTGTTGGCATTATTGTAGAAGATCTTGGAGGAGCAAGTACAGAAGGAGAACATGGAATCTGATCTAAATATTGCTGCTAATATTTTGTCTCTATGTCTTATATTTCTTTTGTCAAGGTCATGTAACGGCCTATTTCTGGGATGAATGATATAATGTACTTGGTTGTCATATGTAAATTTCTGATGTAACCCCACTAGGTTGGGAGGATGATCCCCACTTGGTTGGGTGATGAATGTATGTATAGAGTCTTCTGGTGATAGGAAGGTCATTTATGATGCATGGTGGATTATGGTTCTTCTTGAAGAAAATTTCTTTTGCAGATCTGGCCTACAGTCAGGGGGAGCACAATCAGTTTAGCAGAGTGGAGTTTTCAACATGTTCTCAGGGGGAGCATAACACTTTGCCCTTGATGAAAAAGGGGGAGAATGACTTTGAGGATCTTGGGGTTGCCATAAAGTCCAAAGGGGGAGATTGTTTGCATTATGACTCATGATTGGCGTTATGGCATAGGTGTTGTCCTTGATGGCAACTCATTCAAGTGGCAAATCACTGTTCAGGCTCTCAAAATCATAGAAAATGAGATACCCGCAGGTGAGCCTAACAAAATCTGCGGACCCGCAGGTGCCCCGAACAAGAAGTGCGGGCATACCCGCAGGTGAGCCTAACAAAATCTGCGGACCCGCAGGTGCCCCGAACAAGAAGTGCGGGCATACCCGCAGGTTCTCCGAACAAAAGGTGCGGGCGTTAAATTCACTCACTTCAATGCAGAGAAGTGCACGCACGTGGGAATTTTTATGATTGATCCATGGTATTTAGTTCGACGTGTTTGATCCTATGGTTTTGGTCCCTGGTATATCTTCTAAAATATTGAACCCCGGTTTTGGGTCCCTTGTATTGGCTTTCTATGGTCTTGATCCATGGTTTGTGTAAGGTCTTGCCTGTAAAAAGGAAAGGAGATCATTTAGCTAGGTACTCATGTGTTGAATATCTTAAGTGGAACAAGATCTGAAATACTTGTAATCGATTAATGAGATAAAATTAAACCTGAGCATGAGAAGATTGATCAATTGAGGGGTCGTGATCTCTTTGGCGCATGATCAGATCTGTGGATCTAATAGCCTGGGGTACAATTGACGAATGATAAAGTGTTTATATCCAGAGATCCGCAGGTGAGATACGGCTTAGGTGCAGAGGTATGCAGTCCAGTAGACGGCGCATGTGCGGAGGTCCGCAGTGCAGTAGACGGCACAGGTACGGAGGTACGCAATCCAGTAGACGGCATAGGTGCGGAGGTCCGCAGTGCAGTAGACGGCGTAGGTGCGGAGGTGTGCAGTCCGGTAGACGGCGCAGGTGCGGAGGTGTGCAGTCCAGTAGACAGATTAGGTGCGTTGTCGAGCAGACAGAGCAAGTACGGAGCTACACAGGCTAGACTCAACAGAAGTGCGGATATCTCGCAGGTTTCTATTGGTGAAGTTGCGGAATTTTCTTGAAATGTTTGTTGGTTGCCTTTTGTCTATTGTTGCAGAGTTCTGGGTTTAGATTACTGGTATTGCTTGTCTGATTACTGCATTCTGAGAGGCTATTGGTTGATTCATTAATTGATTGTAAAAGGAGATTAATTGATTCAGATGTACTTGATGATTATTTGATGTTCATGGATCCAGTCTGAAAATTGATGAAACGTGGTCCCTGGAAGAAAAGAAGTAGGTCAGAACCTACGTACTAGTAGCTCAGCTAGTACAAGAGCTAAGGGGGTTGTAGCTCCCTTCCAAGAGAGTCTAGAAAACGAGAGAGGGTTGTAGCTCTCTGCAAGTTGCAGCCTGCATACTGGTAAAGGACTACACCAGTACAGAATCATTGTAAAAGAAGTTTCTAATTGAAAGAAGATAGAGACACGTTGCAGTAGGTGGTTTTCACCCACATTGGGTTTCCACTTTATATCTGGTGTTCTTTGGTGTGACTGTCTGTTTTTCTTGTTCCTTTTCATTATTATATGGTACTGACATTCAAATTAATGTTCAACATCTGAAGAACAAATTAAATTATAAATCTAGAGGGAATATTGAAAAGAATTTGATAATACTGATTCACCCCCCCCCCCCAATATTATTTCCAACAGATACAACCATATAAAAAATTGTCCCTCAAGATAGCTAAGAAGGATAATAAATTATCACCAAATTATTATGGCCTGTACAAGGTGTTGCAAAATATTGGTATTGTGGCATACAAATTGGAGCTTCGTGTAGCTTTCCAAGTACACCCAATTTTCCGTGTTTCATGCTTAAATAAGGTTATAGGTGATAAGCTCCCAATTCAAACAATATTTCCAAAATTTGATGAGGAAGGAAAAATCATATTGGAAGTAGTCACAGAAACAAGAACTCGACAGCTACGAAATCGATCAATTTTGGAGTATCTCATCAAGTGGAAGAACTTACCCATTGAAGATTCCACATGGGAGGATGAGAATTTTATACAGAAGTATCCATAACTACTCAAGCATTGAGGAAAACAATTTTTTGAAGGAGAGGGGCATGTTATGTCCCTATGATACTAGTGATTCCTTGATTACAATTATCATTGTATCCCTTATTGTTATTGTTGTGCCCATATTGTCCCCATATTATTATTATTGTGCCCCATAGAAGCCCATTATTGTTATTGTAGTGCCTTTATATTATTTTTGTTATGTTGGCTTTGATTATATTGTGACCCCTTAGACTCCTATATATAGAAAAGAGGTTTTATCATTTGTATCATCCAAGAATTTATCATTTGTGTAATGTAAAGGAGGTTGCCCCCTATGAGGAGGCTGATTTTGAAGTTTTTGATCTATCTTTTCTTCTATTTTGTGAGTTGGTTGCATAACAGAAGTGCAGTGATGAATATGCTCCCAGGGATCAACCTTACCATCATACATTACTCCTATTTTTGTGTTGATTGAGCCAAACCTAATCCACATTAATATTTGACATTGCTGCCAATCTGCTATAATTATTTTATGAGTACCACACAATCTGGCAGGTGTAGCCCTCAGGAATACATCCAAATCTTGCAACCTCTATTATTTTGATATTTCTCTTTCATATTCATCAAGAAACAGATTACATTTCCGATCCCATCATAATAAGGAAAATCACATACCTTGAAAGTTATGCATCAAAGTGATTTTGTGGTAGAGACTTCATATAACTTGTTCTGCCAATTTTCCAGTTCTTCCTCAGAATCTGAAGTACAAGAAATGTCATGTTCCCAGCCCAACTTGCCATATGTGGTGGGATTAATCCAATCTTCCTCAGCTTTTATATGATAAATTTTTTCGACATCTCTATCGCAATACTCATTCCGGACATGCTCTATCTAACACACTCCTTCTGAGGCATCTAGAGGGACAATGACCCTCATATTGTCTTTTTCGAACATCATTTGTCTCTTCTTCAATTGATTATCGCCAAATTATCAAATGCCCAATCCAATCCAAGCAACGCTGGATAGGGGTTGCTATCATCTACAATTTCAATCACTTCAAAGTATGCAATAGTTCAAACTCCTCCAATGTCTAATATGATGCTAGGTAGCCTTCCCATAGGGACGATATTATGTTGTTTAGACATCATCAACTATATCGACGACCATTGCAACTTCAGTCTTCCAATTAACTCCCAAGTTTCCTTAGGTAACACATTGGCATTAGATCCTTAATCTAGGATTACTTGATCCATATCATATTTCCTATTATGGGCAGTTATCTCATTTCCTTCCCCATTCTATTCTTGTGTCGATGTAAATTGTTCAATGCACATAGATCACTTCTCGGTACCTATTTATCAGCGCAGGAGTCTATCAACTCCTAGATTCCTTCGACAACCCTTTGATTCCTCAACAATTTCATGCAAGTCTATAAAAACAACTTAAAAATACTTGGATCTAATTCTTTCGTCGAAGTAGACACTTTGTTGCAGTCCTTTTTAGGCATTAACTTCAGTTGTGCATTAGACGTTGAAGCCGTAGAATCCATGAAGCTTTGCTTCACTCCCATGAACGTTTCTTTTTCCTTTTGGATACTGAACCCAAGGGTCTTTTTTGCAGTCTTTCTTAACCATGTCTCTTGTAATTTATTCTTACCTTTATCGGCTCTCGTCACAACTCCACTGCTTATTATGATTTTGAGGTGCGGTTTATCCTCCCTTGGCTCAACGGTCATCATTTGAATATTTGCTATGGGCTTCTAGTTCCTTTTCTCCTGCATATTTACGATAAGGATGAAACATTCTTCTATCACATGATCAGAAGATTTATAGTAGCTACAGGTTGTAGTAGGGTTGTGATAGTCTCTTGTGAAATGTCTTTCCTATCCACAATTATAACATATAATCTAACCGCATCCTCGACCAACTCCTCCTCCTCCTCCTTGTCCTTGGAAGCCTCCTTGACCAACATTCTAGCCTAGCTCCTCGTTTGTATTTCCTTCAACTTGCAGTCTATAAGCATCAACAATGTTCTCTAACATCAAGTCATAAACTCAAAAGTTTCTCTCATCATGGCCTATTGATTTACAAAATTTGCAAAACAACTACTTTGGGGTTTTCACGTACTTCTGTAATAAATAAAAATCTTCAAAGAGATGTTGGCCTCTCATTCTACGAATATTGCACCATAAACTTGATCCTAGGTTTATTGGATTAGGTGCTCCACTTTCCAAGTAATCTCTGAACACAGGGCATTGATCCTTATAATGGCCCTCTGCTTTGCATTTTGTACACCACGCTTTTGATCTGGTTTATTTACTTTTCTTTATATCTTGTAGTTCCAAGGTCAAATTTTCTAGCTGACTATGAATTTTTTGTACTCCTGCATGAGTATATTTGATCAGCGAGGCTTCCAACTTCATTGCATTAATCTCCAATGCTTTGGCTTGAGTCACTATCTTCTGCTACATCAATGGTAACCTGATATGTGGAAAAAATGCAAGTATAAACCATTATTTATGTTGTTTTGGGGATATGTTAAAGCTTACTTTCCCATTAACACCTTGAATCATTGATTCAACTCCCACCTTGATTTCCTTTAGCTCGGTAATGCACTTTTATTCTGATTTCGGCTTCTTGAATTTTGATACTAGTGATTTCTTAATATCATCCAATGAAGCGTCCTGAATAGTCACAAACTACTTCATGCACATCTTGATGAGTTGTGTATTATTTACATCTTCATCAATGATCTGTCTTGCCTTCCATACTACATCAGCTACAAGCCAGAACTGCTCAGGATCATCTGATCCAAGTCCTCTAAAGATAGGAAGCTTAATGTCATCATACATTTTTCTTCTTGGTGGGAGGGGGCGTAGGGGAATTATGGGGATGGGGATGGGGGCAAAGGGAGTATATGGATGGGGAATCCCAAAGATGCCCTGA
Source organism: Pinus tabuliformis (assembly GCA_031772625.1). NCBI lineage: Eukaryota > Viridiplantae > Streptophyta > Pinopsida > Pinales > Pinaceae > Pinus > Pinus tabuliformis. The sequence continues at coordinate 105,971,765 of CM062816.1, forward strand.
TTTTTCTCAACTCCTAACTTCGACGCACCTTCAGGATGGGAGGGAGAATATCGTGGGGTTGCGGGGTTACTTCATTCTTCTTCACTCTCAGACCCACCTAACAAGAGACTATAGACAGTCTTAATAAATTTCTTTGGTTTGTGCTCTACTCTATATCTCTTTCGACTTCATGTAGACCCCAGTCCTAGTTCAAACTTATTCCCTCTTTGTACAAACATTAATCTAACTGCATTCGTAGTACGCCCTTTTCACACAAATTAATTTTTATCCATATTTTCAATGAATTTAGGTACTTACCTCACGAACCCTTGAAAAATATTCACTCATCTCACTGTAATATATAGTCATGTCTATTGCAAACCTAGTAATAAATCCTCCCAAGATACTAGAAATCCAAAAATCAACTACTCTTGAGATACTGTTGATAATATTATTGAGTCGCTATATCAATTCAGGGCTCCACGCGGTAGGCTCCTTATTTTTTAAACAAGTCTTATGCTTGGTCAACTTTAATACCCATTCATATAGTTCATTAGAAATGTCACAAAGAAGATCTTGTGCTGTTATATAAACAGATACTTCTGCAACCAGGATGTAGTTGACAATTGCAGATTTTTGTTTTCCTGATTGTGAATTCTCATTCTTTCTGATCTACCCAATATTATATTTACTTCTTTGATGGATGTGACGTCCAGATCCCTCAAATAGATCCAAGTCCCAACAACAAAACCATTTGTTGGCTCGATTGGGCTTGACCCAGGTTCAGCTTATACTTTGCACCAACAAAACCCTCAGACACTGGCCCTTTCGGCAATGACCCACAAGATGGTCGAAGTATCACCCGAGGTGGCTATGGGTGATTGCAGAACTAGGTTTCTGCAACCTTGAGGGACTGCGCAGAGTGGCTCTTAACTTTTATTTTCTATACTTTAATCACCCTTCTAACATTCATAACATTACTACACAGTGTATTCTAACTACAGACTTTGTCACATTCATTTTAATATAAACACATTACCGAACAATAAGAGTTGCGCTAACATACCAATTATTTGCAATTACTTCGCATAAACAGATATAACACAAATAACAGATACAGTTTCAAGAGAATTCACCCAAAATTCTTCTTCTTATTAAGATAGATCTTTTAGTACTTACAACTTCTCGACCTGTGCACCCAGCTGTAGGTGGTCTGCGCACTTAGCTGTAGACTCTTCCAAGGCCTCTACTTACTCAGCTGCAAATCCTTTCCTTAAGACCCAAAACAAAAGACTCGATCAATTGTGTTCTCTCTATGATGTGAACTAATGATTTTCAACAAAGCATTACATGTACTTAAATACATTACATTGCTACAAAAACCATGGTCCACATTTTCGAGCAGTAAAAAGGGTCTTTTTCACCTCTATTTACCCTACATTAATTATCAATCCAGGTACGATTTGTTATCTCAAAGAGTGTACTCAGTCTAAGGCGGTCACTTGTCAAGAGTAATGCTAGTAGTATAGTGCTTTTGCAAAAGTAACTAAATGTTGGAAACAAACTCTAAATGTAATGACAAGAAGTTGAAATGCTTGTAACTAAATCATTCATTTAAGAAACTACAACACTTCATCAGTCAAGGGTGTAGTAATGATAACTCTTCCCTTTGTAAACTGATGCAATTGAAAAGCAATCAAGGAGAAGATCATCAATCTGGGAACTGGACAACAATAGTCAATGTTCACTACAGTTTCAGATCGTTCTGTTCACACCAAAGCAATTACTTGAAATGATAATTCAAATAACAGGAAAGGGAACAACAACTAATCTACTTAAAAAGATTGAACAACGAAGATTTAACCTATAGTAATTGTAATCTACAGGAATTAAGCAACAATCTTTATCTCAGAAATGATTTGAACAACAAACCGAAAATGGAACAGCAAATTAAAGTGAGTTATGAAATATAGAACAACAACCTGAATCAAATGTAAACGCACAACAAACTAAATCGAATATTACACACAGTGCATCTATACTGAAGGAAGCAGTAATCTGAGTTTCGGCATAACAAATATTAACCACGGTTCTGAAGAAACATCAATTGCGGTTACCATGGAATAGCAATCCCAATGAACAGCAATCACACTTGGAGGTAAACTGTAGATAAATAGACAATAGTACCGATTTATAAATACACAGCATTGTTACTCTATAAACGAATAGTAATGGTAATCTGTAAGGAACAACAATGTTATACAATAATATCAATCTATAAAGGAACAACAATGTGATATAAATTCAGAATGAACATCATAACGTTCCAGTTGCAGAGGATAGCCTTACTATTCAAATATGTGTGAAATATAACATAGCCAATACATGAAATAATAAGGAACAACAGATTACTGAACAAAGTAAATAAGAGAAATCAAACCACACACGACTTGGAATTGGAAAATAATGGTATAGGAAGCAAGTGATCCACTAGGGTCGGGCCCTTAGCCTCTAAGGACGCACTGTTGTGATTACTCCAGAATCAAAGATGGAACGCCAACAGAGTTTATGTATTAATCATCAAAACAGAGTTACAATAATCACTCTTTAAAGATAGTCGGCGATCAAAGTTTAAGTTACAATAGTGAATTTCATAAAACAACAATAAACCACTGCCTTGGGCTAGCAACGTTGTCCCTCTTTATAGCAGCCGGGCGGAAATACCAAAGGTACAAATATTCTTTAAGGTAGCGATCCCTCAGGATCAAAGGATCTTGAGGGATTTTCCATATTGTTATTTCTCAGTTATCTCTTCGTTCTCTTGCGCTGATTTGGTATCTCCTCTACCTTTTCCTGGCTTATGTGCTCCGATCTGGATTGCCTCGTTTGGATGTGGTTCCTTGTCAAAGGGACAACAGTTGATTTCGTCTTGTCTTTTCCTTTGGAATGGCGATCTTCCACTTTCTTCCTTTTCTGCATAGGAAAAAGTAGTAATTAGTCATATTATGTTACTCACAAATTCTTCTAAACTTTATCATAATCTTTCACTATATGCCCATTTCATAATGTAAATAAGTTATGAATTAAAGGAAAAGATAACGAAATAAGTGGCAATTACATACCTTCTCTAATGCTCAACACACCCCCCTGCTTACCCTTTTTCATGCCCTCATGAAAACATTGTAATTGACATGCAAGGCAGTTAGGGAATAGGCTGGAGAAGGGTTTTTAGTAGGTGGTCAACAACCATGATGCCTAGCTAAGAATTCAAAAATATGCCCTGTCTGACCTTCAAGCATTTCATATAAGGCTCTATATCTTGGCGCATGATGCCAAATCACTGGACTTTGGAACCTACAGCCTAGACAAGAAGGGCCTTCTCTCAAAATGAGGTCACCATAGATACCCAAGCGGTCAGCAGCTAGCTTAAAATTCTCATAAGTGAACAGTTCTCTATTTTGGATATTCCGATTAGAAGTCTGGTATCGGAATTTGGTTGCTGCTATGGCAAGGTCTTTGATGGTAAAGAAGTATTCTACCCCTTTCCAGATGACTACTGTGTGAATAGGTCCCAATGCCTTGATCACTCCTTGAGTTCTCATTAGGCTCCTATGTTTCTTCCATAGTTGCAGTGGGTCTCTAGGTTCACCCCTCACCCATAGATCTAATCCATTCTCCTGTCTTTGAAAGACATTGTAGGCTTTAAGCCACTTTATTTGATTAACACCAAAAGAAATAAATGCATGAAGTTGGACATCACCCACAAAAGGGCTAGGGGTCTACTTTGTTTCTCCATCTAATACAAGATTGTGCAAATAAAATTCACATAACAATCATTGAACTTTCACCCCGTAATGCTTACAACAATTTATGAAGTCATCAATGGTTTTTATCTCTATAGGTACTCCTACCTTGACAGCTTTAATTTTCAATTGTAAATATCTTTCCATTAACAACAAAGCATAGTTTCTGGCAAGTGCCCTACACACTAGAACGTCAGTATATAGAGAACATAAGGTATCCATTTGTTTGATGACTATGTCTAGTCTATGGGTTACCTTTTTGACTCTTTCTTTTGCCTTTCGACATCATTCCAAGGCCTGGCTTTCTGATGCGTTAATGTTCTTCAGCTGCTTTTGTAATTTCTCGTATTTTTCTTGAGGAACAGTCTGCTTTGTAAGTTTCTCTATTGTTTGTTGGGCTTGTTGCAAATATTTTTGCAGATTTACTATCCTCGGGTCATTATCCAACATGATAATCTTGGGCTAGAGATCTACTTGGATCTCCTTATTACGACATCTTGTCTTTATGTTCTGAGTTTCCTTCTCGCTAGAGGATAGTGCCTCTGTCTGGATTTCCTTATCACAAGCCGATACATTATCTGTTTGTACTTCTACATGTGCAATAGCCAGATGCTATTCCTTTCGATTCTAAATGATAGGTTGGACTTGAGTCCTCTTGGTCTTTTTCTTATGGGGTTTTTCCTGGGTGGTTGCACGCTTTACCATAGAGGTTTCTTTTGATTTCTTCCCCATTTTCAAGAATCTTATCTGTTGTCAAAGTTGCTTAATTATGTTAAGCAATCTCTACTATTCCTTTCACAATCTTTTAATTTCCTCTGTTTTCTTGGGAGGAATAGTCGTTCATTTACTCAAGCCTAGGCTTTGTACCTCAAGTATTGTACCTTTGTCTTGGCCAATTTACTTATTTTCTTCTTGGGGTGCTTCTTCAGTGTTTTGCTGGTCAGGTTTTTCAGGGGTAGAAACCCTAGTTTGTTTTGCTGTCTCCTGGGCAGCTTCTTCTTCTACCTCCTTTTCATCATGGAATTCTTCGGGTGTATTTTGACTAGGAACAAATTGTTCCTCTCCCTCATCCTCGTCACCCTTCTCCCCAGATACACCCTCATCATGAACAAAGTGATCCTATTCTTCCTCCTCCTCATCACATAGTTCCTCAGATGCACTTGTATCGTGAGCAAAGTGCTCCTGCGGTCCTTCTTTGGTATGGGGGTTGAGTGGGCTACGAGGTTAGACATATTCACCCATATTGGCAAAAATTTGGGCCAGTTCATCTTCTTGCAGTGGGTTTTGTAGTGGAATTCTGCTGTGTTGCTCTGTTTCCTCTCCTTCTTCCTGACCGGATTGCTCAGTCTCCTCCTCTGGTTCTCCTTCATCATTTTCCTCCAATTCTTTTTCGCTCTCCCCACCTTCCAATTGTGGGGGTTTCTCATCTCCTGAATCATGTATTTCCACCGGTTGACTAATGTTTTCCTGGGAATTTCCCAACATTCCTCTGATCCTTTCCAATCTAACAAATTTTCTTCGTTTCAGTGGTCTGCTCGATGTACTGGCAATATGTTTTCGTTTTGGGGTTGGAAAAGCCAGTCCCCCGCCTATCGTGAAAATCAGTTCTTCCCAACTGCTCTACTGTTGGGCAAGATTGTAGCTAACTATCAGTCGTATTAACCCATGGTGGGTTACTACTGACTCTACATGGAAAGATTTCTTCATGCTTCGGGCAACATCGTGTAATAAAAAATTTTAAAAACGCAGGCAAATTCACAACAAATTTTTTCTTTAACATGGCTAAAAGTTTGAGATGGCGTGGTCTTACCACGTCTTTCCTGCCATCACAAGTGATGTAGCTTTGGATAATTCTCGCCAATTCTTCCCATGGCTCTCCCAAAGTTGTCGGTAGAACTCCTTTCCCTTTTACAGTAAGGTTTTTCCCTTCATCCTGAAAGATGGTCATGGCGTCTCGCAGTCTCACCTTTTTCAGAGTCCACACAGGTGTAGTGGTTGGTAGTCCCGAAACTTCTGCAATTATGTCATTAGTGACTGCTATCTATCTCCCTCTCACCATGGAATGATGTTCTTACAAGTTCTGCAGAAACTCAATTGCCACTGTCTCATTGGATTGTTGTAGATGGTTAAGATAAGTTATCCATCCCGCCCTTGCTAGGATTTCTCGTGCAACATCAAAGACAATCAACACATGTGGATCACTGCGAATTGATCTTCCTCCCATCTTTTTCATGCTTAGCACACTGTTAAAAACATAGAGACGACAATGGAACAACAGGTTGTTCAAATTTTTAGCTCACTGTTAAGAAAACATAGAGAAGATGATGGAACAACAAGTTGTTCAAATTTCTAACTTACTGCTAATTTTTGCAGAGAAAAACATGGAAATGGCTTCGGAACAACAAACCATGCATATTGGGAAATAAAATACTGTTAAGTCTTGCTATTCTCGAGTCATAATTCTTCTGAATGATGAGCTGACACATATGCCAGTGAATTATGGAGATCACCTGTGCCCCCTTGCAATGCGATAGGCCGTCCTCAGCTATCAAATAAAGGAGCAGCATGTTGAACTGCCATAGTAAAGAGTAATAAAGGAACAGCGTATATAGATATGCCATGCTTACAAAAATGAGCGGATTACCGAAATCGAGGCGTATGATAGAATCGTTAATAAATATGGAAATGTCATGATATGATGCGAGAAATGGAGGATAGGACAGCTGACGTGAATAAAAGTTCTTATGTGGTCATTATCAACTTTTACCGTCATAATTGATTTGTAAATGATTTTCATGTATCAAAGGTTCGAAAGGGTTATATACATAATCTCATTTGAACCACTTATAAAGATATAAGAAGAAGGGTTTTATAGTTACTATTGGTGTATAAGAAATATGAATTCAATACCATCAACAAAGCTCTGTTGCCCATAAGTGTCCATAACCTTGACAAAGTTGTTTATTTCACCGTTGGAACCATAATCCTTTGTGTATGCCTAGGAAAGATCCATGCAATGTCAAAATGGAGGCCATTGTGTTGGCTTGGTAACGATATGAATCAAAATGCCATTCACCAGGAAAGAGTGAAAGGTGGGCAAGCCGGCTCATGATGAGACCTCTTGTTCCAAGGACTTTTTATCTTTCTGATGTGCCTCTTGGAATATATCCCTGGTGTGGTGGCCATAGTGGGAATGCCACTTCACTTTTCTTCCTTATGATCATGGTAGGCTGGCTCTTCATGAGAACCCCTATCCTTCATTTGGCAAATCATGTTAGTAATCATATAGATAAACATTTTTTCTTTTCCTTCTTTTGTTTTATATAGCACTTTTCCTATTTATATACAGAGGGTGGTTCAACACTCCTTAAGAGTAGGGATGGTGGAAGAAGTCTAAACATCTCAATAGAGAAAAATATGCCCTTATTCTTATTCAATAATAATGATCAAAGAGAATTATGGGGATTTAGAAAGAACCATCATGATAAAAATAATCAATCATATTGGTATTAGTAAAATAATGACAACAAGGTGATAAATAGTTGTGTCCTCCCCTCTTTTCTCTTATCAATTCAAAGCAATTTCTTTTAAAGATGATGATTTTGATGTGATTTGTTGATTTCAGTATCCTCTAGTTTTTGTGTTCTTGCATACATGTATAGCTGTTGCCTTAAATGACCATTACTCACAAAAAATCCTCTAAATGGTAAAACACATATACACAAAAAAGAAGAAAAATGCATTCCAAAAATGTTGTTCTCAAGATGGAACAGCTGTTGTTAGAGAAAAAGAATATTTGCACACAAAAACCGCAAGCAAAAAGGAAAAAAACATGCTTGAAACTGTTGTTCCTTGAGAGGAACAACAGTTGTTCCCTAATCAAAACAATAAAGAAAGCAAGTGCAAACAAAAAAATGTGAAAATGTTGTTCCTTCGGAAAGGAACAACAAAAAATGAAAGTGTTGTTCCTTCGGAAAGGGACAATAGAAAATGAAAGTGTTGTTCCTTCGGAAAGGATCAGCAGAAAATGAAAGCGTTGTTTCTTCTGAAGGAACAGTAGAAAACGAAAGTGCTATTCCTTCGGGAAAGAACAATATAAAAACGAAAGTTTTGTTCCTTTGGAAAGGAATAGCAGAAAACGAAAGTGTTGTTCCTTCGGAAAGGAACAACAGAAAAATGAAAGTGTTGTTCCTTCAAAAATGAGCATAAAAAATGTGGATATGCTATTCCTTTAGAAAGGAACAACAAAAATGCAGAAGTGTTGTTCCTTCGGAAAGGAACAAGAAAACGTAAAAGTGTTCCTTCGGAAAGGAACAACAAAAAGGCAAAAATGGTGTTCCTTCGGAAAGGAACAATAGAATTCAAAAGTGTTGTTCCTTTGGAAAGGAACAACAAAATAGTGGAAATGATGTTCCTTCGGAGAGGAACAACAAAATGCAAAAGTGTTGTTCCTTCGGAAAGGAACAGCAAAGCAATGAAAATGTTGTTCCTTTCAAAAGGAACAACAAAATGCAGAAGCATGGTGAAAATGTTGTTCCTTCCAAAAGGAACAGCAAAATGCAAAAGTCTTGTTCCTTCGAAAAGGAACAACAAAGTGGTGAAAATGTTGTTCCTTCTGAAAGGAACAACAAAATGTAGAAGCTATGTTCCTTCGAAAAGGAACAGTGGAATGGTGAAAATGTTGTTCCTTTCGAAAGGAACAACAAAATGCAAAAATTGCAGAAATGTAGAAATCTGTATAGAAAGTAATTTACACAAGAAAAACAAAAGAATTATGTAAAAAATTTAAAAGCAATAAAATCACTTAGTGAACCAAAGGTGAGGAAGGGTTCTTTTCCTCAGCTAGAATCTGCATGTCAGAGTCTTCCCGGAGTTGCTGGTAGAAGGATTCCCGAGTAAGTGGTTTGCGGTACAATCGAACTTGGTGGCCATTTTCTTTAAAGGTGTGTCCAGATATATCAATGGTGGTTAAAGTAATGGTGCCATTATCATGCACCTTCTGGATTTCATATGGTCCCAGCCAGTGAGTCTAAAATTTCCTCGGAAAATCCTGAAACCTGGAATCGTATAGGAGTGCCCAATCTCCTTCGCGGAATAATTTCTTTTTGATGAGGTCGTCGTGCCATTTTTCTCTTTGTTGTTGGATTAATGTGGTATGTTGAAGAGCAGAGAGTCTGATTTCATCTAGCTTGTTGATTTGTTGTAGTTTATTAATCTAGGCCTCGTTTAAATCTAGATCGAATTCTTGTGTTTTTCTCAAGGTTTGTATTTCAAATTCTATTGGAAAGATGGGTTCCTTTCCAAATACTAACTGATATGGTGAATAACCGGTAGTGTTTCTCCATGTTGTTCTGTATGCCCACAAGGCTTCCGACAATATTGTAGCCCAATCGCATCCGTGTGACATAATGGTTTTTGTTAGTATTGCTTCTATTACTTTATTCGTGCTCTCTACTTGGCCATTTTCCTGTGGGTGGTATGGAGTGGTAATTTTATGATGAATATGATAGTTTTTTAGTGTTGCAGCAATTTTATTACCAGCAAATTGCGGTCCCCCATCCATGATTATGTCTCATAGGAGGCCATATCGCACAAATATCTGGAATAGGAAATGAATTACGAAATTCTTTGTAGCTCTTGGAAGTGCCTCTGCTTCAACCCATTTGGTCACATATTCCATTGCTACCAAAATATATGTTTTTTGGTTTGATGATGGGTTGATTGGACCAACAAAATCGAGTGCCCAACGCTCGAATGGTTCAAGGAATAGTTGTGGGTTCAAGGGCATTTCATCTGACTATCCAAGGCGTCCTTCTCTTTGGAAACTGTCACAAGCTTAAACAAATTTCTTTGCATATTTGAAGATTGTGGGCCAGTAATACCTTGTTTGTCGAACTTTGTGACAAGTTCTTTGATTTGTGAAATATCCAACACACGGTCTGTCGTGATAGGCTTTTAGAATGTCAAATATTTCATCTTCACGGATGCATCTTCTGATGTGCATATATGCCCCTGTATGAAATAGGTAGCCCACAATCCAAGAAAAGCGGGTACTACACTGCACAATCTGCTTTCATTCATTGGGGGTTAGATGTTTTGGTAATTTTCCTACTGCTAAATAATTCACAACATTAGCATACCAGGGTGTTTTGACAGTAACAGCGAACAAATGTTCATCTAGAAATTGATCTTCGACTGTTGTTGTGTCCACTGGCTTTGGCATTCGTGAGAGAAAGTCAGCTACAGGATTTTCTTTCCCAAGTCGATCTTTTATTGTGATGTCAAATTCCTGCAATAAAATCAACCATCTCGTTACTCTACCATTTGTAATTGGTTTATTTGCTAAATATTTTATGGCAGAGTGATCTGTATATAAAACAATAGAATATCCAGTGATATAATACCTAAATTTATTTATAGCATGTATTACAACTAAAAATTCTTTGTAAATTGCATATGGTTTTTTTTCTTCTTCCTGCCAAAGGACTGCTCCAATAGCTGTGTTTGAAGCATCTGATGAAATTTGAAATGGCAGGTCCCAGTTTGGACCTCTGAGCATTGGGGATATTGACACAAGCTTTTTCAGATCCTCAAAAGCATGGTCACATTTATCTGTCCAAACAAAATCAACATTCCCTATCAGTGCATAGAGAGGCATAGCTATTTGAGAAAAATGTTCTATAAATCTCCTATAATAACCAAAAAATCCAAGAAAACTGCATACCATTGTCTGTGTGGTAGGAGTAGGTATTAACAAAATTATTTGAATTTTGGTCGGATCTACCTGTATTCCAGCTGCTGAGATATAATGACCTAGGATGAATCCTTCAGTCATCATCATATAACATTTTTCATGGCTCAGGTAGAGCTTGGTGGCAATGCATCGTTGCAGCACCTTTTCCAATGTGTCTAGTGCTGGGTCGAAATCATCTCTGTATGGTGTGAAATCATCCATGTATACTTCGAGCCCTTCATTTATTAAATCTAAAAAGATGATAAGGATAGCCCTTTGAAATGTGGCAGGGGCATTACGTAGGCCAAAGGGTAAAACTCTGTAGGCAAAAGTTCCCCAAGGATAGGTAAAAGTAGTTTTGTCTTGGTCTTCAGGGGCAATCTGAATCTAATTGTATCCACTGAAGCCATCCAAGAAAGAAAAGAATTTCTTTCCTGCTAATGTATCTAATACCTGGTCAATGAATGGAAGGGGAAAGTGGTCTTTCTGGGTTGCTTTATTTAATTCTTTGTAATCTACACAAATCCTCCACTTTCCATTCTTCTTTGGCACCACTACAAGTGGAGAGACCCATTTGCTATCGGAGATAGGATAAATAAAGTTTACATCTAAAAGTTTTTGTAGTTCAGCTTTCACAATGTCTTTTAAATGAGGGTTAAGTCTTCTTTGGGGTTGGCGAACAGGTCTTGCATCCTTTTCTGTATAAATGTGGTGTGTACATAACTAGGGATCGATTCCCTTCATGTCTGGATAATCCCATGCAAATGCTTCCTTGTATTTTTTCAGTAGTTGGATTAGCTTCTCTTCTTGTTCAGGAGTTAGGTTATTATTGATGTTTAAATTTTTTCCTGGCTCAATCTCTACAGTTTTGCTATTTGAAACATAGGTAGTAGGTATTGTTTGATCATGAGTGTCTTTAAGAGGATCTTCTTCTAGTTCATTATCAAATTCTGCCTCTATCATGTGACATTGTATGTGGGATCTGGATTCAGCTTGGTTAATAAAGTTGTTAATAACATCATCCTCTGTTTGATCTTTGAAATTGAGGGCATCTTCTATAGTTAATGGGGATCTAATATTTTTAGGAAGGTATGATACAAGATGTTCGTTAGTTTTCATTATTGTTACACTTGGCTGGGCTGGAGGGTATAGGGCTAGATTCTTGATATTACTGCCTCTAGTTATGGTCATACTGCCTTGTCGGCAGCCAATGTGAGCATCAACGGTTGCAAGCCAAGGTCTGTCTAAAATTAACGGATGTCCATCAAGTTGGTTTTTGGTGTTTATTATCAGAAAGTCGGCAGGATATTCCCAGGAATCAACGGATACCATGATATCATGTAGTGTGCCTTTCGGGCTAACCAATAATCAGTCAGCCAGTTTTAATAAAGTGGAAGTTGGTTCTACTGATGTAATGCCCAGTGGTTGTTAAGATATTAATTGCAGCCTGTAAATCTACTAAGGCATTTAAAAAGTTTTGCCCATTGATTTGCACTGTTACTATTGGATTTCCTGGGTCTTCATATTTGACAGGTGCTTCTCTTCCTGATAACAGGTCAGATAAGGTGCCAACTACTTGGACTATTGGGTTATTTGTTATTCTCCTCAGTTTTTTTATACATAGCTCTTTGATGGTCTTTGCATATATTGGGATATCTTGGATGGCTTGGATGAGTGGGATTTTTATGTACAAATTCTTAAGTTCTCCCAAAATATCAAAGTCAGGATGTTCTATAGGATGCGGTATAATTAATCATTCTGGGAATGGGGAAGGAGATGTGGTTGCTTGGTCATGAGTCTATTTTATGACCACATATTTTTCTTGTAATGGTTGTTCTGTGGGTAACTGATTTTCAACTTGAACATTTTTATCTCCCTCGGTCTCTATAATGCGCCCAGACCTTAATTGAAGGTCATTGCACTCCCTTAGATCGGTTTCTAGCTCTAGTGTTTCAATTATTTGAACAGATTGTACCGGTCTGTTATTTGGGTTTGGGTTGGGTTGGGCTAGGAGTTGCGGTCTTAAATTGGACTGGGGATTTTGTTGTAGTGCTGGTAGTGTAGGTTGAGGGAGTGGAATGGTTCCTACTGGCTAATTCATTGGTCTTTGCCAGTTTGTCTTCCAGGCTTGACTCTGCAAAGTGGGAGGAGACCATTGTGTTGGATACGCATTATTTTGCCAATATGGTGGGGTGTAGGGAAAATTTGGCCAATTATATTGGCTTGCTTGATTCGGCCATGGTGATGATGAAGGAAATGGTTGTTGTGACCAATTTGAGAAGGGAGGTTGATTTTGCCACATTGTATTATATTTTTGAGCATGATATTGTGGAGGCTGGAAAGAAGAAGCTGGATCGGGGAACATACCTGATTGTCATGGCTGCCATTGACGACACTGGTTAAGTAGGTACGCTGGTTTTGGTTCTTCTTCCGCTTCTTTGTATACTACTTTCAAACCAGGAAGTGAGGGATAGCTCTCTATAGAGTGGTCTTTTGCACAAATGGCACAAAATTGAACCGCATCTAATGGGCACTCTTTGTGACTGTGTTTTTTTCTACATCTGGGACAGAATATTGCTAGATTATGCTCTGCCTCTGCTTGTTTCTGTTTGGCTTGCATAATATCAAGCTACGTTATCAGAGTCCCCAATATATCGATTTTGAAATTTTCTAATAAGTTTCTAATTTCCACGCAAGTTACTACTTCTCCAGAAATCTTTTTGTCCCTTGTAAACCTGTCATGTTCCACCAGTTTCAGCCTTGTGCTTCCTCGTGAGCTCCTAATACATAAATCAATGATGTTAGCAAAATCTTCTTGACAGGATAGATGTCTCCCTTTCCCATAATATTCAGTGTTTCAATCCATTGTTCCTTCATACCTTTAATTAACGTTTTTTTTAATACACTGTCAGGTAAGGGCAATGATGCATAAGGATATCTTTGAAGATTATATTGAAAACGTTCAACATATTCTTCTAGTGTTTCATTAGGTCTAGCTGCCATCTGAAATATTTCATCTTTTAACTCTCTGGATCTACAATAATCTTGATATGTCTTTAGGAAAGCACCTTTCATCTGATCCCAGTCATTTATAACACCTCCACCCAACCCGATAAACCATTGTAAAGCAACTCCTTTTAATGTAGAGGGAAATCGTTTCAGCTTTTGGGGGTCGGTGGTATAGCCATATCCTCTGCACAACACATCAAATTCAAACAAAAATGCATCTGGGTCTTCCGATGTTAGGCCATGAAATGTAGGGATATGCTGGAGAGGAATTTCCTTCATAGGTGCATTAACTGCAATATCTACAATGGGATATTGCATTGTGGAGGTTTGGGTGTTTGGCTGGTCCTGGACCATTTGGTCAAATATGTGCCAATAACCTTCCATGATTTCTAGGAGGGTATTCCGAGGTTGGGTAGATGGAGCAGGGATGGCCTTAACAGGAATGGTCTTAACAACACTTCCTTTGTCTAGGATGATGAGAGTTCCTAATGTCTGGGGGGATTTTAGCTCTTGAGGTTCTTCAACTTCATTCTGAATGATTCTTGCAACACTTCCCTTATCTGGGCCGCTTAATGGCTGAATTACTCCAAGAGGAGATATTGGTTATTCTGTTTCCCCTATTTCACCTCTCCCTTCGCAGAGATTACTAAACTTCCCTTCTTGCAATGATTTTGGGCTAGAATTCTCAATTTCTTGAAAATCTTGCTCCTCAGTTTGGCTATGCACCTCAGCAAAGGCTACAGATGGTGATCCTGTGGCCTGAAGGGAATTAGTAGGTTGTCTAGAAGCAACTTTTCTAGGTCCTACTGAAGGCTGAGATTCTACTTTTTTTGAGGATTTCATCTATAAAGGTCGATCGACCAAGGCTCAACGGTCCCTTAGCTTTATCAGGCTTGGGTAGTGGTTTAGGATTCTTTTCAGGCTTTTTCTACTTATTCATGCACACAGATCAAATGTTGATTTCTACCCAAAACAACAACAAATCTGTAGGAAAGTGGGCAGGGGAGCAGGGTTGTTACATGCTTCGTACGCAGGTTCTTACCTTTTGTTTTTAAAACCCAATTCTTTCCTAGCAGGTACTTACACTACTATGAAAAAAACAAATGGATACACTCTTTCCCGGCAATGGCGCCAAAATGTCGAGCAGTAAAAAGGGTCTTTTTCACCTCTATTTACCCTACATTAATTATTAATCCAGGTACGATTTGTTATCTCAGAGAGTGTACTCAGTCTGAGGCAGTCCCTTGTCAAGAGTAATGCTAGTAGTATAGTGTTTTTGCAAAAGTAACTACATGCTGGAAACAAACTCTAAATGTAATGACAAGAAGTTGAAATGCTTATAAATAAATCATTCATTTAAGAAACTACAACACTTCATCAGTCAAGGGTGCAGTAATGATAACTCTTCCCTTTAGTTGAATTGAGGCTTCTGTGATCCATAACAATTATTAAGAAGAATTTTCGAGTAAATCACATATAGAGAACCTTTGTCGACGCGTTTCAAGGCAACTAGTGTGGTTCATCGTCAGGACAAGTTGAGGAGTCAGACCATAGCTTCCAATTCTATAGGGAGAGCAGATCATCCAAATGGATAGGTTGACAGGGTTGACCATCAACGACTATCCAAAACGGCTAGATTGATGAAAATTAATAAGTCAAAAATAATAGAATAAATAACTACTTGTAATTTATCATATTAATATATTTCTCTTAGGTTAACAAATTATTAATTTAACTCATTCATATACGAAAAAGGGGGTTTTTTATATCATAGGATGCTAAGTTATTTTATTTTAATTATTATAATAAGTTACCTAATTCTAATTTATTTAGTCAATGGAATTTCTTTATATATTAGAAATATTTATTTATTCAAATATTTATTCATTTATTAATTCATTTACTTATTTTAATGGAATAAATTATGAGAATAGGTTAAAATTAATATATATTTCTATTTTATTTTAAATTTATTTATATGGTAAAGGTAGGACTTAGTAAATAGGAATATTAATATTCATAAATTTTTTGATAAGGAAATAGTAAAATTAAAACCGGCGTCAAATTTTATTTTAATTATTATACTAAGTTACCTAATTCTAATTTATTTAGTCAATGGAATTGTTTTATATATTAGAAAATTTTTATTTATTCAATTATTTACTAATTTATTAATTCATTTACTTATTTTAATGGAATAAATTATGAGAATAGGTTAAAATTAATATATATTGCTATTTTCATTTTAAATTTATTAATATGGTAAAGGTAGAACATAGTAAATAGGAATATTAATATTCATAAAATTTTTGATAAGGAAATTAAAACGGGCATCAAATTTTATTATTATTATTATTATTATTATTATTATTATATATATATATATATATATATATATATATTAACAAGGAGGACAAGAATAGGACAATAGTAAAAATTTTACCAAAAAGGAGAACCCTAGGAGGAAGGAAAAGACATATATAAGGAGAAGGAATAGGGGAATAAGGGGACAAAACGACAAGACTAAGAAGAAAGGGCAAGGATCCAACAACAACTGATCTTCCAGCCATCATCTCTATTGAGATTGATAGGCCTATTTTCAATTTCAATCGCTTCCCTGAATTTACGGTGATGGAATTGGGCAACCTTGGTAATAACCTTGGCCTCCTCAATACAAACATGATGCTTGGTCTTTTCTGCATGCTCTGCTAATGCTGAAGACTTGGTTCTCCCATGTCTTAGGTCAACTGCATGTTCATTCAACCTTTGATGGATGGAGTGCCCAGTTTCCCTAATATAGGGGGTCCCACAAGAACAGGGGATCAAGTAGACATGCTTCATGTCCTTAGGGTCAATGGGATCTTTCACCGATCGGAGGGATTTATGAATGGTGTTGAGGGGCCTAAAGGTTGAGGGAATATTATACTTCTTAAGGATCCAAGCAATCTTGTCCATGGTTCCCTGGACATAGGGAAGGTGGACACCTAGTAGGCGTTCTCTAGGTTCTTTTCTAATAACAGAATTTTTAGAGGCCTTAAGGAAAGCCTTCTGACCTAGGCGCCTACTATAGCCATTCTCCACGAAGACATTAAGGAGATGGGATTTTTCCTTATCGAAGCTTTTATTATCAGAAATCCTAAGGTCACGAGTAGCAAGGGTGTTAAGAACCCCCAATTTTTGAGCAGGGAAATGATGGAAATCAGCAAGAAGATACTGCTCAATATGTGTTTTCTTTCATATCACTGAGTGGGAGAGGGAACCGTCATTATTCTTAGAAATCAGAATATCCAAGAAGGGGAGGTAGCCATTTACCTCTTTTTCCATGGTGAATTTAATGGCCGAGGATTGACAATTGAGGTGATTGAAGAAGAGATCCAACTCCTCTTGGCCATGGGACCAAATGACATTAGTGTCTTCAACATACGTTTTCCAAAGCTTGGGTAGGAGACCAGCCGAGGCTAAAACTTTGGCTTCGAAATCTTCCATAAAAAGATTGGCAACAATAGGGGAAAGGGGTGAGCCCATGGCAACACCAAAGGTCTATTCAAAGAACTCACCCTCAAAACAGAAGAAAGTGGAACTGAGACAAATCTCAACCAAATGAGCGGTATCAAGATCTGTAAGGCGATAGATTACTTCTAAGGCCTCCTTTATCGGGATACAAGTGTAAAGGGAGACCACATCGAAGTTGACGAGGATATCTTTAGGGTCAAACTTAATGTCCTTAAGCTCATTAATGAATGATGCAGAGTCTTTCACGAAGGACTCTGTACGGCCCACAAGGGGCTTTAGCTTAAGGGAAAGGAACTTAGATAGAAGGTAGGTTAGATCAACAATGGTGTTGACAATAGGTCTCAGGGGGGCCCCTTCTTTGTGAATCTT
Organism: Pinus tabuliformis; assembly: GCA_031772625.1. Lineage (NCBI taxonomy): Eukaryota > Viridiplantae > Streptophyta > Pinopsida > Pinales > Pinaceae > Pinus > Pinus tabuliformis. The sequence continues at coordinate 105,989,171 of CM062816.1, forward strand.
TGGCAACCCATAGATTCTAGGAGTGATTGGACTACTCTCCACGAGTTTATGGTAAAGGGAATTCACAGAGCTACTGGATTTAATGGCAAGAGCTACCACCTTAGAAATTTTCTTAAGAGGGTTCTTGGGCGACTTTTTATAACTGCCACTGTTGTGAAGATGATCTAACATCTTCTTGCAGTAGTCATCCCTGTTAAGGATGACTGTATCTCCTCCTGATCCAGGTGGATCTTGGTGGCTACCTGCCAAGCCCACATGGACCCCCACCATTGTTCTTCTCAGCATTTTCAGTTTCCTTAATTGTATCACAACTTACTATTTTTAGCAGTTTTTCAGGTCCTGAACTTTCGGAGTCGTTTTGAGGCCCTAAACGACGTTTTTTGGGGAATCCGAGGGCAACATGGGTCCATGGAATGGACCGATGTTACTCATTCCAACAATGGTAGTGCTCGGATAGATCTTTCTAACGAGGTATTGTATGCGTCAAACGGAGATCGTATGCCAAAGTTACGACCCCGGGAAGTTGATGTACCAACTTACCCCAAACGGGGCCCATAGTTTGGCGTTTCATCTTCTAGGGTTAGGTTTTGGAATGTTAAGGGTTTTTCCACTATTTCTCAACAATAAATAGGCCTTCGAGCCTCATTGTAAGATAGTTCAGAGGCATGTAGCCACCACATCTCTTCTCAGAGATAAGCTACCATCGCCCTAGCTGGGTTGTTTCCATTACTGTTTGTAAGCATATTTCAGTATTCTACATTAATGAAGTAAAGTGTTATTCCCGCTGCATATCTATGTTTATGGTTATCTTTGTTTTTATGGTTATCGCATCTCTGTATTTATGGTTGTCTCTGTAATCTATTGCGTTCCTGCTTAAATCTGGATCAGTGGTATCAGAGCGGTCTGCTTTTTCTCTGTTTTTCTTTGCATGTCCCCAACGAGGTCGGGATATAAGGAGTTAGGGCTTGAACTGGTCGAACCTCTACAAGACCAGCCTCGAAAATCCTGACGGCCTCCCATGGCAGACGAGAAGAAAGACGAGGGGGCAGGAGATCCTATCAAAATCTTGCTTGAAGAAGCCCTCGAGCGACAACGGAACGCGATGATGGACAATTTCACCCAGATCCTTCAACGGCTACCCAGAAGCGACGCTTCAGCTTCTAGCAGCTACTCTGGAAATCCCACGCCCTTTAAGGTACAAGTTAATTTTGAAATCCCCATCTTCGAGGGTAAAATAGACGCAGATGCGGTAGATAAATCGTTAAATCTGCTAGAAGGGTATTTTTATGTTCATGAATTTTCAAGTCGAGAAAAGATTGTTTTCGCTCTTCTCAAAGCAGCCCCCCACGTCAAGGACTGGTGGGAAACCTACTGCGAGCAGAAGGATGAAACTACCAGCTCACTATTTTCAGCCGCACCCACTTGGGATTCATTCCGTGATGCCATCAAGGAGCAGTACTACCCTGTCGGAAGCTATGAGGATGAATACATAAAATGGACCACGCTGCGGCAGGGAAGGGACCAAGGCGTGCCGGATTTCACCAATCTCTTCCATAACCTTCGCACAAAGTTAGGTATCAAGGATACGGAGCAGCATTTGATACTCAAATACCGCGGCTGCCTGCACAAGTACATTCAGGAAGAAATACAATTCCTGAACATCCCCTCGCTCGGCACAGCATACCGATATGCCGTCAAGGTCGAGCAGAAGTTTAAACAAAAGAAGCGAGACTTTGGATCTGTGACTCTGAAGCAAGGGAAAGGTGCCCCTAAAACGCAGAACAAAGGGCAAAGCCAAGGCGGGGTAGCCCAAGACAACCCACCAAAGCTGCAGACAAAGAACGGCACCGCGAAGGTGAAAAAGGACACGGGAAAATGGTGTGAGTTCCATAAGAGCTCCACTCACAACACCAGTGAGTGTCGGGCCAAGCAGTCACTGGTGGCCGAGCTAAAGGGTCCAGAATCAGATACCTATTCTGACTCTAAGTCAGAACTCGACAAGGGGAATGAAAAAGGGAAGCAGATCATTGACGCGGATCCCAATGCCACTGTTGCTACCGCCAAGATCCAGAAAAGTGAACCCGAAGATCCAGAGGAGGAGGAGCGTCTCTTCCACTCCCAGATGTGGGTAAAGGGCTCCCCGCTACAGTTCATTGTCGATAGAGGGAGCCAAAAGAACCTCATTTCGGAGGAGGTCGTGAAGCGGTTGGGCTTACCGACCACAGCACACCCACAACCATACACCATCGGGTGGCTTCACCAAGGACGGGATCTCCGCGTGAGCCAACAATGTCGCCTTCCGTACAACATCAAGCCCTTCACGGATGAGGTATTGTGTGACATCGCTCCCCTTGAATTTTGTGATGTATTAATAGGACAACCATACTTGTGGAAGCGACATGCTGTGTATGAATCAAGGCCCCGGGCTGTTATTGTTACATTGGGGAATAAGTTGTACAGGATACCAGAGGTAGCACCGCCTACCGCCATCTCCTTGATTACTGCAAAACAATGTAGTAAGCTCATTTCCAAGACTGGGAAGTTTGTTTTCCTGATGATATGCCCTCAAGGAAAGAAGAAGCTGGTGGCCACGACCTCCAGACAGGACCCCTCCGCACGGCAACTACAGATGGATAAGGTCGTGAAGGAATACGAGGACATCTTCACCTCCCCCGCAGGGGTTCCTCTGCACTGTCAGGTCAAGCACTCCATCGATCTAACCCCAGGTGCACCGCTACCCAATGGACCAATTTATCGGCGTTCGGTTCTAGAGAACAATGAAATCAAGAGGCAGATTCAGGAGTTGCTGCAGAAAGGTCAAATCCGTCCGAGCTCATCGCCTTGTGGGAGCCCGATCGTGTTGGTACAGAAGAAGGATGGGACTTGGAGACTCTGTATTGACTATCGAGCATTGAACAAGATCATTGTTCGTAATAGGTACCCGATCCCACGGATTGATGACCTCTTGGACCAACTAAAGGGGGCAAAGTACTTCAGCAAGATCGATCTGAAGTCAGGATATCACCAGGTACCGATCGAACCCTCTGATGTGTGGAAGACTGCCTTCAAAGCCAAGGAGGGCCTCTTCGAATGGTTGGTCATGCCTTTCGGATTGACGAATGCTCTTGCAACCTTCATGAGGCTAATGGATGACATCTTGCGGCCATTCACCAACTCATTTGTAGTGGTATACTTGGATGACATTCTGATCTTCAGCCAAAGTTGGGAAGAGCACCTCCACCACATTCGACAGGTTATTCAAACACTGCGACAACACAAGTTGTGTGCCAATTTGGAGAAATGCACTTTTGGCATGACCCAGGTTCAGTATCTTGGATACATTATTGATGAACAGGGGATGCATGTGGATCCAGCCAAGATCCAAGTCATTCGGGATTGGCCAGCCCCGACCACTCTGACAGAGCTGCGCAGCTTTCTAGGCCTTGCCAACTTCTATCGCAGGTTCATGTTGGGGTTTTCTCATATCGCTTGGCCCTTGAGTCAAGTCACCAAGGGAGGAGCGAAAGCGAAATTATTTTGGTCTGAATCTCAACAGAAGGCATTCATAGAATTGAAAGATCGCCTCTGCACAGCACCAGTGCTCACGTTACCAGATTTACAACAACCATTTGAGGTCGAGACGGATGCCTCTGACTATGCTATTGGGGCAGTCCTTACTCAACACGGGCATCCAGTGGCATATCACAGTGAAACACTTTCAGGCACAGTCCGGAAGTATCCAACCTATGATAAAGAGATGTACTCCATTGTGCAGGCCTGCCGACAATGGAAGCATTACATTTTGGGGAAGGAAACAGTCATCCACACAGACCACCGACCCCTACAGTTCATACAGACACAAAGGAAATTGCAGAATGATCACCATCAGAAGTGGTCTACATATCTGCAACAGTTCGATCTGAACATCAAGTACAAGAAGGGCAGCACCAATCATGTTGCAGATTGCCTCAGTCGACCACCAATCATGGCGTTAACCACTGTGCTCAACTCTTGTGGGCACGAGACTTCTGATTGGCCACTTCTTTACAAAAGTGACCGAGAATTTGGCCACACATACCAGACACTCTTGGGGGGTCAGCATGTTCCAGATTTTCACCTCCAAGGTACATTATTATGCCACCTGGGTCATCTTTGTGTTCCTTCAAGTGAGCGTGCTAAGATGATTTGGGAAGCACCCTACAGTCGGGTTGTTGGACATTTTGGGGTTGAGAAAACAGTGGCAGTACTACAAAAGTATTTCTATTGGCCAAATCTTCGACAGGATGTCGGGAATTACATCAGATCATGTACTGCCTGTGCCATTGCCAAACCAACCATTAAGAAGCAAGGCCTCTATACCCCGTTACCTACCCCTAGTCGACCTTGGGAATCCATCTCCATGGATTACATGTCAGGGCTTCCTTCCACCAAGCATGGAAATGATTGTGTTTTTGTGGTCGTCGATAGGTTCTCGAAGATGGCCATTATGGCGGCCTGCAAGAAGAATATCACAGCAGAAGCCACTGCTAAACTCTTCTTTGAATGAGTGTGGGTGCAATTTGGGATCCTACAGTCTATCATCTCAGATCGGGACAGTCGGTTCCTCAGTACATTTTGGTCCAGTCTCTGGTCAATGTTGGACACCAAACTCACTAACTCCACAGCCTTCCATCCTCAAACTGATGGCCAGACCGAGGTTGTCAATCGAATGATTGTACACATTCTGCGCATGTACAACTCAAAGCATCCACTCACATTGGATGAGATCCTCCCCTATGTTCAACACAGCTACAACCGAGCTCTTCACAGCTCGACTAGCCACAGCCCTTTTCAGGTGGGCTTGGGATTCCAACCACTATGCCCCATTGATGTGGCCCTGCTACTTGCAGCTACTCACACAGCTTCAGCTCATGTCCAGTCCGAAACAGATAAGGAAACTAGCTTCATTGAGCACATCCAACATATTCACCAGCAGGTCCATGAAATTCTGGAGAAATCAAATGCCAAGTACAAGCAGCGACATGACCAACACCGGGTGCCACACAAGTTTCAGGTGGGCGACAAAGTCTGGTTGCATCTGCAAAAGGAACGCCTTACTGGAGCCTATCGGAAACTGAGACCACTTTGATATGGTCCTTACACCATTACTAAGGCTGTGGGGGAAAATTCATTTGAGCTCAGCATTCCCCCATTCCTTGGCCTACACCCAGTGTTCAATGTGGATCGCCTTCGGCCATACTTTCCACCATTGCTAGACACATCCGACATTGCAGAGCAGCTCACACCCACAGAATTAAACCCAGATTGCATGGAACAGCCTGCAACTGATCGGATCATGGACACACAGATCAAGAACACTCGCCAACAGAATATCCAACTATATCGAGTTGTCAAAGCAGGCCAATTCCTTCACCAGGGCAAGTGGTTCACCAGGAACCAAGTTCTGCAAAAGTTTCCTCATCTCATGGAGGAACTCAACGCAATGGGGACCATTGCTTCCTAAGGGGAGGAATGATCCAGGTGGATCTTGGAGGCCACCTGCCAAGCCCACCTGGACCCCCACCATTGTTCTTCTCGGCATTTTCAGTTTCCTTAATTGTAGCACAACTTACTATTTTTAGCAGTTTTTCGGGTCCTGAACTTCCGGAGCCGTTTTGAGGCCCTAAACGACGTTTTTTGGGGAATCCGGGGCAACATGGGTCCATAGAATGGACTAATGTTGCCCGTTCCAACAATGGTAGTGCTCGGATAGATCTTTCTAACGAGTTATTGTATGTGTCAAACAGAGATCGTATGCCCAAGTTACGACCCCGAGAAGTTGATGTACCAACTTACCCCAAACGGGGCCCATAGTTTGGCGTTTCATCTTCTAGGGTTAGGTTTTGGAATGTTAAGAGTTTTTCCACTGTTTCTCAACAATAAATAGGCCTTCGAGCCTCATTGTAAGATAGTTCAGAGGCATGTAGCCACCACATCTCTTCTCAGAGATAAGCTACCATCGCCCTAGCTGGGTTGTTTCCATTACTGTTTGTAAGCATATTTCAGTATTCTACATTAATGAAGTAAAGTGTTATTCCCGTTGCATATCTATGTTTATGGTTATCTCTGTTTTTATGGTTATCGCATCTCTGTATTTATGGTTGTCTCTGTAATCTATTGCGTTCCTGCTTAAATCCGGATCACCTCCTTTGTCAGCCTTCAGAACAACAATATCTCTGTTCTGGTTTAAGGTTTTAAGGGCAAGGAATTCCTCATTACTGAGGTTCCTTCAGGGGGGCTTAGCCTTTCTAAGGACGACAGCATAATCCTGTCTAATAGTGTCCTTAGTATTATCAGGAAGATCTTTAATCCCGTATTCCACGTCACAAATAATATCATCCACCGGGATTTTTCTAGGGGCTAGGGCAAAATCTAAACCTTTGCTTAAAAGCCTAAAAACAGAGGGGGGAAAAGAGAAACTGGATAAGTTAACAACTTTATTGATAATAGCACAATCCTGTCTAATAGTGTCCTTGATATTATCAGGAAGATCTTTAATCCCGTATTCCACGTCACAAATAATACCATCCACCGGGATTTTTCTAGGGGCTAGGGAAAAATCTAAACCTTTGCTTAAAAGCCTAAAAACAGAGGGGGAAAAAGAGAAACTAGATAAGTTAACAACTTTATTGATAACTTTATCAATAAAGTTGTTAACTTATCCAGTTTCTCTTTTCCCCCCTCTGTTTTTAGGCTTTTAAGCAAAGGTTTAAATTTTTCCCTAGCCCCTAGAAAAATCCCAGTGGCTGATATTATTTGTGACGTGGAATATGGGATTAAAGATCTTCCTGATAATATCAAGGACACTATTAGACAGGATTGTGCTATCGTCCTTAGAAATGCTAAGCCCCCCCGGAGAAACTTCAGTAATGAGGAATTCCTTTCCCTTAAAACCATAAACCAGAGCAAAGATATCGTTGTCCTGAAGGCTAACAAAGGAGGAGTTTCGGTCATCCTTAACAGGGATGACTACTACAAGAAGATGTTAGATCATCTTCACAACAGTGGTAGTTATAAAAAGTTTCCCAAGAGCCCTCTTAAGAAAATTTCTAAGGCAGTAGCTCTTGCCATTAAATCCAGTAGCTCTGTGAATTCCCTTTACCATAAACTCATGGAGAGTAGTCCAATCACTCCTAGAATCTATGGGTTGCCAAAGATTCACAAAGAAGGGGCCCCCTGAGACCTATTGTCAACACCATTGGTGGTCCAACCTACCTTCTAGCTAAGTTCCTTGCCCTTAAGCTAAATCCCCTTGTGGGCCATACAGAGTCCTTCGTGAAAGACTCTGCATCATTCATTAATGAGCTTAAAGACATTAAGCTTAACCCTAAAGATATCCTCGTCAGATTCGATGTGGTCTCCCTTTACACTTGTATCCCGATAAAGGAGGCCTTAGAAGTAATCTATCGCCTTACAGAACTTGATACCGCTCATTTGGTTGAGATTTGTCTCACTTCCACTTTCTTCTATTTTGAGGGTCAGTTCTTTGAACAGACCTGTGGTGTTGCCATAGGCTCACCCCTTTCCCCTATTGTTTCCAATCTTTTTATGGAGGATTTCGAAGCCAAAGCTTTAGCCTCGGCCCGTCTCCTACCCAAGCTTTGGAAAAGTTATGTTGATGACACTAATGTCATTTGGTCCCATGGCCAAGAGGAGTTGGATCTCTTCTTCCATCACCTCAATTGTCAATCCCCCGCCATTAAATTCACCATGGAAAAAGAGGTCAATGGCTACCTCCCCTTCTTGGATATTCTGAGTTCTAAGAATAATGACGGTTCCCTCTCCCACTCAGTGTTCCAAAAGAAAATGCATACTGAGCAATATCTTCATGTTGATTCCCATCATTTCCCCGCTCAAAAATTGGGGGTTCTTAACACCCTTGCTACTCGTGCACTTAGGATTTCTGATAATAAAATATTCGATAAGGAAAAATCCTATCTCCTTAATGTCTTCGTGGAGAATGGCTATAGTAATCGCCTAGGTCAGAAGGCTTTCCTTAAGGCCTCTAAAAATTCTATTATTAGAAAAGAACCTAGAGAACGCCTACTAGGTGTCCATCTTCCCTATGCCCAGGGAACCATAGACAAGATTGCTTAGATCCTTAAGAAGTATAATATTCCCTCAACCTTTAGGCCCCTCAACGCCATTCATAAATCCCTCCGATCGGTGAAAGATCCCATTGACCCTAAGGACATGAAGGGTGTCTACTTGATCCCCTGTTCTTGTGGGACCACCTATATCGGGGAAACTGGGCGCTCCATCCATCAAAGGTTAAATGAACATGCCACTGACCTAATACATGGGAGAACCAAGTCTTTAGAGTTATTAGAGCATGTGGAAAAGACCAAGCATCATGTTTGTATTGAGGAGGCCAAGGTTATTACCAAGGTTTCCCAATTCCATCACCGTAAATTCAGGGAAGTGATTGAAATTGAAAAAAGGCCTATCAATCTCAATAGAGATGATGGCTAGAAGATCTTGCTGGATCCCTGCCCTTTCTTCTTAGTCTTGTCGTTTTGTCCCCTTATTCCCCTGTTCCTTCTCCTTATAGCTGTCTTTTCCTTCCTCCTAGGGTTCTCCGTTTTGGTAAAATTTTTTACTATTGTCCTGTTCTTGTCCTCCTTGTTAATATATATATATATATATAGATAGATAATAATAATAATAATAATAATAATAATAATAATAAAATTTGATGCTCGTTTTAATTTCCTTATCAAAAAATTTATGAATATTAATATTCCTATTTACTATGTTCTACCTTTACCATATTAATAAATTTAAAATGAAAATAGAAATATATATTAATTTTAACCTATTCTCATAATTTATTCCATTAAAATAAGTAAATGAATTAATAAATTAGTAAATAATTGGATAAATAAAAATTTTCTAATATATAAAACAATTCGATTGACTAAATAAACTAGAATTAGGTAACTTAGTATAATAATTAAAATAAATTTTGACGCCCGTTTTAATTTTTACTATTTCCTTATCAAAAATTTTATGAATATTAATATTCCTATTTACTAAGTCCTACCTTTACCATATAAATAAATTTAAAATAAAATAGAAATATATATTAATTTTAACCTATTCTCATAATTTATTCCATTAAAATAAGTAAATGAATTAATTAAATATTTGAATAAATAAATATTTCTAATATATGTTGCCAGAAAAGGAAGCTTATGAGGACCTTGGGAATTCCACCCAGATTGGGCGGAGCTCCCAAAGTTTTGAAAAGATTGGCCTAGATTTTGGAAGGCACCAGACTACCCGAAGTAACCAGTAGAACCAGCTAAACCAAAATGCAGACCTTCTGATCCAGCAAAACTCGGAGTTTGACCAACTCCAGCCGAAAAACCCCCATAACCAGCGAAGCTCCCCCTAAAGAATTATAAGGAGTCGATAACCCTTGATAAGGATTCTAAGCAGAAGCTAAGGGAGGAATACTTTGAAATGAACTAATGGTGGAGTACGGCCTATTCCCTTATTGGCAAAAAAATGGATTCCCAGTTCCCATGCCACTAACCGCAGGGTTAGTCCAACCTTGAAAAGGATTACTGCTTTGTCCTGTAGAAGAAAAAGGCATAGATCCTATTGTTGGGTTCAAATGTGGTGTATGACCACTTCCAAAAGGAAAACCCTAAAAGGAAGCCGACCCACCCATCATGGATGTGGAGGCAGTAAATGGAACTGACGGAATACCCTATGAATGGGTGCCAAACAAGAAGAATCCAGAACTAAAAGCATTGGCTTGGGAATTTCCACTCGTGGAAGGAATGGAGGTAGACCCAACTAAGGATGTGCTAACAAAATACCCAAATAAAGATGTAGAGGGGATGGAAATAGTTCCTCCCCCTTGTACTGATGTTGGAGTCTGCATAGTTGTAGCACTTGTGGTAGAAGCCATGCTTCCAGTAGTGGCCATCGATGGTAAGTGCGTACTATGACCTGGACTTGACGGTCTATGCGTCAGAGTCCCAACGTATTGTAACACGTATGGATAGTTAGATGGTATAGGAGAATTCGGAGCCGCTAACGACTCTGGGAGTTCTTCTACCTCTATGCTATCTTCTGATTGAAAGAGAACTATCGTGTTCCTCTTTAGTTCTGCGAAAGTACCGGGCCTATGCTGAACAATAATGTCCTCGAGAGGAGGATCAATCCCTGATGTGTCAGCTACCATGGGATGAAACCCGCTGGCAGTATTACCTCTGCACCTTCCAGGAGAAGGTTCTAAACTTGGTGGTGAAAGACCACGAAGTCTTCGAGACCGTCTAGGTGTTTGGTCAGCCACTTTGAATTTTTTATTAATATCTAATTAAAGACTCAAGAAAAAATGAAAGCTAGGCCAACTAAGAGCACATAGCACACACTAAAATGTCCCTAAAAGATGTCAGCTAGTCAAACAACATTCAATTATTTCCGCTTCGGGTGATGAGGACCGGACACCAAAATACAAGAAAGTGAAGTAAGGGGCCTTCCAAAGATAGTCTGGGATAATGACGACCCAGTCCTACCGGTGAAGGTAACAAAGGAAGTTACGCTGACCTCCTAGCCTGCACCGGTGCAAGCCCCCAAGCTTTGCAAGGATGCCCTCCAGTAGTACCGTTGAGAGTGATACAACGTCGACCTTAGGTGCCACAGGATTCCCCTCCGCAGCCACCTATGTAGATCCCTAGTGGAGTCAACAATTCTGTAAAGGGATAAATTCCCCTAGGGTCTTGGGTTGATACCCTAGCAGATCGGAAGTTATCTACAACGAAAAACACACATTCCACACAGCCATGATGCTAATATAAACAAACTATACGAAGAGAGGTGCACCTGGGGGTCCTTTTTTTGGGAAGATCCAGGCAGGGTCAAAACCCTCTTGGAGTTCCTTTTAGTCCTTCAACCTACAAAAAAATCAATTCTAGAAAGCACAGCAGTATATTGACCAAACATCATAAAGAAATCATCTTCATAGCATATTGAAAGGTAATTAGTTATACAATTAAAACAACCATTCATATGTGAATCATAACTTTGATATCATAAACATGAAGAAGATTTTTATCAGAAACAAGACAAGTGTTTCTATTATTATAGATAACTAAAGTACAAAAAGGAATGATTTCACCTGAGTCTTCCTTTCACGGGCTCCAAGCGGAATCGTCCTTTGGATTCGTCCAGTTTCAAGCCTTCAACAAACTCCTTCCATGACTTACTCCAAGATATCTCGAGCAGTAGAAAGACATCATAACACAAGGAAACAAGGGTTTCCTGTAATGGGGGAAGTGTTGGAAGCACAAGGATCTTCAGACCTGGTCAAGGATAATCTCAGCAGAGTGATCTTTCTCTCTCCTCTCTCCTCCCTTAGGCCTTCGCATTGAAGCTTTTTTATACTTCTCCCAAAGTAGTTTTTTAGTTGGGAATTCATTGGGAACAGTTGGGCCACGGGTACTAATAGGTAATCAACAGGTAAAACCCATGATCTCCGCCCAAAATTAAGGAGATTTAATTTTTTAAGTGTTTTAAGACATATACGCGAGTTGGGTATACACAGACCCACGTACACACGTGTTTAGCTCAGGGCAATGTCGCGTATAGGGAGTAAGACACTGTTTTTTAAGTATTTGGACTAGGTCTGGAAGGAGGGGTTGCCCTAGGCCATGAGTGCAGCATCACAAACATCAAGAGTGAGATTTGGAGCTATAACACTCTTGATATGTACCATAAAATTTCTGAACCTTGGGTGGCAATGCTTGAGGAAGATTTCAACTAGATATTTGAGAGAATGTATGTTGTTTGGGCTACAACAATGCTTCAACTAGCCAGGATGCCTTTGTCCTAAAGAAAGCATAAATAACCTTATCATGGAATCTTCATGTCTTTCCATCAATTCTCATATATGCTTCATAAATTCTAGGACATGTGGGGCAGTAGAAAAAGAGTTCCCCTCAAACTGTGGAAGCTCCTTGCTATAGCTAGGAGGACAAGTTTTTTGTGTGACAACCTATTATTCTATGATACACGGAAATAAAATATGCCCAGAAACTTAAGATGTGTATAAACTCATCACATGAAACTCCTATTCTATAATCTCTCATACTTCCATGAAAATTTCATTACAAAGGTGAAATATTTATAGTGTAACCTACAACTACCTTGAGCGATGTATAAGATATTCCTTTAATAAATTGTGGATGGAAACTTCAACCATAATTGCACCTAGAGAAGTGAGGTGATCTTACATCCCAGTTGGAAATCCCATAGAGAAGGAAACCACCTATATCACTTTGAAATGAGATCTTCTAAATTGTCAATATAAAGTTGAAAGAGTATGGGACCTGGGCGACAATGGAAATCTTTTCTTTGACATGTATGGTTCTATGTATTCCATTTGTTTCTCTGCCTTGCTACTAAATAGTTTAGTATGTATGATTTATATATGCTAATTTTATTGGTTTTTGTGGGATGGTAGTGGCACACCAACTTGGGTTTTGCTCACAGACACCAGCAAAGGGAGAATGTAAAGATAAGCAAGAGAAAATCACAGTTGCCAGAGAATTTACACAACATAGGTCCAAGGAGATAACATTGTCCCAATAGTTGAAACAACAACACTCAACATCCAAGAGAAATATGCTCACCCAGAGAGAGAGAGAGTAGTAGCCATTTTGTTGAACACCAACATTATGAACCCTGGGCTGGAGGAACATCACAATGGGTTTCTTTTTATTTTCCTGCAGAAGTTTTTTTGAGCTTCAGTTCTAGTCACAATCATCATTTTTAGCAACAGTTGCATCATCCTTCTCTACCATTGTCTGGGTCTAGGATATTGCCCCTAATTAGGTCTATTTTTCCGCAGAGGAATATACCGGGCTCTCTTTATGATTCAACTTCATCCTCCTCTATCTCAAGGGAAGCTATTGCATATAATCAATCTCTTGTTGGTGACTATGTTGGGAGATCTATGGGATCTCTTTGCATGAGCCATTACCATTAGCACTGTCTAGGAAAGGTATTGTAGCAAACTTCACTACCCAATAGAAAGACATTAGCTTTTGATTCTTCCACCTATTTTATTTTCTTAATTCTTTGAAAACTCTTTGGTTGGAATTTACTCTTCATATCACTTTTCCTCTCATTTCCTAAAATCTCAACAATTTTATCCCAAGGAAGCCTCCCTTGAGCAGGGGAGAGGCAACTTAAAGTGTAAAGGAGAGAGGGTTAGGTGATAGTGGTCTCCCTCTTAGTTACATGAAAAGTTTTCTTGATCTTTAGGACTTTATGACAAACAATGAGGATTTATGTGATAAAAAGATCTAATGAAAGTGTTTCAACAATGCAATTTTGGGGTGATCTATTTTATTTTTAGATAATTTTATCAATGTAAAAAATTTTGCCTCGCTGAGCACTTTTAACGTATGTATGATGATTAGTTTAGAACCCATTCATTATTCATTGATTTCAAACCCTAAGTATATGATGTCAAATGAGGGCTCTTTTCAACCCTTGACAACTCTCTCCAAGCCTTTACTTCTAAGATAAGTCTCTGTCCTTGCTAGAATTCTGGTACCTGTAATGACTGCTAGAAATAATTTGTTGGAATTTAATAAATCCTATCTCTTGGCTCTTTAAATATTTCTTTGATACTTTAGATTTATAGGAAGTCTGATCAATTATATGTCTTTAATCCTCACTTTCGTTGCGCCACTCTGATTCCTTCAATAGGTCAGAGTTAACCTCTAATTCCTCGTTCTCTGTTTCTAGCTATAGGGTGAAATTCCTAGCACAATTTAATTATATTTAGTTCAATATTTAGACTTGAATTATGTTTAAAATTTTATTGTGACATCGTTTTTAAATACTCTGATATGTCATATACTTATACTTATTCCAAGAGTGTATTTAACTATTGGATACTATCTACTTACATGTTTCAGCTCTGTTTTTCACTCTCAGACACCTTAAAAGAAAAAAGGTATGAAACCTAATATTTAAACATTATGGAAAATTTGCATTATTCATCTGCAAGGAATATGAAAAGTGATAAATGAACTCGAATAGTCTTTGTGAATCCCAAAGGCCTCTTAAAAAATAAAACTCAAAAAATAAAAGTCACATAATATCATATTATATTTGAATCTTTGTATTCGTTTAAGACTTATCCTTCCATTTATGCCTGCCCGACACTTTTCTTATCCAGCATGATCTCAAGGACTCTATAAAAATTAAACGTTTTGTAGAGTCCAAGAACAAAGCAGCAATTGAATGTCTTTAATACAAAATTTCAAGCACATTTATCTCATACACCTTAACTTTTGAACTTTGAAAATGGTGGAGGCTCTCTCACAAGTTTTTGAGTTTCCAGACTATTTGATTGAATAGATGTTGACATGTGTACCAGTAGAATATATTTAGAATTTGGGCACCCTCCACGAGGAATGGAACAAAATTCCATGGTTGATCGCAGGTGATGTGGACAACAATCAGGATTGTTGGACATACTCCACCCACTCAGGAAAATGGCAGAGCACCCCTCTATCCCTTCCCTTCATGAAATTTTATCAAGAAGATGCAAAGCAAATTCCTGCTCCCTTTAGTTACCTGGAATTAACCACAGGTTTTTCTTGTTTCAAAGAAATTTCAACCGCTCCAAATATAGTTTTAAATTTTGGAGAAGGCATTTATCTTAGCAAGTGCATATTCTAAAATATTTGAGAACTTTCAATTACACCATCAAATTTTCAAAAATTCTCTTTTTCAAATTTTGATTTTGAAATATTTTATAAATCCAAAGTATATCATCAAATTTTCAAAAATTCTTTTTTCTTGATACAAATTCTGAAATATGTCGAAAATGTTCAGTACACTATAGGAGTTAAAATTCCTCCAAATAGTTCTCTGAACATCATGGCTGGCTAAGACTTGGTTTCCATAGGATCTGCAATAATGCTACAATAATTTCCCCATAGGAGCTGTCCAAAGTGGAATTTGGCCCTAGTTGTCAATTTTAACAAGTATTTACATGGTTGAAACAATTTCAAGATGCACAAATGTTTGGCCTATCTAACTTAATAATAGGCATTTTTAGAAAAGCATTTGAAATTCTAGTTACAAATCATGTTAATATTATGAATTAAAAATAGTTGTACAATGTTTTTCTGAGTTCTAGTGCAACAATAAATCAACTCGCAAATTTATTTTAGTAATAGGTTTTATTTATGGCTTCAGTTCCATTTGAGGAATCCACCGATAGTACATTTTGAATCAAAGTGTTTCATCCAAATAGTAATATTTCTTCATGTTTTTTGGAGCTTTGAATTGAAATTTCATACTTTGCTTCTTTGCTCTTTTTTTTATAATAACCAATATGCTTGTGGAATTTTACTTACTTTTTCATTTATTTATGTGCAAAAAAATATGGAGTTGTTTTATAAAATTGCTACGGTGAAGAAAATTCTATCATTAGCATGGTCAAGTGTCGAAAAGGTTGTACATTTGCTGAAATTCGTGATGAAACTGTGGATGATGAAATCGTTGGATACCCTTTTGATTTTATCCGGGATGGAACAGGTTTAAATCCAAAGCAAGAGAAAAAATGGAAAGTTTGTACAACACTTGTAGGCATCAAGAGGAAACTAGGCACATTTGATGTGGAAGAACAATGTTCAAATGTAGTGAAAACAATACCAATCTTTGAAAACATTGAAGTGAATGTGGAGGGACCTATGCATAAACAACCAAGAGTTGAAAATATGTCTTTGTCAGTGGAACAAGCCATATTTGTTGATCCTAGTGTATTGGAATCTTGGGGAAAAAAATTTAAAAGTTTAATGGAAGAGTTTGTCAATGAGAAAATTACTCTCAAAGTATATTCAGAAAAGGGAGAATCTAAAATAAAGATCCATTGTGAAATTTGTGGCATTGATTATGGAATAGGTGATGTATCCTTGGCAGCATGAACAACATGCAACTTCAAAAACCATCATATGAAAACAGGGGCCCATCAACAACACCTATCAATGCCAAGTGGTAGTGAAATTCCTTCATGTAACGAAGTACAATAGACAATGATGGTTGGAGATCAATTTCATATTGATCAAGCAATCAACAAGACACAAGAGCCTAATTTGTTCAAGGTGGTGGAAGCAACACTTACAGACTATAAGGACATGAAAAAAGTGAGAATGGAATGTACACGATACAATAAATGGTTTTGTTTAGTGCCGACAAGTGCTAATATTATCAGTTCTCTAAATGAACACATGAAATCAAAGAAGCACAATGTTACTACTACAAATGAGGGTTCATATGAGGATATTGGGTTGAGGAGTGGAACAGTTGGGAGACCCAAAAAGCCTACCAATGATAAGTCCCAACAAATTTTAACTAGGTTCTTGGTCCCATTATTACCATCAGTAATTCATAGGGGTTCTACAAGTGCAGATCCTTCTACTTCAGGTATGTTAATTAACAACTTAGACTAAACTTGAATATGAATTTGTATATTATTTTATTTATCTTACTTAAAATTTATTTGTTTGTTGTCATCTTATTACAACTCAATTATCTCCCTTGTTACTACAATGTTGGGGGTATTTGTATCCTTATATTGATAGAAATGGGGAATGGTTGGAAACAAAGGTCCTAATGGATGATCAAAGTGGTGGAAAATTATGGGCCATAGAGAAGCATACCAAGATCATGTTATGTTATGAGGGTATTGAATGTCGTATTGATGGTACATATAGGCATATTCATTGCCAGAGGGCTTCTGAAATAGGGATACCATTTTATTCATTAACATGCAAATTTTGTAAGTTGGCTCCAGAATGTGATGACTTCAGGATGCGATTATATCGTGAATCAATGTGCACCAATAAAATAAGTGAATGAGATACAGGAAAAGGTAGAAGACTCGACTATTTAACTCACAATGAATTGAAGAATGTTGCAAGGGTTACAAATGCTAACCATAGATCAACAATGCGATCTCTTTGGTGGCAGAGGACAAAGGTTGCTACACTCTCTATTAGAATGAGATCCCTAAAGGAAATGTTGTTTAAATCAATAGAAAGGAAGGATGTCTTTAGGATTTGCAAGGATGTGTGCGAGGCACATAAGCAAGGAAAATTATAAGGTAAAGATGCAGTTTGGGAATTTGTCAAGGATATTTTTCATAACTTGATGCATGCAAAAGAAGGGAGAATGTATAGTACATCCACAAAATCCCTTTATGAGATGATCAAGTTATGAGGTGGCCCTCGATTACATATTTTATTAGCTTGAATCTAGATGGTCCTTCAATATCTACGACTTTAAGGCTAGTTAGCATATATCCCAAGGGAGCACGAGCATATTTTTGAGACGGTCGGAAAAGTTTATGCTTCTTATAAAGCCAAGCATAGCATAGATGGCCCAATTCCTGTGTTGCTCACTGAAGATGAAACAATTGTGAAAAAATATGTTAGGTGGGTAGCAAAAAGTGATACACTAGTGGGGTTTTGTGGTACAAAAGAAGAACATAAATGCCATTCACATTTCTTGGTGAGAGTTGGTGACAAAGTTGTAGGCTATGAGATTATAATAGATTCTTTTAAGAACAATGTTATTGGCCATTACGCACGTGTTATTATTGCAAACCCTTTACATGAAAGGCTTCCTTGTTTGGTTGTGGTTGTTCATCCAACATGCAATAGGTTCAATGCAATTTTTTTTATCACCAATGGGAAAAGGTAGAATCTATGTGGAAGAAAAAGGTCGAAAATAATTTGGGACCTATTGTTAGTCATTCCTCAGATTGGGATAGCAAAAGAAGAAAACTTATGTTGAAGGATTATTCTTCAACATCAGCTCTTCGATATCAAATTCCTTGGGAAGGGTGGAGGCTAATCGGGTTGTATAATGGTTGCAATGTAACAGGATTGCATGACCAGGATTACATCCACAACGACAAAAAGCTAGTGAATAATTTGTTTAGTGGTTGACAAGAATTGGTTTTAGGAAATGATTACATAAGTTTTGGTCATGTCAGAATGGTTTATCACAGTTTTAAAGTGGATGACCACAAGCTTAAGGGTGAAGATATAGGGAGGATGGATCGACAAAATTGGGGATCCGCACAATGCATTGCTTCAAGGCATGTTCAGAGGTGTTTGAAAGAGTTGAGAAGTACACCAAGTGGAAAGTTAGAGAGGACACTAGCTACAGAGACTTATCTAATGATTGTTGCTGACTACATTGACATCTTTATGTCTCATAGTTTGAGCCTTTGGGAAAGGGTGCGAAATGCTTCACGAGTTCATCATTTCTTCACATTATGGTTATGTTGGGTATAGAAACAATCTCATACTAATGTCAACATAAATTTCATCAGCAGAGAAGCATATCAAGATGTGAAAATTTCTTGCCATTTTGCAGTTTTGTTGATGAGATTGTTTTGAGATCATTACTCTAACTTTCCATGTGTTTTGCACTTGACTGGGTCAGATGTATGTGAGAACTTCTTTAGTAAAGTTGGTGGGATGGTTGGAGTGGAGAGGGCCTATGATTTCACTGACTTGCTTCATGTTGTTGGAACCCTTAATAGAGTTGTTGAAGAAGAATCAAATCCCCAAGGGCTTCATTTTAATAAATCTCATAAGAAGCAAGAAATAATTTGGAATAGATTGCACCAAGAAACAATAAAAAACATTGATATATTGTCGCAATATGATTCAATATCCACAGACGCTAAAATTGTAGAAGCCCTTAAGATTGGATTGAAGGATGCACAAGACATTTTATCAACTCTTGGAATGCAACCAGAAAATTACACTCAATCTTATTTGTGGGTTAAACCATGGACAGAGGAACAAAATTATCCAACATTCCAAATTGTGGATGAAGTAGTTGATGCTTCTCCACTAAGTTGTTCCAACTCTATATTCCAATCTTCATCATCATTGGTACAGAATGAAAGTGAATTGAAAATAATGGAAAGTGAGTGGAAACACGAGTTGGATGAAATTTTAGATTCCATTGATGAAAATGGAAGCAAAACGATAAAGCCAATCGTGGATCTTGATGGTAAAGATATTTTTAAAGCATGTTTGGTTAGTCAGTTGAATGGAAATCCAACATTATTAAAAGTTAGGTTGAAAAAAGTGAGAAATGGGGTCTACTTTAAGCAAGATGGGAAGGCTCCACAAAAGGGTGTTTCAATTGGCTTTGGAATTGGATCAGATTGTGGGGTGTTGTTTGAAAGCAACTCAATTCCCCCCACTGAACATACTACAAGAAAAGGTGTTCCTCGAAGTACAAAACAAGGTGTTTCTTGTGGAACGTGGTACATTGGAAGGGTTCAAAGAATAAGGAAGAAAGATGGTAATAGGGTGTTTGATTACCATAATTAAATTGACCTTTTGGATAGATTAGAAGGCATCGAGCTTCAATTATGTTGCTATAGTATAATAAAGGGGAAACGCATGTATAAGTATGATTTGACAGATCATGCATTTGTACAACTTGAATCTATTATAGCAATCGCAAACTTATCATACAATGCTAGGAATGATACATACAAATTAGAAAAATGTCATTACAAAGTTTTTTCAGATTTTGTGAAAAATTTGAACAAGGTAAATTTTCAAAACATTCTACTTTCTCTTTCCTTATGTATTTCCATATGTTGGATCATCTATAAATAATTATTGGTTGTATTTTTGTTGATTTGTTTGTATGAATCTGATGTTAATTTTGTACTTTTTGGTTTTAGGTCTAGTGAATAGTTCAAATGGTGAATGTTTGGGACGTGGTTCGGGATAACTAAACCTTTTTTGCTACCTGCAATTTTCTATAAGTTTATTTCACTAGTCAGTCATCCTTTTGTAGTTGTGTTTCATTCAAATATTAACTTGGTCCCTCTGAAGTTGGTCCATTTAATCATAAAAAACAAGAAGAGGTGGTTCCTTTTTCATGAATATGTTTTGTGGATAAGTATGTGGTTTTTCTCACTAATGTTAACATTTTCCTTGAATTTTTAGATTAATCGTTCTTTTGCTAGAAAGGATATCAAGGATCTGATGGCACGAGCTTCAGTCATGATGGTTTTTGCTCACTCAAGTCAACAAATTTACACCATATCAATGTCTATCACATGAAGTGCATTTTATTTTGTATGTTTATGTGGTAGTTGGCTTTCCTATTTTTTAAATTGGACATATAAATCAAAGTCTGTAGTTCAAATGTGCCATCAGAGTCTTTTTGGAAGTATTTATGTTTTGGCCATCTGCATGGGGTCTACAACAGTTAAATTACATTTGGTTATTACTGTCAATTGAGTCCTCAATCATATTTTTGGCATTTCCTTTCAGTGCTTTCACTAAACGACATTAACATTAATTACTATCCGTAAAGGCTTTTGGACATGTGATGGTAGTTTGTTTTTAAATTATTTGCAACTTTATTGAGATATGTGCTTCTGGTAGATTGTTTGGGTGATGGCACTTTGCTTTCTTATTTTTACCTACATTGATATACATGTGTTTGATGGGCCTTGCAATGTGTTCGTATGATCCAAGGGCTATTTTAAGGTGAATGGTATCTGATTTTTTGCAACTTTTGGATTGACAAGAATTTGATAGGGTGAATGGTATGCAAATTTTAATTGATTTTATTTTTCCAAAGAAAGAATGCATACGTTTCTATTTCATGTTTTGGAAAAGGAAATTACATAGCAAAGTATTTATAGCATGACATATTACCTCCAAAAAGGAAAATAAGGCCACTTGGTGGCCACTTTTCACAAATTTTTATACAGAATATACCTATGATCTCTCCCGGGAACATAACTAGAAGAAAAAAATATGCGTTGTTGAGTGAGGCGGGTTGTCAATGGGAGGTGATGTAGAGCTAGTTCCCAGTTTTCTGTTGCTTATTGGTCTCTCCATTATCCCAGAATCTCCAAGATGGCTGGTAAGATTTTAGAATTCTTGAATTTATGTTTAAGGTTAGGATCACACTCAGTTATGGCTTCCTTATCAATTTTGGAGGGGTTTGATTGTTCAATAGTTACTGAATACTTTGTGTTTGTATTTTCAGCAAACCAAAATTGGAATCGAAAATAGGGTGGCAAAGCCCAACAAGCCCATGGCTAGCAAAGGTATTTTACAGTATTTTGTTGTCTAAAAGGATTGGAATCTAACCCTTAGACTGTAACACATTCTTCTTGTATGTGTTCAACCACTTATCAATTTATCTTATTTATGGATACGATGTGATTATGTTACAAGAGATACAGTTTTCTTATGTTATAAACAAAATATATTTATATGGGTTTATTTTGCAGGCTCTATACAAACATTCATGCTTTGAAGCCCAAATTGAAGAGTAAAGTGGCAATTTCAGAGTCTATTGCTTTAAATGAAGGCCAAAGAAATACCCTCGTGACCTCTCCTACTCCACTTCTACCATTCCAAACAAATATGAGAATAATATTCAAGATCCAAGCATAAATGTCACTTCAACAGAAGCTATAGGAGTTGGTGCATCAACATTTCACAAGAAGAAGGATCTAGCTTCTACCAGAGTGCACATTGATAAGAAAAAGCTCGATTCAATTTAGGAGGGCATGGTAGATTCTGAATTGTATGATATGTACTTTTCAACTATAACAGATGAATATTCTAACACCAGGCTTTGTAATGTGTCTTAACAGTGGTATTAGGTTTTTCACAATAGTCATAGGTTTTCTCTAGTGCTTTTACAAAGCTTTTTCTGACCAGTGCTTAACAAGCTGACTTGGCTCTAGGTCTATGGAGTTGTTTCATAGATTCAATTTATTCTAGCATGATGATATGTGGGCGTTTGTTGTAGCATGGTTTCTTTTGGACTATAGGGGCCATCTACAACCTCTTTGTTGATGCATTTCTAGTTCAATGATGGATTGCAGTCAGTGTTATTTTGGTTATATGCACCTTTACTTGTTATATATATGAGAAACTTTGAATATTTGTGTATAACAGTTTAGATTCATATTGATGTACATGAATATTTACATTTTTTTTTAAATGAATATTTATGTAATTTTTGGTTCACTGGTATTTTGGTTTGGTTTTTCTCTGATTATTAGTTTTGGGGTCAACTGGTTTGATGACTGGTCCAATTCTGATAACATTGGTTCATTTTCCATTGATCATTTTCATTTTTAACTTTTGAGTCTTGATTTTTTATACTAATGACCTTAGACCAAGCCTATACTAATCACCTTTTACTATTTCTGAGTTTGAGTAATTTCAATTTACTAGTCTAATATTTAGACTTTAGTATCTACTATTGAATCATTTATGATGTGTGAATTAATATATTTTGTTATTGAATTTAAATTTGAATCATGTTTATAACACACACATATCCTAACATCCCCCTATCCCTTGAATCTTGGGAACTAGGTGGAACATTAGTTGTAATTGCCTGATATTTGGTCATTGAATGAATGCCACCTCTTGGGTATGACTCTATAGTATTGATTTTAGCGTCATGGTTGAGTGTATTGGTTGATGGGAGATGTTTTTGATGATGCCACTTTGAGTTTAGAGACCCAACCTTTATGACAAGCTTCATATGTGGAATCCTCGAGTTTTATAAGAAGGCTAAATAAGTAGTCTTCATAGAAAATCTGAAAATGAAATCTAAAATGTTCACCAATGCACTCATGTTCCTGTAAGTTTGGTCTAGGGGTCAAACTTGACTCTTGAGCATTACAGGAGTGCTACATTACTCCTTAAGCTCACCCAAGAATTCTATCAATCTTCCTTAGACTTCATTCTTGATTTAAGCATAGATCTGGGCAAAAGAGCTATGGAAATGTATTGTGGATTGGCTGGAATAGTGAAATCTTTGATCTCTACCTTATGGAATCCTCATACCCTATCTAACGAGAATCTTGAAGGTTTTTGTTCTAATTTGGAGTCTTGGAGTGCAGAATTTATATATGACCATTTATATGCTTATGGGCCAACTCCTCAATGTTTATACTTGCTTGGATGAGGAATTATTATTATGAATTATCTTCAGTAAAATAGACCTTGGAAATCTGAATTGACATCCATAGGCCATATTTGGGTTAGCTTGAAAATATGAAATCAGCTATGCATATGTGTGTATTTATGTATGTATTCAAATTGGGATGAAAATCCAAGTCCAATCCATTTTAGGACAACATGTATGTTCACCTCTCATGTATATATAGGTATTTTTCTCTGACAAAATACAAACACATGCAGCCTAGAAAATTGTAGTTGATGGGCCATGAGTTGGAGTGCAGGTTAGTCATGGAATATTGGATGTGTCCTCATCCAAGGCTTGCAAGCATAATTATGTATGTATCCTTAAGATAAGGCAGAGCATCCCATTACAACAAGGGAGAGCATCCTATTACAACGATAATGTAATGGGTGTTAGCACCAAGAACTTCATGGATGAAATGACAAATTTGTACACAGGCTTGAGGGCTTGTAAGTATTTCTTTGGTCTTACTGTGGTCTTGCTACAGGTTGGCTACACATGTACTTACATAGCTAAATAGGCCATCATATCATGGAACTTCTCACTCAAAAAGGAATAAGAGTCACACTAGACCTCTTTCTCCTCGTCAGAGTATCTAATAGAGACTATTCTGTGATGGTTTCAAAGGCTTTTCGTGGGATTTTATTTTGGTAAAAATTGGGCATCATCCAGACCAGGAAATTAATTTTCATTTTGGGAGTGTACTTCCAATGCTCTTATGCCTGAAGAAAGTGTTAGCCATCTAAGCCAACAGATTCAAAAACTAGATACAAGTTGCAATGGCAAAGATTGTCTCTTGCCTCAGAAAAGTACTCATGGCAAAGTTATCACTTGCCTAGGTATGGTTTTGCATGTGCAAAAATTATGTAGTTCGATTCTATTTCTAGAGGTTTCAGTTCAGAATTAGCAAGATTAAGAGATGCATTGTGACCTAATAAGCAGCTGTAGTAGCATGGGAAGCTAAGAAACCACTCGTTATTGAAGAAATTCAAGTAGATCTTCCACAGGCTATGGAAGTCTGTATCAGAATCACTCGCACATCCCTCTGTCATACTGACATTACATTCTGGAATGGTGGAGTAATCAGTGACGTGGTTTCAATCTTGTTATGCTATATATTTTCCATGAAGGTTGTGGAGCTTGTTATGTGATGCAGGAGCATGAGGTTTGGAGGAAAAAATATTCAAACTTATTCCAAAAATACAAAAAAATCTACAAGCAAAGGAGTGGGATCCTTTAGCCATCAATTTACAGCTTTCTAGATAGGATTGTGAGCTAGAAATTAGCAATTGAATGATTTTGTAATTAATTAGAATAGTTTGATTTAGTTGAGATTCTAGAGGAGAATATTTCTCAGATTTGATCCATTGTTTAAGGATCTTATAGTTAGAGTGGAGTTGTATTTATGTAAGTTTCGAAGGATGTAAAACGGATTTGGACCGACTGGATCTTTGGACTAATTGGAATTGATTTGGCTTGTCTGGCCTTATATGAATAAATATTGCAAAAACTTAAGCTTTATGTATTCCCATTGTAAATTGGTCAATCCCGGAGGTGTGAGATTCTCTGTAATCCTTTGCTTTTCATCGATTCTTGGCTTGGTTTGAATTGTTAAAGGTACTTTAAATTCATGTTCGGTTTGGTAAATTATTTTCACTGTGATTGTTTAAGTCTTTGTCGCTATATTTATAGCTACGGATGGTTGAAAGCATTAAATTCTGAAATCAAGCGACATACCACAGTCATCCTACACTGTTGATTTCATTAACTAACTTGTGCGCTAATTGAATCCCACAAGCCGTAGATCTCTTGGCCTTGTCATCTGGTGGATTTCGGGTTGAAAAAGTGAACGTGTTAAGTGAGAGGTCGGACCCAAACTTTATTATATTGGCAATTTATAATTACCATCGGGTCCGAAATTTGGTTAAGGGTCGTGCAGTTTGTGTGCCCGAAATCACTTTTGGTCGTCGAATCAGTTGGGGGTTAGATCTACAACGGGGAACCTCCGAGCAAATTTATTGATCAGACGAATAGTTGACTGTCGGATCGCGATTAACCGCAACCATTGGATCGCAGAACTATATCACATCATTATATATTATCGCATTGGGGAAAATGCCATGGAGGTGTTAAGCCCGGTCTGTTGTGACTACCGGGAAGTGATGCTCCGATAGTGTATTTTATGCGCTTTCGCATGTTTGCCATTTTAAACAGCGCCAATAGTGGTTTTATGTGTATTGTTCCATTTCTATTGTAAAGACAATGTCGATAGTGTATAGAGCCCCTCTGTTATGAAATTGTGCCCGATAACGAAGGTTTGGGCTATTAATGTAAAGGATTTGATTATAGCAGCTGCCAAGGGGAAATTTATAAAACATTCAGTCTAGTAATACATTACTGATACTCCACCCGAGAAAGAAGAAGGGATTCTGCCAAAATTAGAGGAGATTGTATCAGGTTTTGAGCGTTTGTCTTTAATGCCTGCACTCTGGCCACCATTATGCTTTTTAGTGGTACTCATTGCTGGCCATAATTGTTTTACTTCAAATGGCTTATGTATGTCTGCAGGATGAAAACATGCAAACTTTTCCTCGCATACTTGGACACGAGGGTGCTGGGTAAACCTTTGTTAGTTATAGTTAATATGAGTCTGATTATATGTTTTTCGAACAAATTACGAAATAAGAGCATACAATTTATGATTGCAGGATAGTAGAGAGTGTGGGAGAAGGCGTGATAGATATTAAGGTTGGAGACCATGTAATTCCCTTGTTCACAGGGGAGTGTGGAGATTGTGTGTTATGTAAATCTAAGAAGACTAATCTGTGTGATAAATTCAAAATCGATCTCACAAGAAAAGTGATGAGAAACGATGGAAAGACGTGTTTCTCAATCAAGGGATTGCCCATTTACCATTTCATGTCCACTTCTAGGTTTAGCGAATACACAGTTGTTGACTATGCTTGCATTGCCGAAATCAATCCAGAGGCTTCACTAGAAAAAGCATGCTTGTTTGGTTGTGGAATAGCCACTGGTATATTTGTTGTGACTTTTTTTATGCATCTAAGCCTCAATATTGGAGCTACAATATTCAACTTACAATTAGAATGAGCGATATCTCTTTTGACTTTTCAGGTGTTGGAGCTGTTTTCAACACAGCTAACTTCCAAAGTGGATCAACTGTGGCAATTTTGGCCTCGGTACCATTGGCCTTGCTGTTAGTAATATTGTCTTGACACTAGTTCAATTTTATGTGATATTCTCTACAAACAATTTCAGATTTCATGATATTCTCTAAAGTGTACTCATCATGTTTTCATGGGAACTCTATAGGTCACAGCGGGTGCAAGAATGAGAGGTGCCTCCAAGATAATCGGTATTGACACAAATTCAAGCAAGTTCATCAAAGGTAAAATGGATTCTCCTATGAAGATCAAACAACCATATATTTTCTGAGTCCTAATTATGTAGAACCAACTAAAATGAATATCATCATAACTGAGACGAGGGAATTAAGTATAAACTCATTTATTAACTTCATTTCTAATGCAGTGAAATACTTGGGTGTGACTGAATGCATTAATCCAAAAGACCATGAAAAGCCCATTCAAGAGGTAAGTTAAATGCTTTTTTGCTTAATAAAATGTTCACAGATTTATCTTTGGTTCACGATAAGGAGAAAGTTATATTTATGTCAGGTAATAGCAGAGAAGACACAAGGAGGTGTGGATTATAGCTTCGAATGCATTGGAAATACAGGTGTTTTGTATCAGTCTTTCTTGGCTACTCGGGAGGTAAAACAGCTAGTCTTTTTCCCTTTTTTAATAGTGATGTAGATTGATGGAGAATCGTTATCAGCTGCAACTATTACATTAGGAACAATTATTCCATAAATATCATTAACATACAGTTAAAATAAATATCAGTAATGGACAGTTACAAAAAATTGAAACTTTAATTTTATATAATTAGAAAACAAATTGTTAACCAAACCATTCGAACTAAAATCTCTTAGAATCTGTCTCAATTCTATATAATTGAAAAATAAATGGTTTCCCAAACCACTCTCACTAATTTGAAAACCCTTCTCTTTACCAAGTCATCTCATTCAAAGTTTCATCATCCTTCTCTTTATTGACATCCTGGATTAACTGCTCAAAAACCCCTGAGGTTATATTTGTGTTTTTCTGTTCTAGAGTCACAACTTTCAACACCTTGAATTTTAGGCTAGGCATCCCAGCCTTAAGATATTTAAGAACCCATCTCAATCCCTCATCTCCCACATCTGCATCATAATTTTTTTGTGTCAGTATCTGAGTCTTCAGTAGCTTTAGGTGATACTGAAAAGGAAGCATCTGTAGATTGTCCATTCCGCTACAAGTAGATGTGAAGTAGACCATCTGCTCCTTGTATTTCTGATCACTATCTTTTGTTACGAAAATTTCAAACAAAGGAATGCCTGGAGCTCCTGCAGCCAGATGCCTTGCATTGTAACCCTTGGCAACAAATCTCTCATGTTGAGAATCAATATGGACGGTTCTGCCATATGGATCATTTGCACCCTCTGCCAAACCAACCCACCATCCAATGTCATGTTTAATCATTCCTTGTAAACCTAGAGTACAATGATCATGTGATGGCACCAATATAGGATCTGAAGTGCATGAATAGTTCCCTGAAACGGAATTAGCCCAATTTGAAGAAGTGGAATATTTCTCAATAATGTGTAATGAGTGGATTTAGCCTCCTATTTCCTCTGAATACGGATGAAATCTTCCTTTCACCATATAATTTATTTGCAACACCTCGAATCTGGTTTAGAAGCCAAGAATTGTGGAAACAACAGATCCCACCCAACGTAAGAGTTTGATTGGGTTGCAGTTAACAGGATAAACTAAACCATGAGAGGTAGAAAGAAGCAGTGGTTTCTTTGATGATCTATGTTGTGATTTGGAGTGTGGCCGAGAACTAGTAGACTTGGGAGATAATTGGAGATTTGCAAACCATCATAATAATAATCCTGTATAAAATCTTGAGAGCAAGTGCAACCTTAAACACCAATTTTTTTTTCCCATATAAATAATTTTTAACAAAAATCTATATGTGATAACAGGTCTGAGGTAAGGTTTCAGGGCCACAGGTGCAACATTGCATGGAGGACTATTTGAAGGACGAGAGGCCTATTGTAGGGCCTTCTCTTCAAGTTGCAGGTGCACAGAGACTAGCGCAGGTGGAGAAAAGGGTGTTAACCCTTGAACAAAGTTTGGAGCTCTTGCTGTAGCAAAACCGTGGGTTGTAGGGTGCCTTGTGTAGGTTTCCAAAGACTAAAACAATGAGTGGGAAGGCTATAGGGGTCTATTTTACAACTACAACGAAATAAATTAGAGTTGTCAGAATCTATTAGCTCAGAATTATGTTTTCAACTTCTGCTTGAATTAGAGGCAACTAAGTTGGACTAAATCTTGCATTTTATAGGCAACTAAGTTAGACTAGAGTTGATCAAAACCGTTTTAGCATGGAATTTTTTTTCAAACTTCTGTTTGTATTAGATACAACAAAGTTTGATCAAATGCTGCATATTTATGTTGTCTCAGAGTAATTTCAGAGGTTCGAAAGAAAATTGTGTGCCTTCTCTTCAATTGATTCTGCCATAGCTATTTATTGAAACTTATTGTGACATATTGGTAAAATGATCATTATTCTGATAAATAATTTGTGTTTTTAGAATCGATCGCTGCTGCAAAATTATCTTTGGACATGTCAGTAGTTTAACAATTTCATGTAGCAAAATCAGGGACAACTGGTTTAGCTTTGAAGATTCTATAATATATGTCATGGAAGGTGATGTGAGTCCTACTGGTCCTACCCAACTTGAGCTTCCAAGGTAATAAGCAAATTCCTACACTTGTGCTTTTAGAAGTCCTCAAACCTTGTTGGCCTTTTATAACCTCTGGTCTGCAAGTTTTCCATAGAAGCTTTGGGATATTTGTAATCATGGTTGTATATAGAAAAAATGGTTGTTCTTTATTCTAATCTTGACACTGAGAAGACAATATTAATCAAAGTGTTATACACTAATATTAATTGAAGTGTTTATATAAACAACTGGCTTAATCCCTTGGGAAAGAATAGTGAAAGGATCATTTTCAATTTTTGGCAAAGCTTTTCTCCTATCATTTCCTCCTTGGATATTTAAGCCCGTCTTGTGAGCACCTCTATTCATGTAATTGTTATATAAAATCTTGGAAGTTTAATCCCATGCTTCTCAACTGGTTTTTGAATTCGAAAGTCCCATATCATGCTTTTCAACTAATTTTGGAATTATAGATGTTTTCTCTAGCATAATTGTCTACATGGATGTTCTCTGGCGGGTCATTTTTGTAAATTTGATCTTGCATAGGTTGCTTCATTATAAGGTGATAAGGATCTTGGTTCTTGGTGTTCAAGACACTACTTTAATATTGTTTAGCTTAAATTTTCAAGTGATTCTCTGATTATAGAAATTCCAGGGTCATTTCTATTTCAAGGAAGTGATATTAGTTCTTAATATTGTTTCTAGGGTCATTTCTATTTCCTATATGATGTTAGTTCCAATGTAATCACTCCTTATTTAAAATAAACCTTAAGGAGAAATCCATTATATCTAGCCTGAGTGTGCCTAATGGTTAAAAGCATGTGTTTCCTCGTAAGAGGTCAGAGGTTCAAAACCAGAGGGGGTAGAGTATGTATACCTTCATTGACTTAGCGGTCAAATCACTGTGCAGAGGTGGGTCCCTTGTCGCACAAGTAAGGGGGTCTCATACACCAATGTCGTCTCTAGCTTGGTTGTGACCTTAAAATTGGTTAATTAAAATATCCTCTAGAAATTTTAGAATTGTATTTCAAAGGTATGAGAGTGCAATGAAGCCTTGTCTTTAGTGAGGTGCATGATAAGGTAATGCTTGCCTTCAACATGTAGAAAATTTTGTAGGCGTTTGGAGGTTTAATTTGGAATACATCATTGTTTTGAGCTATCCAAATGGAGCAGATCACCTCTAGAACCAAAATATTGTCTTATGTTCTAGTTGTAGTCCATTCATTTAATTCCTATGTGTTATCTCCAATCCATTGTTGCATTTTATATAGTCTATGAGTGATAGCCCAAATCTCATTGGTGAGATGACGGTGAATCAAAAGGTGATTTCTTGCTTTCGTGTTATTCCCTTAAGAGCGCATGTGTTGGGACTTGTCCATCTTCTTCCTCTAAGCATGTCTAGGTTGGGATTGCACCCTTGTTTTGAGATCTTGGGCCCCAACCTTCGTTGTATATAGTTTTCTTGCATCTAGAGGGTCTAGACTTGTGCTTGAGCACCTTATTTGGTACAAACCTATTCATGAAGATTCATCAATTGGTTTTTCATCATCATATAGATCAATTTATATGTTATTTTATATACATGCACATAATCAATCTTCCTAAAACATAGTTGATCTTTGTGTGTCTTAGACCATTAAATGCCGCAAATCATAATTAGATGTGCTTGAGTGTGGGTTAAGTAATTGCATTGTGGGAGAACTAATATGCATTTACAATGTATATCAAAAGAAGAAAGGTGCATTGTAGAATGCATGTGGGGTCATAAGAGAGGAATCATGTCACTATACAAAGGATATAAAAATAAAAGGGTATAAAAAATGTGAACAAAAAAATGGATACATACAATATTTAGTGAAAATAGGGGTTTTTTAAATTGGGAAGGTGTATTGGATTTATATTGGTAGGGGGTTAAATAATGTGATTTTTAGAGGTATTTTCCAATATGTAGTCAAATTAAGGGTATTGTTTAGTATGCCACGAACGCATGTGCTACGTTAGAGGTTCAGTGAGTGAAGCCCCCATGAGCCAGACTTCTATAGGTTCAGAAGAAGCTTAATTCTTTGATGGAAGAAGAGCAAACCTATTCTAAGAGAGAGTTACTCTACTGCAATAATGAAGAGAACAACATGTAATTCTAAACCATACCATAGTCTAATTAACCAATTTAAACAGCTATGCTAAGCAGAATTTCTAAAACAATCACTAACCTAATGCTGCTACCTAAGTTGTATAGGTAAAGAGCATTAAACTATACTAAGGTGTAAGCAAAGAAACCTAAGCCAAATCGATTTTCAAGCGAAAGAGCAATCGGAGGTCGAAATTAATGAAAGGAGGACGTAAGGATGCAGTAGCGCGTAGGGACCATTAGATCGATCAACGAGAAAAAGATGGAAAGTGGAGATCTTATCATGGGGGCTTAAGAGAATAAATGGATGAACAAGGTTAATGAAGTAGATGAACGGCGGAGATCATATCGCGAGGGATTAAGTGAAGAGATGGGCGGACAGGGTAATGAAGCAGATGAACGACGGAGATCTTATCGCGAAGGCTTAAGTGACTAGATGGATGAATAGGGTGAACACATAGGATGAACGGCTGAGGTCTTATCGCGGAGGTTAAGTCAAGAGATGGACGAACAGGGTAACGAAGCGATGAATGATTGAGATCTTATCATGCAGATTAAGTCAAGAGATGGACGGACAAGATTAACCAGAGGATGGACGACGAAGATCATATCGTAGGAAAAAGAAACATGCGGAAATGATGGAGTGGGTTTCTAAGGTGGTAAGTAGTTTCTCGCGTGCCCTCAAGGTCATAAGCGGAATTCTGAAATTTCACGCGATTAGCCTTACTACACGACACGTAGCACGAGAAAACCACTTTTCTTGCGTGCTCTCGGGTAGATAACGGTCATGCAATAATTTGCGCGATATTGCGCGATAACTGTTGGATCAGGCATGGCTGATCAATGGTGGAGATCGGCCAAACTAGTTGCCAATCAGGTGACTCGATAGTCGTCAAATTAGGCAAGGCAGATCGGCGGTGGGGGTTTAAAGCGCATAAAGTGTTGAGGTGACGCGATAGCTATCAGATCAAGAGACTTATTGACAGTGGAGATTAAAGCGCATAAAGTAAGTGGAAGACTTCATGCGAGGTAGCAGTTGGAGAAAATAATGAATCGGACGGTGATTGTGAAGGTTTGTTGTGGATCGTACAACGAGGAAGCGATGCATGAAGAACGTGTTGAAGGAGGTTTCAAAGGAAAATGACAGAAAAACCAGTGAGGGTGAACAAATAACTGCATCAAACAACAAACTCCATAGCTCATGCGAGAACCAGAAACCTGTGTTTTTGGGGTTGTTGAAGGGTCTCTTCCTCAAGTCATGGTCCCAGAGGGAGGAGATGAGGCCGAGACACCTGCGCACAACCTTATGGTGATATTTTCTCCTAGCTAACCTGTAAACTGAAAGAAGGCACAAATGGAAGTAAACTATAGTAAATGCAGCTACTGAAGCAAATGAACAGAAAAACCATGAATAATCTACGCTATACTTTTGTAATGAAAATGAAGCTACTTAAGAAAATAAAACAAAAAACCATGAATCTACTTAAGCAAATAAACAGAAAACCATGAAACTACTTAAGCAAGTGAACAAAACCATAAATCTATGCTAGCATATATGTACAGTAAAGAGGAGCTTTGGTTGCTCGGGTCGGGCCCTAACCCAAGCACTTCAGCCCTCTGAGTTAACTTAGTGTTGGCTTAAAACATAACTCATTCTCATTATGAAAACCATGGATTACAGAACAACTGTCACAAGTCTCTTGCAACTCAAAATTAAAGTAGTTTTACAATGAAAGTCTAAATCCCACTGAGGTCCTAAGCCTCTCTACTTATACATCCGAAATCTCTAATGACTTCCTTCCCATTAGGGAGGCTTGGCCTCCAACTCAAGAAAAACTGGTTTAGGTCCCTTTCACTTGCTCGGTTGTCTCCTAGTCCTCAAAGTGATGGTTGTTTGCACTCCAAGATGATGGAGGAATATTCGATTGTAGGGGTAGTAAATGAGGAGGATTTACCTCCTATAATTACCTCCCTTGTCCCATTTGAGTTTTACCAAGGTCTTTGCCATAGTTCCTTGCTTTTATCCTTTATACCTACATTTTTCCTTGCTTTTATCTTTTAGTCCTGCACTACATGCACATTAGACCACAAAGCAACATATCCAACTCTAACTCATCTCATAAACAAAATATAATCAAAAGTATGTAATACGTTGTGAGAATAGTTGGTTTGACTAAGCTAGGAGGTGAATTAAGGCCAATTAAGGCCCATATAATCACCCAATGATGAGGCTCATCATCACCCCCTACTGAAAGTGTTGCTCATCCTCTGAGCAACTTAGTCAATGTCAATGTTATTCATGGCTCTGGTAGCCTCTCTCACATCCCATGCTTATGCTGTCGTCTCTTCTTCTTGTTTATAGAAGTCTTCTTTCCTTTCTACTTCTTCCCACTGCCCCTTTTCCTCTTCTTCTTTTATCCCTTCTAGCATCCCTAGGAGTAGTGGTGGACTGAGTTTTAGGCCTATCCCATTGTCCTTCAACCTTTGCATTGATTTCTTATACATAGGTGTCATGTTGAGTGCCTCTCTCAACCTTTGAGGGGAGTGATATTCTCTAATCTTCAAGCTGTGTGGCAATGTTTTCCATCTCCTTTAGTAGGCATGTATATTATCATCTCTTAGCAGCCTAAACATATCCTCAAAATGTGAAATTGCTTGCTCTTGGGCAGCAAGATATCTAGGTTCCAGCTGAGGGTCGTTTGCAATTAGATTATGGGTGTTCATTAGGGCCATGGGATTTGATTGTTCAACCCTGATGAAAAGAGGTTCATTTTTCTCTCTGGCCAATATTATTTTCATCTCTGCAACCCTTGACTTCTCATGGTTCATCGATGATGCCAAAGCCATTAATTGCAGATCTCCTAGCTCTGCATTAGGATCCCAAATATTCATGTATGTGAGGGCCATGTTGTGCAAGTAAAACTCAGCCATTTTGGCCCTATCCTCTAGTGCACTTTGATCACAAAGATCAATAAACTGCCTGTAGTCCTAAAATGGCATGTGTAGAGCCTCTACTTTGCACTTGATTATCCATCATTACCTACAGTTTTCCCTCACTCATCTCTCTCTTTTGCCTCATTTTCCTTGCAAACCAACCCAGATCATTACATTTAATGTCTTTAAGCATGATTAAGTGAAATTTGCTAATGTGTGACTGTTTTGTTTAGATTTTGACATATTTTCAGAGATTCCGCAGCTGTCTGGCAATTCCGCGGCCATTCAGCGATTCCGCAGCCATCTGATGATTCCGCAGCCTTTTTGTTAATCTCAAGGTACCACGTGTCATTTTGCAAAACGAGCCACATGGGCATGTAGGGATAAAGGTGCTCGAGGTTCCTTTGCTGTTAGTTCGGTCAGCCACATCATCTACACCTCCGGTCAACGAGGGTCAAGCCACGGTCAACAAAGGCAGCTTAAACGGTGTTGCGTAAGCTGTTGGGTCACGTCAATGCAACTGGTGATTTTTCCGTGTTACGCAGGTTGTGGAAGACATAATCCAACTCTGGATTCAATTCCCATAACGACCAGAACCTCCAGCTCATCCACGAGGCTTATGACGTGTTGCTGAACCTTTATTACGCATGACAGATTAGTTAATTTTCAGTTTCTAGCTTTATGCATTAGGCAATCGTTTAGATGCCTATAAAAACTAGCGTTTGCATACGCTTAATGTTACTTTTAGTTGTTGTATTTTATGAACCTGTTATAATTTTAGTGCATTTCAAGACTCTGTTTTGATAGTACTGTTCTAGCACTCTTGACTGTAATTTTCTGCACATGGAGTAATAGAAGCAGTGTTGTTCTGACGTTTTCAATTCCTTGAGTCTTCTTTGGGTTGTATGAATGGAGGGCCCCTGTTCATGACTGCCCTTGTATAGTATTTTATGTTCAGCATTTCCTTATTTTCCATTCAGCATTTCCTTTTTTTTGAAACATGTACAGCTTGATTCACTTTCATGTTATTTCATTTCCAGCCTTTATTTTAAGCTGATCAGTATTGTTCTTTTGCAGGTTTTTAACCCGGGATTGTTTTTGTGTTTATGTATTTGCTTTATAACTGATGGTATTTTCAGTTGACAGATTCAAAGTTGCTGCCTTTACTTTATTTTCATAGCTGATTTTTAGTTTAATTTCTCAAAGTTGTCTGCTAACATATGAATGGTCTCTTTATCACAAATTGTTTATCTTTTAGAGATCAGAATACTGATAAATTACAGCTGGCTTTGAGTACTTTTTAGACTAATCTTTAACTACTTTCTAATCGTGCTTTACATAGTACCATATGATAGAAGCAGAGAGTTAGAAAGAGCTGAACATTATAACTAGTCTTTAAAGTAGATTTTTCTCATTTTTGATCACTTTTTAAACTCATCTCTAGCTACTTCCTAATCGTGTTTTACACAGTACTATGTGTTAGAAGCAGAGAGTTAGGAAGAGATAAACATTCTCATTGGTTTTTAAAGTGATTTTCTTACCTTTTATTTGCAGTAGCATGAATGGTGTCTAATGCCATTAGAAAGTGGTTCTTTGCTTTCAGCTCATTTCAATTTATTTATTTCTTTCAAGCTTTTCCTTTTCAGCAAGTAGTTAGAAACCACTGATCACACACCCTCACTCATCTAGAATTCACCTTACACATACTACCACTCATCTGTTTATAAAATCACCACTCCATCTTAGGAAGATAAATTAACCACAAACAACACCCCAAACGACAAAAAGCTCTAAGAGGTTGCTTAAGTACATATAGTACACCTTCACTTCATCAGCTTACGAGCCCCGGGTTGACAATTAATGACATCAATTTAGGAACACTAAATTGACTAAACATTTTGGTGCCGTTGCCGGGGAAGTGAAATTAAGTAGCCATATTCTTAGAAAAAAAAACCATAAAAATTTCAAGGAAAGAAGTTGATAACCTATCAAAGTATGCTCTCCTCTTGCACTGTAAGGTGATCTGGAGGATCAGAAAAGAGAAAGTTATTGATTTGGTAGTTTCTTGAGTATGCTCTCTTCTTGCACCTAGAGTGAACTGGAAGATCAGAAAAAGAACTATTAACTTGACTTGAAGAAAAATAATAAAAAATGACATGCATAGAGCTAGAGATTCTAGAGGAAGGTTTTTAGCTAGAGCTCGAAGTTCAATTTTTACAAGTCCATCTGCTTCAAGGGATAGACAAGAGACACCTCCCTTATCTCCAACCAACACTCCTAGTCCTAGAATTCCTGGAATTCAAGAGCCAAGAGTTGACTCTCCTACACCTTCTATTGAATTTGAACCAGGAAGAGACTCTTCTCTTTCTCCTACAGAAAGACCAATTGTAATTGAGGAAGTGGAATCATCTGAAGAAGAAGGAGAAATCTCTTCTCATTCACCTTTTGTAGAGGAACCAGAAGATTTTGAAATCCCTAGGAGAATCATCATGGCAGAGGAAGAAGGAGGTGGTAGGGGTAGAGGTAGAGGTAGAGGAGGAGGAGGAAACAACAATAACAATAATGGAGGAAGAGGTCCCCTTGGAGGAGGAAATAGAGATGGGGATAATTCATTTGGGTTTCCCATTGTTAATGAGGATTCCCGAGCCACTATGAAAAACATATCACCATCTGTCCTCCCTAACTTCCATGGGTTAAGGACTGAGGACCTTGAAACATTCTTATTTGAGTTTGAAGTGGTGTGTCGAACTTATGACTACCTGGATGACTCCCAGAAACTCAAATTGTTCCCTTCAACACTGAAGGATCAAGCCTTGAAATGGTTCATGGGGCTACTCACTCAATCCATTAGGACTTGGGATGAAATGAAACAGACATTTTTGGATAGGTATTTGGACTATTGTATGCCTACTAATCATAAGGACGAGGTTTTTAAAATGATACAAAGAGAAGATGAGAGCTTAGAAGATTTACTTGAAAGATTTCAATATAACTTGAAAAGAGCAAAAATGAGTACCTTGGATGAAGAGACCTTAAAAGCCCTCTTATTAAAAGCCATTAGGGATGAATGGATAGACATCTTAAACATGATGGGGAAAGGGGATATTTCTCAACTTTCACTCAATGATATAGCAGAACTCTGTATCCATCTCTCAAGGGGCAAATCAAAAACTCAAAAAGGGCCTAGAGATCCTTCTCTCCTTAGGGCAAATAAATCTGCAACAGGATCAGTGAGTAGGGCTGAAATCGGCAGTATGCTTGATGAATTTAAAACTGACATCTTAGGGAGTCTTAGTGAACAACTTGATACCCTTAAGATTCACAATAAACAAAAAGCAGAAGCTGAGGCTTTGGCTATCTTTTGCCCGAAATGCAGAAAGAAACATGCTTTAAGGGAATGTCCCTTAGATGCACACGTTGTAGAAACATGTGTAATTTGCTCAGAAACTCATGAGACCAAGGATTGTCCTTCAATTCCTGGCCTCAAAGCAGTCTTTCAAGAGGATCCAGATACACTTGAATCTCTCTATTTTATTGCAAGGAGACCTTGGCAGGGACAACAGAATCAAGGGTTTAACAACTCTATGAATTCTCAATCCCAACCAAATTGGAATCCTTGGCAACAACCTTGGCCTCAACCTCAAAATGCTTTTCAAGCATGGATGCAAAGCATGCAAAATCCTTATGGGAGATTTGCTCAATTCTATCAATATCCTCCATCATTTCAGAATCAGCAAGCTCCACAACTTCCAAATCAAGGTCAACAACTATCATTGCCATACCCTCAACAACAACAACCTCCTCCACAAAATCAAAATTCTCAATTATCGCTTCAATCCCAGCAGAAATCAAATCAACTTCCCTCTCAGCCATTACCAAATCCAAATAATACGAACCCTCAAAATGCTTACATGATGGAAGGTCAACCATTCCCTACCTATATGGTTGTTCCTCTCAATGAAGTACAACTCAGATCAGGTAGAATCTTAGATCAACCTTCTACAAGTGTTCAACAACCAAGCATTTCTGAGGAAGAATCTCTCAAAGTCAATAAGGGTTCTGAAGTATCACTTCAAAACCAAAATATCCAAAAAGAAAAAGAAAAAGAATCAACCTCTACAACTCCCATAGTTGAGCAACCTACACCTTTAGCTACACCTCCTTTTCCTGAAAGATTACAAATTGACAAAGGAGTGGAAAAGCAAATATGGGTGCCTGACTATAGTTTCCTAGATGAATTGAAGAATGTCTGTATCAAGATCCCCTTGTTACAAGCCATTAAATAAATTCCCATTCTAGCGAAGACAATAAAGGAGTTGAGTTTGAAGAAAACAGGAAAGAGAACCAGAGATACAAAAAGGATACATCTAGTTGGAAAAATTGCAGACATTATGATGGGTAAGATTACCATGCAAAAATATGTGGATCCCGGTAGCCCTATTGTCAAAACTCATATTAATGGGGTTGAAATCCCAAATACTTTGATTGACTTAGGAGCCGCGATCAACATCATGAGTAGACAGACCATGGATCAGTTAAAGCTTCCTAACCTTCTCTTTACACCTACTTTACTGCAACTTGCAGATAGATCAATCATTAAACCTGATGGTGTATTGGAAGATATTCCAGTCTCCCTAGATTCTTGGGAATATCCAGTTGATTTTATGATTTTAACTCCCAAGAACAATCTAGGAGGACATCCTCTTATTTTAGGAAGACCTTGGCTGGCCACAGCTGATGCTTTCATAAGTTGTAGGTCTGGGGACATGTATATATCAGATGGTAATTCCACCAAGAAATTCAACTTGTATCCTCCAGCAAAGGCAATAACAGAAATAGGAGAAGATGAGTGGGTTGATGATGAGGATACTATTCAACCTGTTCTAACCATCTCTGAAATCAGTGAGGATAGTCAAATTCTAAATACATTAGAAAATTTTGAAATACCTTTAGAATATGACTCTACACAGTTTTAGTTAGATGCAGACATTGAATATCTCTCCTCTAGACAGATGTCTCTCTTCTCAATGGAAGAGTTTGGTAGTTCTACAGTTGAAATCCTTCCAGGAAAAACATTGAACATTAACAAAAACTTGGGAAGACCACAACAAGAAGAATTAACCAAACTGTTGCAAAAACATTCCACTGCCTTTGCATGGGAATACACTGACATGAAAGGAATCGATCCTAAGACTTGTATTCATCACATTTATATTGAAGAAAACAACAGACCTATTAGGCAACCACAAAGAAGGATGAATCCAAACCTTAGGGAAATCGTGAAAGAAGAACTCCAGAAATTGCTCAAGGTAAACTTCATTTACCCCATTTCAGATAGCCAATGGGTTTCTCCCTTGGTTATAGTACCCAAAAAGAATGGTAAATGGAGAGTTTGCATTGATTATCGAGAATTGAACAAGGCAACCTTAAAGGATCATTTCCCTCTACCTTTTATTGATCAGGTACTAGACACTTTAGTAGGTAAAAAGTACTTCTCATTCTTGGATGGTTTTAGTGGGTATAATCAAATTCAGGTAGCACCTGAAGATCAAGACAAAACCACATTCACTTGTCCTTGGGGAACTTTTGCCTACCGAGTACTCCCTTTTGGATTGTGCAATGCACCTGCTACATTTCAAAGGGCTGTACTAGGAATCTTTTCAGATCTGATTCATGATTGTGTAGAGGTATACATGGACGATTTCACAGTTTATGGTAATACATTTGAAGAAGCTTTGGAAAATTTGGAAAAAGTACTGGTAAGATGTAAGGAAACAAATCTTTCTTTAAGTCATGAAAAGTGTTTTATGATGTTTACTGAAGGGATTGTTTTAGGACATCATATTTCAGGAGATGGGATTAAGGTTGATAGATCCAAAGTTGAAGTCATCTCTAAGTTACCTATTCCAAATTGCCAGAAGGATGTTAGAAGTTTTCTTGGGTTTACTGGGTATTACAGAAGATTTATTGAAAACTTCACTAAGATAGCATCCCCTCTTTTCAAATTTCTTACCAAGGACTGTGAGTTCAAATGGGATCCCGAGTGTCAATCTGCCTTTGAAGCTTTAAAGACTAGAATATCTGAAGCACCCATCTTAAGGGGGCCAAATTGGAAACTCCCTTTCCACATTTCTACTGATGCTTCAGATACAGCTCTAGGAGCTGTTTTGGGACAAAAGGATTTGATCTCTTATGCCATTTATTACACAAGTAAGAATTTGACTCCCACTGAGTTAAATTATACTGTTACAGAAAAAGAGTTCTTAGCTGTGGTACATGCAATCAACAAGTTTAGACACTACATAACCGGCTATGAAACCTTTGTCCATACTGATCACTCTGCCATAAGATATTTAATGAACAAACCTGTCACTAATGGTAGAGTTACAAGATGGCTTTTACTCTTACAAGAATTCAACATTACTGTGTTAGATAGACCTGGAAAACAAAACGCAGTAGCTGATTTCTTGTCTAGAATCCAAAACACTAATGAAGGTTCTCCAGTAGAAGATAAGTTTCCAGATGAATACTTGTTTGCAGTGACTACCAAGACTCCTTGGTATGCAGATATGGCTAATTATCTAGTTACAGGGAAGCTTCCTCTACACTTATTTCCTAATGAGAAAAGGAAAATCATTCAGGAGAGTTCACATTTTTCTTGGATTTCTAATGAATTGTTCAAAACAGGGCCAAATTGTATAATCAGAAGGTGTGTTCGGGAAGATGAAATGCCTAACATCCTTAAGGCATGTCATGATGAACCATGCAGCGGGCACTTTGCTGACAAGAGAACAGCCTATAAAATCCTTTCTCTAGGATATTATTGGCCTTCTCTCTTTAAAGATGCAAAGCAGTATGTTAGAAGGTGTGACAGCTGCCAAAGAGTTGGGAAACCAACTCCTTCAAATGAAATGCCACTACAGCCTCAGGTATGCATCGAACCCTTTGAGAAATGGGCTCTAGATTTCATTGGACCAATTAATCTTCCATCAAAGCAAAAGAAGTATATACTAGTTTGTACTGATTATGTTACTAAGTGGGTAGAAGCGAAAGCATTGCCTTCTGCCACTGAAAATTCAGTTGTTCAATTTCTTTTTGAGGATATTTTCACTCGTTTTGGTGTCCCAAGGGAAATTGTAACAGATCAGGGCAGCCAGTTTACATCTAAATTGATGGAGAAGCTGATGGAGGAATATAAGATCAAGCACAGAACATCCACTCCCTACCATCCGCAATCCAATGGCCAAGTGGAATCTACCAATAAAGTTCTTGAAGGCATTATCACCAAGACTGTTCATCTTCATAGAAGAGATTGGGCGGAAAGGCTCCCTGAAGCCTTATGGGCCTATAGAACTACATGGAAGAACACAACAGGACATTCTCCCTATGAAATTGTTTATGGGAAGGAAGTCCTGCTCCCCATTGAGTTCCAAATCAAGACCTTCAAGATGGCAGTCCAATTGGGAATGAGCCTCTCAGAAGCCCAAAGACACAGAATGGACCAGCTAAATGAGCTAGATGAAATAAGATAAGATGCAATTCTAAGGACCGATCTAGTTCAGCACCAAAGATCTAAATGGAATGATCGTCATATCAAAGAAAGAAAGTTTCAGAAAGGAGATTGGGCTCTATTGTTTGATTCAAAGTTCAAAGACTTCAAAGGAAAGTTTCAAACTCATTGGCTTGGGCCATATGAGATTGATGAAGTCTTTAGCAATGGAGCAGTTCGAGTGAAAACTATTGATGAATTTCATACTCCTCTTATTGTGAATGGCCATCGCTTGAAAATATACCAAAAACCATTCTCAAAAGAAGAGTTTGTCAAGTTGTTTAAAGAAGATTCTGCAATCAGGTTGGTGGAGAAGGATTCTTCTCCTCCATCAGCCTAATCTTTGGTTTTTTTTTTTTTTTTTTTTTTTTTTTTTTTTTTTTTTTTTTTAAATGTATAAGCCTGAAAACCAATCTCTGATTGACAGTCTTATACAGAAAACCTGAGGTGAAAATCAGGGTCACCTGACACCTTATGTTTTCCAAAAAAAAAAAAAATATCTCTCTCTTCCATCCCATTTCATCATTACAACCATTTCATCCACCATATCATTCATTTAATCACTTTCACTCCACCTCATTTCTTTCCATCCATCCATCCATTCATTACATTTCATTCCATCAATAAAGTTATTTTTTTAGAGAACTAAAGTTGTTTTGTGCAGCCGGAGAGTACCACTGCAGTTTCCGCAGCTGTCTGGCAATTCTGCAGTCATTTAGCCATTCCGCAGCTCTCTGCACCTGCATAAAAAAACACAGTCTGTTTGAAAAGAAATTTACAGTTCAGAAGTCATCAACAATAAGTGGAAAAGAGTCATGCAACAACAATAAAACAATGAAGGGTTAGTGGAAAATGATCAAAGGCAATCCAAGCGCGGATCTGAGGTATGATCTAAATCCTAAACTTACGGTTATCTCATTTTGCAAAGTTTCCGGGGTTATGTTTTTGCCATTTAATGTAATGATTACCAGTCTTTCCCATCATGCGACCAAAAATCCACGTATCCCCCACACTTATCGGTCATGTTCATCACGATTTTGAAACTCAATTGCGGCTGCTCTTCCATTAAGGTTTTCGTACCTGAGTGACGTAGACTACTGTACTACGTCTCTCTAAGTCATAATCCCGCAGCCAAGTGTAAACCTATGACCGAAGCCTAAGGACCTAACCGTTTCTACCCATCATTTCATAACCCTCCTACGCTCGTATCATTCCATTCACGCTGTTTCATTTCCACAGTTCCCTTATTCCGTTGTGCTCACTACGCTGCTACCTTAGCCATACTCTGTTTTACTTCTTCCTCTCTGCTAATTCTGATTATCAGTGAACGTATGTTACGGCTGTTACATTAGAGCCGTAAATTCACTGTGTTAAGGCCACTGTTGAAGCCGTGTAACCTTTTTTTCCAAAAGTCTTAGAACAGAGCCGTAGAGCCAATGGGTAAACTCTTAAGAGTAGAACCCGAGGGTTCAAAATTTCTGGAGGGATATCCTCAAGTTAAAGAGGCTTTGCAGAAAGCAAACTGGCTCCAATGCATCCAGAAATTCAGAGGTTACCACAAAGAGGTTACGAAGGTCTTTGCACGTTCCTTCAGAGACAGACAATCAAGTGGAGATAGGGGACCTAAAGTTTACAGTCACTGAGAGCAGTATAGCACAGGCCACTTCACTCCCACAAACTGGAGAAAGATGGTTTAAAAACAGATCAGTACAAGACCAACAGTGGAAGCAAATCTTAAAGAATCCAGGTATGGATACCAGCATTTTTACAAAAGGGATTCTTGTTACTTATGTCAAGGAAGAATGGACAAATTTACTTTTATTAGTGCAAAAATTCTTTACTTGTGAGGGAAGGTTTGGAGTTTTATATGTTTACCATGCCAAATTCATGATGCATTTCTTAAGAGAAGATATTAACCTTCCATATTTTCTACTCTCAAGTCTTAGAAAAATGTGTTCAATTGTCCAAAGGAACCCAAGAAACATTGAATCACATCTGTATCATCATGGTCTTGTTAAGATGCTAGTTGAAGAACAGTTGAAAGCAAAAAGAGATACTTGGGAGAGATTTCTTGTGAGAAACCATTTTGAAGAAGCAGGAGAAACCTCTGTGCCTAGAAAAAGTAGAAGAAAAAGAAAAGAGGCTACCCCTGAAACTGTTGTCCAAGAGGAAACTGTCCAAGAACAGATTGAAGAAGAAACTGATGTACATCATTCTGAACATGAAATTGACCCTGAGCCTGCTGTGGACATTGGTCAAACAGCCCAAGGAATCATCACAGAAACCCTTTCAGAACTTGCCCAAGAAGTTGCTCAAAAGAGAAAAGAGAGTAGGAAGAAACAAAAGAAATATAAAGGAAAATCCATAGCTCAAGAATCCTACCTCACTCCTGAGAATTCTAGTGAGGAAGACACTCAGCCCTTAGCACAAAGGTTGGCCCAACTCCATGAAACTGCCCTTTCCAAGAAGGTGGAAAAACAAAAGCAAAAAGCACAAAAAGAAAAACAGAGCATCACCACCGTGAGAAGGAGCAGAAGGATACAAGACAAAGTGGGGGCCACAAAGGGTAAAAAGTCACCCATCATTGATTTGAGCACACCTGAAAAGGTTGCTACAAAATCTGACTTTGAGAAAAGCTCTCCACACGCTGAGTATGTTGAGACCAGTCCTCCACATGAGGAAAGTCCTTTTGAGCATGAACCTGAATATGAACATGGATCCGAATTTGAATATGAGCCTACTCCAAAGAAGTCACCAGAGGTTGACCCAGATCAGCAAAAAGTTTATAATTACCTGGAGACGTTAGAACAAGCAGCTGCTGGTCCAAGCACTGTTCAACCTTTGGAACAGCAAGTGCAATCACTGAAGCAAGAAATATTTGAGCTGGAGGTACTAAATCGCCACATCAAACAAGAAAATGAAAAACTGAAGGTACAGAGCAATGTGGGCAAGATGGTCCAAGATAACACCATGCTTCATATGGGCCTGTGGCAAAAGGAAAACAAAAAGCTCAA
Organism: Pinus tabuliformis; assembly: GCA_031772625.1. Taxonomy (NCBI): domain Eukaryota; kingdom Viridiplantae; phylum Streptophyta; class Pinopsida; order Pinales; family Pinaceae; genus Pinus; species Pinus tabuliformis. Next base: position 106,033,735 of record CM062816.1, read on the forward strand.
GAAGAGATGCAGGAAGTTAAACAGAGCTTTGATCAATCTAAAATTCAGATGTTTGATGAAAAGACCAAGAGTCAATGTGGCCACACAGAGAAAGAAGAGAAGGTTGGATGTCTTAGCAGAGGCATCTCAGCGGATGGACTGAACAATGTTTTTGATTGCATGAGGACATGCAATGCCCTCGTAGTGGGGGTATGTAGAGCCTCTACTTTGCACTTGATTACCCATCATTACCTACAATTTTCCCTCACTCATCTCTCTCTTTTGCCTCATTTTCCTTGCAAACCAACCCAGATCATTACATTTAATGTCTTTAAGCATGATTAAGTGAACTTTGCTAATGTGTGATTGTTTTGTTTAGATTTTGACATATTTTCAGAGATTCCGCAGCTGTCTGGCAATTCCGCAGCCATTCAGCGATTCCGCAGCCATCTGATGATTCTGCAGCCTTTTTGTTAATCTCAAGGTTCCACGTGTCATTTTGCAAAACGAGCCACATGGGCATGTAGGGATAAAGGTGCTCGAGGTTCCTGTGCTGTTAGTTCGGTCAGCCACATCATCTACACCTCCGGTCAACGAGGGTCAAGCCACGGTCAACAAAGGCAGCTTAAACGGTGTTGCGTAAGCTGTTGGGTCACGTCAATGCAACTGGTGATTTGTCCGTGTTACGCAGGTTGTGGAAGACATAATCCAACTCTGGATTCAATTCCCATAACGACCAGAACCTCCAGCTCATCCACGAGGCTTATGACGTGTTGCTGAACCTTTATTACGCATGACAGATTAGTTAATTTTCAGTTTCTAGCTTTACGCATTAGGCAATCGTTTAGATGCCTATAAAAACTAGCATTTGCATACGCTTAATGTTACTTTTAGTTGCTGTATTTTATGAACCTGTTATAATTTTAGTGCACTTCAAGACTCTGTTTTGATAGTACTGTTCTAGCACTCTTGATTGTAGTTTTCTGCACATGGAGTAATAAAAGCAGTGCTGTTCTGACGTTTTCAATTCCTTGAGTCTTCTTTGGGTTGTATGAATGGAGGGCCCCTGTTCATGACTGCCCTTGTATAGTATTTTATGTTCAGCATTTCCTTATTTTCCATTCAGCATTTCCTTTTTTTTGAAACATGTATAGCTTGATTCACTTTCATGTTATTTCATTTCCAGCCTTTATTTTAAGCTGATCAGTATTGTTCTTTTGCAGGTTTTTAACCCGGGATTGTTTTTGTGTTTATGTATTTGCTTTATAACTGATGGTATTTTCAGTTGACAGATTCAAAGTTGCTGCCTTTACTTTATTTTCATAGCTGATTTTTAGTTTAATTTCTCAAAGTTGTCTGCTAACATATGAATGGTCTCTTTATCACAAATTGTTTATCTTTTAGAGATCAGAATACTGATAAATTACAGTTGGCTTTGAGTACTTTTTAGACTAATCTTTAACTACTTTCTAATCGTGCTTTACATAGTACCATATGATAGAAGCAGAGAGTTAGAAAGAGCTGAACATTATAACTAGTCTTTAAAGTAGATTTTTCTCATTTTTGATCACTTTTTAAACTCATCTCTAGCTACTTCCTAATCGTGTTTTACACAGTACTATGTGTTAGAAGCAGAGAGTTAGGAAGAGATAAACATTATCATTGGTTTTTAAAGTGATTTTCTTACCTTTTATTTGCAGCAGCATGAATGGTGTCTAATGCCATTAGAAAGTGGTTCTTTGCTTTCAGCTCATTTCAATTTATTTATTTCTTTCAAGCTTTTCCTTTTCAGCAAGTAGTTAGAAACCATTGATCACACACCCTCACTCATCTAGAATTCACCTTACACACACTACCACTCATCTGTTTATAAAATCACCACTCCATCTTAGGAAGATAAATTAACCACAAACAACACCCAAACGACAAAAAGCTCTAAGAGGTTGCTTAAGTACATATAGTACACCTTCACTTCATCATCTTACGAGCCCGGGTTGACAATTAATGACATCAATTTAGGAACACTAAATTGACTAAACAGCATGGTGCCCCTTTGCGCTAGTATTTTAATCTGAAATTGCAGCCATTGTTCTATGAGGTAAAGAGCATAGGATTTAGCTGGCATCCTACACTGGATGTCCTCCAAGGAGAGGTTGGCCATATATGCTAGTTGGTTTTCCTTTTCCTGCAGTTTTCCTCTCTGTTTTTCTTATCTTCTTCCTTTTGCTATTCCTTCTCATCTCCATCAGTTTCTTCCTTTGTTTCAACATCATCCTCCTTGTGTTCTCTTTCATCATGTTCCTCTGTATTAGTTTCTTCTTCATCCATCTCATCCCCATCTAGCTCTGTATCTTCTTTTTCTTGTTTTTGCCTCCTCCTCACTGACAAAAGGACTAACATCATAGGTGAGGGTTTTGATGTCATCCTCTGCTAGTAAGTCTCTGAAGTCTGACCATGTTATAGGGATGAAACAAATATATAAGAAGAACATAAGAAATTTAATAAGAACATAATAATATCACAAGTAGTTATCAACATAAAAAAATATTCTTCCTTTCTAGTTTTCTAACACCATGATGAGAGAGAGGAATCAAATAAAGATGAATTAGGGGATGACCCCTAATTTTCCGTGTAAGTCATCATGTGGGGTCCCAAAGTGGGTTTGGGGCACATTCGCTGGTCTTATGGGTCTCTAAATGAAAGAATAGCTTGTACAATGCTCCAAGTGAGGGCTCTGATGATGGTGCCTGCCCTCCCATTTCTCAAGGGTGAGACAAACCTCCTTTGGGCCTTGGATCAACTTCAATAATCATGCTAATTCCGTTGGGTCATGCTGATCTAAGTGCATGATCTTGCGAATAATGTGGGGCAATGAACAAACTGTTGAAGGTGTTGAGGGTGCCCATGGCATGAAATGATGCTAACACACATGATGGAGTCTCATGGCTCTCAATGCATCCCTTACAAATGTCAATATGATACTCTGGTGGGCTTGGGCTTTGGTTAAGTTTCCCAACCCATGAGGAGACCACCTTCCAATTTCATATAAGATCCAATGCACGTCCTCACCATCAAGTGTTGAAAATGCAACAAGAAAATCCTAATTTATTATGTCCTTGAATAAAATTAGGAAATAAATTGTAATTCCATATTTCATGATAGCTTGAAATAGCTAACTAAGTTAATTTGACTTAGTTGGCTCAGTTAATTCAAGTTGAGGGTCTAACTAGATTCATTTTGAGTGTCTCCTACTTTTTAGGAGCCATGGTTGAGTTTATTTTGAGTTGTAATTATTTAATTCAATTTAACTGAGTTAAATTCAGTTAAACTAGTTCCAACTGATGGAGAAATTAGTGGGAGATCCAGTAGTGGGGTGTAACCTGCAGTGATCAACCAGTAAACTGAAGATTCACTCATAATTAACTCATGCATGTCAGATCAGAGAAAGACCCAGTTGAGATTAGAGTTCAAGGACAATGTATTATCAGTTGTATAATCATCTGAATTGTACAGGTGGTGCATGCAATAAGAGGAAGGCCTATGATGATTGTGTAATTCATATTTATGGAATTTCCCAATCAAATATGGCCTAATTCCCTAAGAAAGTGCGCAAAGAAATAGGAGCTTGGCAGGCAACAAAATTGGCTAAGTATTAGCTTGAGTTTGTCTGGGAAGCAGTGAGATAGATAGAGATAGTGCAGAGGTTGCTCAGGCTTGAGCAAAGCATTGTAATATTCTCATATTTTCTTATTAATGTAATATACAAATAGCAAGGGTTATTATCTTTGGCTTTCCCCATAAAATTATTGTATTATGTGTGATTGAATTCTTTCCTTTTATGCTTCGTGATTTCATCCATCGTTTATTGTTTCTAATGATGAGTAGAGTAGATTCAAGTCAATTGTTTTAGCATATTACTATCTGCAATTTGAATCTACAAGGAATTTCTAAATGATATGAGAGTTGAAATCACTATGGAAGAGGATAATACGAGTTTGTATTTTGCAGGAAAAATTGAATTTGTAGTATCATACTTTAGAGCCAGCAGGATGTCATTCTATGGATTGAGGCTCAAATATGTCCTTTAGGATAGTTTGAACTATATTGCTTGGAAGGAAAGGATGGAGGCAGTGTTAGAAGACAACATGCTTAAGGAATTCATAGACAAAGATATTCCTAAGCCAACTGATGTTTAGGATCTAAAAGAGTGGAGAAAGTGTGTGGCAAAAGAGAGAAGGATTATCCTAGAAGGAGTTTGATATCATATTTTCTCAAACCTCCATGGTAAGGAAAATCCATTTGCAATGTGGAAGGCCTTGACATACCTATTTCAAAACAAAAATGACCATAGGAAGTTGGCATTGAAGGACAAGCTCAAAAATATCAAGATTGAGAAGGGTGACACAATACCGAAGTACTTGAAAATTTCACCCAATGTTAGGATGATCTTGGAAGTGTCGGTGTTATAATTGTTGAAGACGATCTGGTGAGCCTAGCACTTCTAGGCCTTCCCAAAAGCTAGCATAGCTACTAGGACTCAATTAATGGGAGGGAGAAGCTACCAGAGTGGGAGAGAATGTGGTCTAACTTGGTACAAGAAGAGATTTGGCGGAACACCACAGATGGAGAATTGTGCCTTAGCTGGAAAGGCGAAGAAAGGAAAGGGGAAGTCATCCCATTCCAAATCAAATTCTAGTTAAGGTGGCAAGAAGAAGGACATGTTGAAGATTAAATGTTTTCACTATCACGAGCTGGGACACTATGCCACAAAGTGTCCGCACAAGAAGGCCAGTAAGAAGCCCTCAGGAGGAGTGGAAGGTGAAGCTCTTTCTTCACAATTCGAGCTGGATTTCAACCTCATCGCTTGCATGGTGACATCGGTGATGGGTAGTGTGTGGTACCAGGATAGTAGAGCCTCATTTCATATGACTGACAACAAAGAGTTATTCAATGACTTGGAGGAGAAGGACATCCATATGCACATCGACACCGGAAATGATGGGAGGTATAGTGCGACCGATATCTATACTGTTACCTTTCAGAGGGAGTTTGGTTCTCCTCTCACATTAAAAGATGTCATGTATGTTCTGTGTTGGAAGAATAATTTGGTTTTATTTTCCATGTTAGAGGATCGTGGCTACGATGCGAAATTTAGCAAGGGAAAGGATTTCCTTTGTCATATAGCCTCAGGATAGGTGAAGTGGATTGGGGTTCAGGTGAAGAAGCTCTACAAATTGGATGTAGAATATTGCGCTTCTTTGAGCACAAAAAAGAAGAAGGTGCAAAGCCAAGACATCAATGAGTTGTGGCATAGAAGATTGGGTCACTTGCACCATCGATATTTGAATATCATATGGTGAATTTCTATAGGACTTCCCAAGGGTACACTAGAGAAGAGAGACACATGCAAAGGGTGTACATTGGGGAAGTACACCAAATATTCCTTTCATGATAAAGACAATCGAGCGCAAGCAATCCTTGATAGAGTTCACTAAGATGTGTGTGGACTGTTCTCGACAACATCCACAACTAAGCACAGGTATTATGTAATATTTGTTGATGATTTTTCTCGTAAGTGTTGGATTTTCTTCATGCAAAAGAAATATCAGATGTTCGCTAAATTTTGTGAATTTAAAGCACTTGTCGAGAAAGATACTGGCAGGAAAGTTAAAGCTCTCAGAAGTGATAACAATGGAGAATATGTGTCAAATGAATTCAAGAACTTTTGTGCATCAAAAGGCATTCGACGGGAGTTAATAGCACCTCATAACCCATAACAGAATGGGGTGGTTGAAAGGAAGAACAAAAGTATTGTGGGAGTTTCATAGGCGATGTTACATGATCAGGACCTACTGTTGCACTTATGCGTTGAAGCATGCAACACAATTGTCTATTTGCAGAATAGAAGCCCTCATCAAATTCTCAGGATGAGTACACCAGAAGAAGATTTTTCAGGTAAGAAACCAGATGTGGCAGGATCTTTGGTTCATCAGCGTACTATCATGTTACTAAGGATGCACGTAAAAATCTAGAGCCAATGGCTGAGTTGGGCATATTTGTGGGGTAAACTGATATGCCTCACAATTATCGGGTGTATTTTCCATCCAACAGGATGATAGTGGTTCGTAGAAATGTGAAGTTCGATGAAGAGAAGGCCATGAGATGTTCCCTTGAGAGGGAGCTTCAGTTACATGCAGATGAGAAGCTTTTATCTCCAAAGGAGGAACCTCATGATGATGTGGAGCAACCACATGCAAACGAGTAGAGAGTGGAGAACCCGCTCATGCAAATACTTCCAGAGATGGAAGGAAGCACACCAAAGAGACTGACAGATTGATGCATGATGCTAGAGAGAATGTGGGAGCACCCACATCACAACGCAAATAGAGGAGGTCACCAGATGTAAAATAGGAAAACGAGACTGTGTTGCCAAAATCAGGGTTTCCCAAGTAGTTCTTTTCCTAGAGATATAAGCCAATAGGGGAGATCCCATGGGACTAGGATTGTGGAGTAATCCCCCATTTATAATGAGAGAACAAAACTACGTTGAAAACCCTTCCTCCTTCCAAGTCAACCCAATAATCCATGCCCAAAGTGCCTGAGGAAAAACAAGCATAAGCACGCGATTGCACATTGAAAAACATAACATTAGGATTGGATGGCCCACCTTCAAACATATGCTCTCAATAGATAAGCGGAGGGACATATGACTAGCAGAGGGAGTGGAGATCAAATGGCACAATATGTTGGCTACACTGGTTGTTGTCAAACACTATTGGCTACCAGCGAAACACAAATCTAGGAGAAAATTTATCCTATGGGGTCACCCACTTTTGGTGAGTAATAGTCATTACTATCATAAACTTCAAAAACAACATCTTTCATGAACCAAAAAGAATCATGCTTCAAGCTTGTTCTCAATTTCTTTTGAAACAAAAAGATATGTTTAGAAATCTGGATTTGTACTTATGGCTATAGTTCAATTCACCTACCTTCATGTTTAAGTTGTAACTCATTGTTAGATTTGAACACATAATTTATATTTGAGCATCCTTGAGTCCTATCAAGAATGCTACAATTCACTTTCCTTCATATTGGAGCCATAACGTATTGCCAGCTACTACCTCTAAATTATATTGAATACACTAGATGCCTAATGAAAATATTGCAACTCATCATTAGCCATTATATTCTAATTTATATTTGAATATCCTGTTGTCTTGAAGAGAATTTCCATTGAGATTTCCTAGGTCAAGAAATCACGACCCTAAACTGATTTATTTATGTCAACTTGGATTTCACTATTTATACTGTTCAAGAAATACATAAGAAGAAATGCTTCCTACAGATCATTAATTATTGCACATATTTTACAATTTGGAATAATTCATTCCATGAGAAATAAATGGTCATAATTTGGGCCGAGGTGATGGCTATAGCTACCATTTGGTCATTCTTATGGCCAGCTTGCTTGAGCAACTGAAAGAACCAAAGCCTTATTCACATGGGCTGGTGTTACAATATCGATCTAATCATTTATTGCTTCCTTGGCAATTCGAACAAGTCGGAGCAATCTATCTATATCTTGAAAGCCGAAATCGATAACTCTTTTAACTTCAGACATTTTGTCTGTACCTTTATTTCCATCAGGCGTATTGACTATGGCAGCTGAAAATGCAATTTCTGACTTTGTAAAAGCTTCCACACCAGCAATGACATCTTCTGTCTGCAATTCAGAAACAAATTGAAGCTGAATTAGAGCAACTTGCCAAGGATATCAAAGTAACCTTATCCTATAGAAGGCAAACTAAATGAGAAGTTAACAGATGGAAAAGAAGACGATTTCCATAGACTAGCAATAACAACCATTTAAATTAAGTGTTTATTTATCTTCCGACTTCATATTTCACAAGGAATAATTTTTTAGCTAGTGACAAAGTGTTTCTAATCCTATGCTTCTTTATGGTCTGGATATATAACTTGTGATAATGTATAAAGATAAAATTTTATTTTCAAAGACAAAATACATTATTTACAACTTACATATTGCATGACACGAAGAAAATGAGAGTGATGTTTAGCAGAAATCACATGATTTCCAGCTACATGGGGAGATCCATCTAGCTTGGATGGATTTACAAGACTTTTGTCCATCAGTGGCTGTTTGTTTGAGTTGTCAATATAGGAGGATGAAATTGTTGGCAATTCACCTGCAATATCACAAAGCCATTGGTCATGAAGTGAATTTAAATAGAATTCATATAACAAATCTAGTAAGCATGCGAATAGATATATCTTGACTCAATGCAACTAACAATATCCGCAAATGTTGCTCAAAACAAAAAGGATGATAAAGCAAAAAAGTAAAATTACAAACAAATCTAGTAGCAACACAGCATCTCTTTGGCTAGATCCTCTTGGGCCAAACCACAGGTTAAAAAATATATGGAAAGCAGATAAGCAGTGGGGATTTTCTGCAACTTAGTAAAGCAAGGAGAAGGCTTACAATGAATATCTTTGAAATCGAGTTAACAAGAGAAATCAACAACAGTGAGTCTACATGAACTAGATTGCATATTTCATTTAAAAACATTTCAGCTCGAACCTAAATATGATTTTTAAGGTTTTTCCCATTCTTTGGTCAATGACTACTATTAGTGTTAACAACAATTGTTTTATGCATAGATAGCATGCTTGTTTGCTCAATTTATATGCTTCTTCTCTATGTTTGCAATCATATCATTAAATCTTAGAGACTCCATTATTTGCTTAAAATATTCAAATATATTTCTAAGATAGACTACCTTAGCTTATTCCACAAGTAGAGTTTGGGGCAAAAGTGTGTTCGATGACCGATGACATACTAGCACTCTCTCTATGGTAGTCAATTGGGTCTAGCCCAGGCAGTTAAGAGGAGGAGCATTATCCCTTCTACCCACATTGAATTCCTGCAATGGAAATCTTGAGCTCTTAATGAGTATATTGTTGACAAAGCTTTGAGCTTCTACAAAATCCGATTTACCCTGGCTACCATCCTCATACTGAAGGAAAGTGCTTGGTGGTTTTTGTTAGGAAAACATATTATGTGGAGAAAAGAAGAAAAGGAAAAAATAAATTATTCTTTTCGTGGTAATAATATCCGTTAAACATCAAAACACTTATTTTGGGAACTTCGGTGGAGGATGTTCTCTACACGCGGCTTCTTTGTTGCAACGGCTAGGGTTCAACCCTAGCTGGCCGCCTCTGCTCCCGAGCTTTAAGATGGTTGTCTCCTTCAATGTAACTTTGAATCCCCACTCTTTCTCAATTGCAATTCTAGTTTTTGCGTCCTCTGTGGCAGATAAATCGTCCTACCCTATTCCGGCCTATTTGGTTATCTCTCCTATAGCCATGGCTTCCTTAGTGGCTAGTTTCAGGTGTATGTCCTTGGAATTCATGTTGTACTTGTCTCCCTTGGCGGTGGGTTCATATTTGACTTCCATATCTCTTGCTTCCAAGTGTGTTGCATCCTCTCGAATTTCACCCTCAGCTTCCCCGAAGGTTGACTTGGTACCAGTATATGTTAGCTTTTGTAGCATCGGATAGTTGTTCTAGTCTTGTGTTAGAGAGGCTGAGAACATGAGATATTTAGAACCCATAAAAGGTTTCGCGAGATAAGCTTGTGAAACTCCTTAATTAAATAAATTAACCATCATTTAAATTTTTCCAAAGTCTAACTTAGGAAAGCTGGTTAATTAATAGCAATTAATTAAGGAAAGGTGAGAATGCTCTAGAAACTAACACAGATTGAGTTTGAGATGACCTTAGCCATTGATGGAGATCTAATCATGGTTGTTGGTTCACCAACTAGAGATTATAAGAGAAACTATATGGGTAGAGAGGAAGACATATCACGAGAATGAATTCCTTGGCTGATCGAGCTATCGAGCTGCAGAATTGAAGCAAGGAAGAAGAGATCGAACCAGAAGGAAGGAAGAAATGAGAGGGAGCAACAAAAGAGATTCTAAAGGAGTTTTCCAGTGTCAGAAGAGTCAGCCAGAGGAGGCCGGATTATTCCACAGGAGGTTGTGCAAAGGCTCAAGGAGATAGTTTGATTTAGTCAGGGAGGAAATCGATTTAGTTGTTGGAGGTTGGGATTTTCATCAAGAGGCCAAGTGAATCATTTCTGAAGGCTGATTTGGGAAGAATGACAACATTAGAGCAGTTCCAGAGACAGTAATAATTGGCCTGCAGCAGCGGCTGGCGCAAGGGTGTTCAAGCAACTAGTTTGAGCTAGTTTCGGAGTTGAGATGAGTGTCAGGTGAGATAAAAATTGTCTCACTAATTTTTTGGCAGATTATTTTGTTAAGGATTGTCAGTTTGGCATCCAGATATTGTACTCAAATTTCATTGTTGCATATAATAATAAAACCCTCATCTACTGCATCGATTTTCCCACATTCGGTTTTTCTAGGGACTTTTCTCCAAAAATAACAATGTCACTTTATTGTGTTTGCTCTATTTTCTGAGTTCCAATTTCTGCAGTGCATTTTATTTTTTTGGTGAAAATAACAATTGTGATTTTATTCATTGTTTGTCGTAATAGCAAATAAAATGCACATAATAATATTCAGTTAGAAGAATAATTTCCAGTTGCTGCAATAGTTGAAACTTTCACAATATTTAGTCCTGGTAACACTTCTGTGGGAGTTAACAAGTCTACGATTCCACCTTCCTTTAGTGATATAGTTAAATTTTCTGATTTGTGTAGCTTGGGAGGTACTCCACAACCCTAGAAGTTGGGTTTTATGAGAAATTTGATCACAAAAGGTTTTGTGGGCAAAGTACCCAAGTGGTGGGGTCTTGAACCCAAGAAGGGGTTTAAGATCTAAAAGAAATCATTATTATTATTCCTAAGGTCAAGATGACTAAAACCCTAAGATCTAGAGGGTTCCTAACGGACCAAAGGAAAGGTTATTTAAAGAGACCTAAGCATCAAGCTGAGATAATCAAGTGGGATAAATAATTTGATTGTGGAGGCTAAAAAAATGTAGCCCTAAGAGGAGGTCGAGTTAAAAGGCTAAGTAGGGCTGCTAGAGAGGGTTGTGATTTGATCCAAGAGCCACAATATCTCAAGAAGGCAATGAAGGAGTCGCAAGGAAGAGTGACAACAAAGGAGGAGGGTTTCTATCCAAGATTGCTCACTCTTATGGAGATATTCTTCAACCCTAGCAACCAAGTCACCTCAGTGTTCTATGGAGAGGGAGTCACAAGCTTATTTGATGGAGAAAAGGAGGGTTGGAAGGCCTAAAAAACTTGCGAGAGTAAGGATGCACCTCAGATCTCTTGTTGCCTATAAGAGAAGGGGCCAAATGCCCTAGTTAATTGTAAATTTGCAAGAGGGAACCACAAGCCTTAGTTTGCAAGGGAAGAGGCCTAGATGCTAATACTAAATGCGGTCAAGAGGGCCAAAATCCATGAGAACACAAGGAGGAAGGTTAGAGGCTTGTGTGGCCTAGTTCAAGATGTGACGGGCCTATAAGGTGAGGCCGCATGACTGTCCAAGATTTCTAGTGTGTTTAGACGAGGAAGTTGAACAATTATGTATGCACAAGGGTTTCTAGAAGAAGGGTTAAGTCATGGAGATAGTTTGCTAAGTGGAGAGGTTGTTCAAGGGTTTGAAACAACAATAAAATTTGGTACCTAAGTACAGTGAGAGGGAGGTTGTTTTAATTGTTAGAGGACTGATTTGGATGCCTAGTTTAGGGCTACTTCTAAGGTGCATTGCCATCAAAGGATCTTCTCTGAGATCTATAAATCTATCCATAAAAGGAGATGCCAAGACCCTATGTGAAGAGAAGGACATGTGCACTAGATTTGATCTTCTAGTGGGTTGTATTTAGCCTCAGTATATGAACAATGAAGTGAGCATATGGGCAGAAAGTGAGGGCTCATATAGTGAAGGTAAGAAGGGTTATTGGAGGTTTGTTCTAGAGTGTTGAACAATAGTTATATGTGCCCTAGATTAGTCAAGGAGTGACTTTGTGTGGGCAGATTTGTATGCCCTAAGAAGAGTGACAAAAGCAATTGATGTGTCACAGAGGTAGGGCAGATTTGGATGCTCTAGGATCAGCTTTCTGAAGTGGCAAGAAGGTTAACAAGTGGGCAGATCTGGAAGGCCTTATGACAGTGATCTTGGAGCAGCTAAGACACTGTGTGAAGGCAGTTGAGTTTTGTTCACAAACGAAGTTGTGAACAGTGATTCTTGTATGTAGTATGCAGTGGCTAGAAGACCTCAAGTACAGTGTTCATGAAAGGAACCATGGATTGTTAGGAGGCAGACTTATGGGAGCCCTAGTTCAGCTGATGAAAGAGCCATATGGTTGATAAGAGGGCAGATCTAGAAGACCCAATGAGTAGACTTCTTAATGGAGCTAGAAGGCTGCTAGTGGGCAGATCCGTGAGCCAAAGTTCAATGACACAAAAGGAGTTGTGATCATTGATAGTGGTAGTTGAAGATGCAAGTGTAGTGATCAATAGATTGGGAGGCAAGAGGACCCACCATATGTGTTCAAGGTACATGGATTGAAAGGTTGTGGGGCACCACATCAGCAAGTAGGTCAAGTGTACTTTGTTTAGGGTAGATTGGTGGTCATAGCAGTTGACACCAAGCCCTAGTTGTGTCCTTATATCAAGGTTGTATGTAAGGGCCATGATCCTTGGTACGGGAGCCCTAAGACTGTTGTATTATAGATTGTAATATAACAAGTAGAGGGTTTAAAAAGTTAAAAATTGTCATGTGCACTAGTTGATTCACTGACGGTTGTTATTCCATTGTGCAAAGTGGAAGTGTTGTGGCATTTGAGTGTGTTTGTGTTCGATATTTTAGACACAAACCAGATCCTTGAGTGTCGTGGAAAAATCTACAAAAGTTGCTTTTGGTCCCTCTTTCTCTGGGTTGACTGTTCATGAAGCTCCCTCGATTGAGGTCCCATTAGGGGTTGATGCTCTCAGTGAATCAAAATTTTTCTCAAAAGCTAGCATGATTTGTAGGTTCAATGGCCTGTGGTCGTGGCTTGTTGATATCCACTCTTGAATTTCTAAGCATTGGAAGCCCTTAACCTCCAATGATTTGAATGTCTACCCTCTGGCAAGAGGATTCTTTGTTGTTGTTTTTGAGAAAGTTGAAGACATGGTGCAGATTTCTGAATCTGATCCGTGGTTCTAGGGTACTGTAGGGCTTTATTTGCAACCCTACTTACCCTCCTTCACCCTCTTTCGGCTTCAATCTCTACTGCTCTGGTTTGGGTAAGGCTCCCCAACCTCCCATTGCATATGTGGAATCTCTCTTCTTTGACAACAATTGGTAATGCCTTAGGCAGATTCTATTATCAGTGTAATGACACTAAATACTACTTGAAGCCTACATATGCCCACATTTGTGTGGAAATGGATTTTAACAAAGGATTTCCTGTTGAAATCAAGTTAACAAGCCCTGACTATTTATGGGTGCAAATTTGGATTATGAAAATATTTATTTTCGCTACAGATTTTGTTATGAAACCATGCATTCTCTTCAAAATTGTCCCAAAGCTGGGCAAAACAAAGCAAAGAAAAATAGTCGAAAACCAAGATGGTGGGATGGTGCCAAATCAGATCACTACACAATTTATAAGGAGGTTGTTCCCCCAATTTCTTGTAATGATGTCAATCTGCAAAAGGATAAAAAACCTTCAGAGATCATGATAGATTCTTCTAAAGAAAAGGGATTTTCAACAGCAAATCAAGTGAAGAAGGGTAGTGGTGTGGAGGTTTCTAACAACTTAGCGAAATCTGGTACGCCAAGTGCTTCTCTGAAGAATTTTCTTAGAAAAAAGAATTATGTAGTTGAGCATCCAATTATGGAAAAGGGAAAGAATATTGCCTCTTTGCCCATATCCTGTGAGGTTGTTCCTCTAGAAAATAATTTCGAAAAACCTCCTCCATGGGTTGATCAATTAGAAGTGGATGAGCCTTCATTGGATCGAAAGAATTAAACTACCAATAGAGACCAATCAAACAATAGTGACAATATAGATTCGCCAAAAAAATTGGGTTAGTTCCAAGTTGGGAGAAAGATGAAAAGAAACTCTCCAAGGATAACGTGAAGTTAATCAAAGCTAAAATGAAACTAAGTTGAGGATGGGATGCAAATACATTTGGATTTTAGGGGTCTTTTGGAAAGTTTTTAGTTGGAATGGGAACAAATTTTATGTATTGTGGAGTTTTCAAGTAAGGATTTGGGTTGATCCTGCATGCTCAATCCCAAATCTTAAAGGAATTTTTGTAGCTCTTATTCTAAGAAGAATTGTAACAGTTTTGGGCCGTATGCCAACTTTATTAATATAATATCCAATACCCGTCTCTTTAAAAAATAAATATCCATTAAACATTTTGGATGTGGTCCATGATGTCGTGTGTTTCCTCAGGTTAGCAAGAGTATTTGTGCTGACAAGTGCATGCCATAATCTTTGCAAACTGTTGAGAAATCATTGCATAGATATTGGAAGATGTTATTGGCAGATACTCTATGCACTAGCATACATAATAAGAATTTTCATAGCTCAAAAAGAAAATTTGAAAGTAGCATGAAGAATAATGTGCCAAAATGTGCCAATTTGACTACAATATTTAGAGTTTGAACTTCGAAAATTTAGGTAGTAGTTTAATACTATATTTATTGCTAAACATTATACATTAACATTTGTAAGGGAAGTGACATTTCTGACCCTACAAATAGCAAACTAAAAGCATCTTAGCAACTATATTAATCCTAATAAAAACCATTAGCATAAAGTTTCAATAGATCAACTATAGTGACACTTTTCAACTCAATTGGATCTAAAACTTCAACATTGACACATCATTAAGAAACACAAAGTCCCTTTACATGATATATTTGCAATTTGTTCGAAATACTGAGAGGGGAAGGGGAGAGGGGTGAATCAGTGTTTCATTTATTAACCAATTTTTAATCAACAAAACAGTACATAAATCATTCGAAATAGAACATATGAACATAAAAGATTCACAATTGAAAGAAAACTTTTCTTAATATAAAGAGTACAAACAAGTTTATCAATTCCAACCGAAACTTTCGTAGGCTCGACCTATGAGGGACACCAATCCCCACTTGAGCACCAACTCATTGAATTAGTAGACACCAACCCATAGGAGACTCCAATCTCCTAGCTTAGCACCAACTCAAGAAATTTGTAGTATCCAACCTTCTCACCAATCCCCACTTGAGCACCATCTCACTAAATTAGTAGACACCAACCCACAGGAGACTCCAATCTCCTAGCTTAGCACCAACTCAACAACTTTGTAGTATCCAACCTTCTCAATTAAGCACCAATATTATGTACGCCTCATACTATATCCATTTTCATGCATCAACCAAGTCCATGGGGCAATTAGATCTATAACCAAGTCTTGAAATAATCATAAGCTTAGAGGTGAAATACAACAAACCATAATCAATGAGTTACCGATAGTACAAGCAACATAAACTCTTCAACGATTTCAATGGTGCTTGGCATGCATTCACCATTATGTTCAAACTCTATCCATTTACTTTAATATGCTCAATCTTAGAACATGCTTGTTACCCACCACCTGTGGGTAGTGTATATAGGAGAATTTTTTTCTCCTAGATGGTCCTCAGCCAACAACCAACAACCCCTTGCAACCACCAGATAGCTCAATGTGCCATCATCTCCACCACCTGAGCTAGCCATGTGGTCCCTCGACCACTTGTCATGAATGTATGTTTGAAGGTGGGCCTCTCGACCCCAAAGGTATGACTTTTCATTGGTATAATTGAGTAATTTTCCTTACTTGTCATGGACACTTTTGGGCATGGATTGGTGGGGGGATTGGATAAAAGAGTGGGTTAGGTTTGTATTCTTGTCTCCACTGCCCGATTTCGTGGTTACCCTTGTATCCTAGTCTAGTGCAATCTCCTTTATTGACCATTGGATTTAGTGCTGGCACTACATGGGAAATCCTGATTTTTTGTTATGTGGTCCGCTTCCCAATACCACATACATCGCTCCCGTTCCACTCATCTTAGCCTATTCATCTATTTTCCCCTCCGGGTCCACATGTGTCCACTGGGTCCACATAGCGATAGCCTCCCCCTCCCCTTGTCCACACCTTGGGTTGAACTTGGAACGATGCCCTAGAGGTTGATGCAACTTAAAAGAAAAGAAAAAGCATAATTTGGCTACTCTCAATAGGAAATGTATCACAAAAAATGAAAAATATGTTAGGACATACAACTTTAGCACATGGGAAAAAGCCAGACATGAGCCTACCCCTTATCCATGGACATCACCCTGGTTCCTATGGGCCTATATGCCCCCTCTCTATCATTAAGGAACCCATGATTGTCCAAATCCCTGGTGGGCGATGAACTATCCCACCTTAAGGGGGTACCCACTACTACATATTACACATCATGCTCTCATCCCCTAGAGCCCCAAGCAATTATGAAGAAAAATCAATAAAAGAAAAAGACATGAAGGGTGGAAAAAAAAATGTCAAGAAACTCATGTACCATGATTTTCTCCCTCCTACACTCACATACCCAGGTGTGGGCTTCCCTTATTATAGCTACCCATGAACCTTGACATGTGATCTGGATGATTCCCCTAATCCCCACTCCATTCCATTATTATATCATTTTCCACCTACCACTTGAAGGATGTACCATGAACATGTCACCCCCTTTAGAGGTTGAAACCACCTAATAGGGTCCTTGGTTAACCCCCTATTGAACTTGGAGACACTTGTACATGCCAAAGCCCACTATGGAAGGGCATGCCACCATGAAGTGCCCCATTGATCCCATGACTTATAAGCTTTATTACTTGAGTATTCTAATGAATTGTTGTATTGGAGGGCAAGGGTACACATTGAATCTTATGTAGGATTGTAGTTGGGTCTTCATTTGGGGCTTGGTCTCCCTATACGGGGTCCTAGTCCTCCAGAGGGATACATTGACACCTATAGAGTGATCGTTGAGAGCCATGGTCCTCCACCATAGCAAATATTACTTCATGGATCTCCAACGCCGATCATTGATTGTTCTTGTTCCACCATTTTGGATGAGGATGATGCACCTGGTTCACCATGCTCAGCCGACTCCACACTTGCACCATACACTTGGCAGATGTTCCAAGGTTGACAAGATGTCTCCCGCTACAGAGGGGGGGATTACATCACCATCCCAGACCTTACAGATGGTCTACAGGCATTTTCAATCAACTTGGAGACCCATGAGGATGTTCTTGTGCCCCCATATCCACTTGAGGGCATCACAAGTTCTTGCTTGGAAAACAAGGGGCCAACCCCTTGCCACTATGTTGGGAGTCCATTTCTACATCATGGCACCCCTTATACTTCATTAGGCCTCCTCAAAGGCCCAACGACTCACTTTATTGATCAGTTGGCCCTCTTGAGAGGCTTTTTCATGTATTATTTAATGGAAATACTTAGAGTGGGTGAATCAGTATTTATTTTCAATTGTTTATATTTACCAATTAGATCACTTATAATTAGAACATAAAGAATGAACAAAAAGAATAAATACTTTTATTAATCAATGATGAAGAATCCAATCTTCTTTACAACAAATTCAATACTATAATGTGTAGGGTTCCAAACCTAGATGAAGACACCAATCTTCAATCTCCCAGGCTCCAACCTGTATTTTGCCTCCACTTAATCTCCACGTCACTTCATCAATGACAACCTTGTCTTCACATGAAGGAGTCTCCACAACTCTTCATGTTACCCAAACAAGATCTGCAAAGTTACCTCATGATGATTTCAATAATGCATCATGGTCTCCAATGATGTCTCCAAGATCTGCTAAAGCTTTTCAACAAGATATCTTCAATAGGCTGCACTAAGCCTCAATGTCTGCACCAAACAATTCTTTGTTTCGAGCCTTTGTTCACAATGTCGCGGTAACTGCTTCAGGAGTGACTGCTTTAGAGGTTTGCGATATCTTACTTCCAAGGAAAAACTCACAAACACTTCAATGTTGTGTTGTCTTCTTCTCCCTTCAAATGATGACAGATGTAACCTTACTTTGCTGGTCCGAGGTCATACAAATCTGAGGTCATATCGATTCGAGAATTAATCTTTCCACAAATCTGAGACAGTGGTATAGAACTGAACTGAGCTACTAGATGACCTCCACAGGTTTGTCCTTCAGGTTGCGGTCTGCACTTCTTCTATAGATTAATTCATCACAGGTCCAAGCCTTCCAAAGATTAACCCAATCAAAAATTTATTTTCCTGCTTGGCCTTTGGCTTCCTTTCCTTTGTTCTTTCAAGTTCACGAGTTGTGAACTATATCTACTTCTCTGTAATGGATCACCGATATAAATCTTTGAAGTTAGTATTTGAGTTGTATAGATATAGGTTTCACAAATAACACAAAGATACATACATTGGAGGAGAGGCCGAGTTGTGCATGAGATGGCACATTAAAAATATATCGGAATGGGTCTTTTGTTAATATTCAACCAAATATAACACACTCTTGTTATTTGCGGAAACCACATAGCAACATAGGAGAGGCTATAGCCACATTACAATGGATGTCGGGACGTCCCACATGCCACATCATTGCTTTAATCCTGCATATCGCAACTTCATGAATATCGAAGTTTTTCAAGTTGTGCACATGCTCTAAGTTCCGATATCAACATCATCGATATTCCTATAACACATATCGCCCCTACTTCCGACGTAGCGAATGCGATATTCCACTAAACTCGTTTTGATACTTCCAATTGGGTCTGCATCATGCTTTGACCATTGAAGGATGCAATATTATATTATATTGTTTTGATAGTCCTATTGGGTCCACAACATATATCTCAATTGGAGGTTTCAACGTGACACGGCTTTAAACTTGCGATATGGTGGATGCGATATTACACTAAGGTGTGTTGTAAAGGAGCAATCGCGTCCGCAATGCATATTGCACTCGGAGATTTCAATGTGGCAATGGCTTTAAAACTTGCGATACAACAGATGCGATATTACATTGATGATTGAAGTCGTTACAATAAACTCAATCGGGTCCGAAAGACTAATCGCAATCAAAGATCGACGAATCTATTCGGAGGTCTCATTTCAAAAACGTCAACAAAGGGCAGATGCAATTTTACATTAAAGATGTTATGATAAACTGATTGGGTCTGCATATCAGCAATTCAGATATCAGAGGTCCCATTCAAATCGAAGATAGGAGTCGGAGTTGAAGATCAGAGATTGGGGTTTCTGAGTGGTAACACATAAAAGGCATCGATATGATTTCGCCTATATGATTTCTCTGCTGATATGTTTCTCTTTTCTCCTCCGATATCGTTGTCCTTCCATTTAGCTCCTTCTCTTGGGAATATGCGGTCTTTTCATGGATCTACTCCTCCTTGGCTTGTCGCTCCTATGGCTTCTCACTCCTGTGACTTCTGATAGCTTTTCTTTAATGGATTGGATGGCTTCTGATGGCTTCTGATGGCTTCCTGATGGCTTCTGATGAATTTCCGATGGATTTCGATGCTTCTGATGGACTACTTCTCTTGGATCTTCGCTTGTCGCTCCTTTTGACTTTCAATTGCTTTCCATTGGCTCCCAATGGATTTCCTTCTCTTGCTCCTTAGGTCTCTTCCTTGGGTCCACTGCTTCTATTATGTCCATATATAAATATTCAATCCTTATGCTATATTTCAATCCTTGGGTCCTCCATCTCATCATATGATCTCAACCATGTCATCGTATGTCATCAAGTCCTTCATCAAGGATATCATAATCTACATGAGGTTATGGCATCTTCATAAGAAATTCCATCACTATGATCAATGGGCAACATCTTAGATCACAAGAATTTTCCATCAAAACCAATGCCATATTGACATCAGTGACAACCTTGACTAACATTATTGAGCTATTTGGTGGGCTTATCACCAAAAGTATTGCTATTAAGCACATTATTTTATTTTAGGGGCTCAATTAGGTCAATTTAGCTAAATTGAATTCGTTAGAGGTGTATGAATAGAAGTGAGATGATTCATTTTGATCATCATCACTAGGATTGTGTTATCTCCTCTTCTGAGAATTTCGCTATCCTTCTTAGAGGATGAGTTTGGATGAATGGATGAATTTTGATGTTTGGATCTCTTTCATTTTGTCTTGGAGCTTCTCTATTGGCATATCTTGATGATTTGATATACGCTTTCTTACATGTAAGTGCTCTTTTAATGCTATTCTTGTTATTTACTTTTGTCACATGCATGTTGATGGGATTTTCGCTATACTAGGCTGAAATTTACTGCTTTTCTTATGTGAAATTATGGGAATTTGATCTTTTATAGTGTTGCATCATGTCATGGGCCATGTATGAATGAGTGAATGTTCCTAGAGATAACTTGTGTCAAAATTTATCTTGATAAGTCATCAAATATTGCAAACCGAAGTGTAAAGACCTTGAAGTTGCTTCTCTCACACCCTAATGCCATGCGGAGTTGTTTTCAAGGCCTCCTTGACGAAGTGAATCTATTCCAAACTACAAATTCTCTATCTCTCCCAAAGGACAAGGCACTAATCCCCATTGGTGATCATTTTCAACGCTTATTCATTTTACCTCCCTCTTTTTCTAGCCTAACCTACATAGGTCACCTAGGGCATCGATTATCTCACAATCTAGCCATCCATACACTTTTATTTTTGGTTCAAAACTGTGTTGATGTTTTCTCTAGAGGCCCTCCAAATTTGAAGCATGTTCAACGGTGGGATCTCAAGATATAGCAAGCCCCAGCACAAGGACTGTTTCTTGCCCTAGGTTTCCCTTGGCTAGTGACCTCATTTAGATCATTGCATCAAAATCAAAGAATTATTTTTCTTTGATCCACTTATCCCCCTCAATTAGGTCAAGCACAACCATGGTTGATCAATTCCATCCCCTTGACCTAAATTTGGGTCCACTTGGTCCCGTGTGGTCCCACAACCTATTGAAGTCAATTTCACAAAGACCACTTGGAAACCAAGTTTTCACAAGGATTTCAAAGACTAGGTATCTTCCTTACAAGTCTTATCCTCATGCCCTAGCCCTTGAATTCCCATTGTCCCTTCCTAGGAAGCCTTATACCTTGCTTCTCAAGCAAACAAACCATACAATTGAGTTTCTCTTGTGAATAAGCCTTAGGAATCACTCGTCATCCCTTTCATTGACTCATTCATCTAGTGATTCCTTTTATTCCAAGTCTCCTCCCATTGATGAAAGTCCATAAAAGAGAAAGAGGCCTTAGTTGAGGTGACAGTGGGCTATTGCTCCATTGTTGCCCTTGACATAGCAATTGCCCTTTTAGGATCCCCTCCTAGGACCCCTGCTAGTTTGAGAGGTAACAAGGCTCATTGCCATAAATTATAGAACAAAGATATCAGAAACAATAACTTGTTATATCTATGCCAGTATCATGTTCCACTTTTTAGTTTTTCAATGCATCCTCATTAGTCACGAGTCGATCCTCATTACAATATAACTCATGCAATTTGTATGCCAATGAATCTTTGTAACAAAATCAGACCAAAAACCAAAAACGCTTAGTGAACTAGAACCACTTTAATATTGATTACAACAAAGCACAAACCATAGCTCATAAGCTTGCCTTTGTGCCAAAACAACTTGATCACGACCAGATTTCAAGAGTTTGCCAATAAGACTCATCAACTGTGCTTAGAAACTATTCTTTACTTTTGTAGAATTCTGCTTCTTTCTTCCAAGTGCTTGAACGTTATGCTATTTAGAATATCGACCTTAGAATCTGCCACATCGAAACCAGAACAAAAAAAATGAAATATAACTCCTCACAGACCTCAATGTCCTCTAATCTGCGAATTATTCTTCTCTTCTCTTCGAATGATGTCTCAAATGAACAAAACAAATGTCATATTTATACCAGCCAAGAAGGGGGTTGACTTGTGCATGTAATTGTAAAAAATCATCTATATATATATTTTTTTGAGATGACCTATGAAAATGCATTGATATCTTTTATCTCGACTGGAAATGTAGAATCTCGTTGGGGATCAACCTCTTTCAATAATTTTGTTGCCTCATCCAATCTACCTTCTCTTTTTAGCATTATATCAACAACTCATCAGAGTTCCACTCAGTTTCTTGGCATTATTCAACATCAATTAACTTTGTTGGTGATCCTATCTCATTAACCACTTCATAGATCAATTGGTTCAAACAATGATAGCATTCAAGCGAGCTGAACAAATAACTGTCTGGTTGCCTCACCAATGCATCTTTATGCTTCCAATCAAATTGGATGTTCATACCAATATATTTGGCCTTTTTAATCTTAATATGTTCAACAGTTCGACCAAGAACCTCCACATGTGCTCCAATAAGGTCTTATCTACAATGCCAGGAACGATATCCAAGACAAATCCTCTCTTCTTGAGCTCTCTCATCAAGTGCTTCATTGCATCTTCCTGTGGTGTTTTCAGCCTCCTCATTCTTTGCAACAACTAATGCAATTTCAAGAATTTTCCAATCATACATAGATTTCTCGCTCTCTTTCATGTTGTACTTAACTAGCAATTTTCAATGCCTTATTGTTTATTTACGGTACTAGCTTCCAATTGTTGGAAATAGAAGCTACTTTGTGTACATGCCCAAGAAGGAAAATTACGTAGCTACCTTGGCCCCAATGTATGAATATATTGGATATATTGGTTGTGAGTTGAAATCCAACCACTTGTAAGCCCACTTTTGCGAAAACTCCTTCTTCTGCTTTTCATCTTGTAAAGGAAAAGCTTCTTTGACATTTACTTACAAAATCTAGATGCCCTGTTTTTTAATCCAATTGATCAGCCCCTATACTATATAGATGTAATCACCCCATCCCACATTTACCCACTTTTACAACCTCTCCAGGTAAACATGAGATGAGAGTTACTATGACGTGACCCAACATCCAAGTTTCAACTATGGAAGTGGGGTTTGCTAACTGGAAACTTGCTGAAAGCTCTCAAGGATACGAGATCACCTAGGTGTCAAACCACAACCCCGGGATCAGACCCTGAGTTGGAACTTCTTTTTAACTGAGCTCACATCCCATCCGCACAAATAAGCCACTTGAGTGTGGCTGGAAAGCTCCATCCACATACACAGGCCTCCCTCTGTGTGATTGCATCTGAAATTTTCTAGTTCCATGCATGCGACTATGAAATTAGTGCCACATTTTCAGAACTAGCCTACAAGTCATGACCCAGAACAGCCCAAGACTTTCCAGAATCAAGTCTAAGGTGATAACAAGCCTATGTGACAAGTACTAAGGCTAGATCTTGCTCAGAAGTTGACAAACACATGAGAAAATTTCGTCAAACACATGGTAAACATAGTAACTACAAGTCATGAATGCATATTTGTTCAATGTCTCCTTAACTTCATCAAGGAATCATCAAGAAGGCTCAATGCCCTCTCAAACTAGTTGCAACAACACTAGTTATCCCATGCATTCACATAACCATTCAATAACTTATCAAATCATGAATAGGATCCATAACAAGAGCACATCATTTAACCAGGCCTATAACCAGCATATAACCAAATGAAACCATGACAAACCAGTCATAAAATCAACACAATAACTAGTACATGTGCTCATTGATCACAATAAAAAAATAACTCATATTAACATATGAATGCCAACCAAGTCATGGACTCCACGTAAACCCGACATAGATGGGCTGAACCAAATCTCTCTTTCAGCCAATCGCCCCGTGTCATATTCCAAGCATAAATGTGGGATTGTATTGGTTAATCCAAAATAGAACCAACCAAGGCTTCCAAAGCAAAACCATCTCAACCTACCACAGTTATTTCACCTAAACGGTCTAGAAACACTACACCAAACAATGGATGCATCCTCTTCACCATACCTAGAGGACCTGTCCATCGTCATACTTCACGTCAACCCGACCATAGATTGTGCTGAACCAAATCTCTCTTTCAGCCAATCGCCCCCGTGTCATATTCCAAGCATAAATGTGGGATTGTATTGGTTAATCCAAAATAGAACCAACCAAGGCTTCCAGAGGCAAAACCATCTCAACCTCAACCACAGTTATTTCACCTAAACCGGTCTAGAAATCACTAATCACCAAACAAGCTTGGATTTCTCCAACTTTCTTCACCATACCCAGAGGAATTTCCTGTCTCCACCCATCCGTCAAGAGTTCCAGGAGAAGTCCCATCTCCACCCTTGCCTTGGGAATTTCCTGAGACCACCTCATGAGGATCCAAAGTCTATCGACCATCCAAAGCTTAACCAAACAAGGAACCCACAACACCATGGCTATCCAGGAAATGGAAAGGCAAGGCCAAAAGCCACTGTCAATCTCGACAAATCCCATGTCAATGACAACAAAGCGACCAAATGACCAAATACATGTACCATGCATCCAAATCTCAACAATGAAATCACACATGCATCCTACTACCTACGATATCCTCTTGTTGTAGCTTCTCTTCCCAACCTTTCCTTATTCTCCCTTGTTTTCCTTTGCTTGCTTGAACAAGTGATTCCTCTCTCTTCTCTTAGAGCTCTATTTCTGAAAGTGATCCAAATCTAAACTCGTAAAAGATGTGAACTATTCTTTGATGCCTTTTTATCATTGATGTCTAGTATCTTCCTTTCCTTTTTCTTTCATTTTCCTCTAATTCCCCTTGCATGCATATTTGTGTCTCTTCATCTCCCTCTTCTCTTATTTTCCTTTATTTTTCTAATTAATTGTCATTTATTGCCTTTTTCCTTTGCCAATTTATATAGCCATTAATAAACCACAAGTTATGTCCACTATAGTGTTATCCCCTCGATTCATCATGGAATACGTGTCCCATGACCTTGGCTTTATTTTATTTACATGGAAAACCAACCTGGGTTGTTACAAACCCTTGCCCCTTGGGGGAACACCGTCTTCGGTGTTCTATGACACTTATGACCAACAAAATATACTTCCTATGGAGCTTTATAAACATAGCTCGATGCAATATTTACAGTGACAACTGCTGAAAAACATGAAAAACATGACAAACATACCACTTATTGGAGATTTATAAACACAGCTTGATGTAGTATTTACAACGACATATATATATATATATATATATATATAATATACCCAAAAACTCCTTTGCTTCAACTAACAAATAAAGAAATATATAATGCTTGCATCTGATCAGCCATCTCCCATGTAGCTTCATCGGACCCAAAGTGCTTCCACTGCACTTGCTCTATTGCTCGGTTCCAGAGCATGAGTTGTTTTCACTACAATATGCATTGTGGCTCTAGCTAGAACTCTCCCTCTAGTTTCACCTGCATTACAAACCAATCAATCACATGATCAACATCCTGCACATATCTCTTAAGCAGTGAAACATGGAAAACATCATCGAATTTCATTGTTGGTGGCAATGAAGTTTGTATGCCACTTTCCCAATCCTCTCAGAGATCTCAAAAGGCTCGCAATATTGAGGTGCAAACTTGGCACATGACTCGATTCTCAAGGAGCTCCTCTTGGGCTTGAAGCACAAATACACATGCTCCCCAACCTGAAACTCCTTGAATGCACTATGCTAATATGCATAACTCTTCTACCTATCCTATGATGCCTTCAAATTCCTTTTAATATTATGCATCTCCTTCTCCATCTAAGCCAACATATTTGGTCGATCATCACCATGTTGATTGGATCGCTCCAGTTGATAGGAGTATTACAACTCCGCCCATAGAAAGCCTCAAATGGATTCAACTTCAAGGATTCCTGATACCCATTATTATAAGCCAACTCCACCAATGGAAGATAATCCTTCCACTTCCACTGTTGATGCATGACATGCATCCTCAACATATCCTCAAGAATCCTGTTAACCCTCTCTTTGCACCCATCTATCTGCGGATGATAAGGTGTGCTGAAGGCTAATTTTGTCCCAAATCCTACAAACAAATCCTTCCAAAACTTGGAAGTAAACTTGGCATTTCTGTCTAATATAATCTTCTTGGGAACCCCATGCAACCTCACTATCTCCCTAATGAAGATCTAAGCCACTTCACTAGCTGAATTAGTAGACTTCACTACAATGATGTGAGCTACCTTGCTCAGGTTGTCAACCACAACCATGATAGAATCATGCTACCTCGATGTCCTCGGCAATCTTGTAATGAATTCCATGGAAATGATCTCCCATTTCCATTCCAAAATCGGAATAGGTTGCAACAAACTGGTTGGATGCTTGCATTCATCTTTCACTAGATGATCATCCAAGCACCTTGCAACAAACTTAGCCATCTCTTTCTTCAAATTCGGCCAATAATAGAACTCCTTAACAGCTGTCAAAGTCTTCAGGTATCCTAGGTGGCTGAATGAAACTCTCTCAAGATAAGCTTCTTCAACTCGTTGTTATCTGCCACATAAATCCTGCTCTTGAATATGACCAAGCCATCTGTTGTGAGGTGATACTTCTCAACCCTATAACCTTCACCTTGTTGCTGCAATCTCTACTTCAGTTGTTGATACCTCTCATCATGCTGCCCTGCCTGCAAGATCCGCTCCTATAAATCTGTCCCATAAGAGGTCATAGCTAAAATATGATTCGCCTGCACTCTCCTATTGAGAGCATTTGCAATCCAGTTCTCCTTGTCCTTGATGTACTTGATCTCAAAATCAAACTAATGAAAGTAGGCAACCATCTAGCTTGCTGTGCAGTCAGATTAATTTGGTAAAAAAAAAATACCTCAACCCACTATGATCACTCATCAGAACAAACGTCCTACCAAGGAGCTAATGTCTCCACATCTTCAATGCATGAATGATAACTGCCAACTCAGGATCACGAGTTGCATATTTTTTCTTGTGCTCATTCAGCTTCCTTGATTCATAGAAAACCACCTACCCTTCCTGCATCAGGACTCCACCAAGTCCTTCCTTGCAAGCATCTGTACAAACCACAAACTCCTTATTAGGATCTGCATCTTCAAAACAGAGAATTTGTAAGCAACTACTTCAACTGATCAAAACTAGTTGCACACTCCTTAGTCCATTCAAACGTCTTCCGTTTCTTTTGCAAAGATGCAATAGGGTAGTCAATCTTAGACAAGTTCCTGATGAACCTCCTGTAATGACATGCTAATCCTATGAATGATCTGACCTCATCCACATTTCCTCGGAGTTGGCCACTCCATGATAACGTAAATATTTTCCAGGTCCATTACTATCCCTTCCCTGGAAACAACATGCCCAAGTAATGAATCTGAGTCTGAAAGAAACTACACTTGTTGAGCTTGGCATACAACTTATGCTCTCTCAAGAATCTCAATACTTCTGCTAGGTGCTCTACATGCTCCTCTTCATTATTTGAATATATCAATATGTCATCAATAAGACTATCACAAACTTATCTAGATAAGGGCGAAACACATTGTTCATCAAAAACATGAAGGCAGCAGGAGCATTGGTGAGACCAAAAGGAAACACCACAAACTCATAGTGCCCATAACTTGTACAAAATATAGCCTTGTAGATGTCTTCTTCCTTAATGTGCACCTAATGATATCCTAATCTCAAATCAATCTTTGAAAACACTACAACTCCCTTCATTTGATCAAACAAATCATCAATCTGCAACAAGGGATACTTGTTTTGATAGTCACCTTTTTCAAAGGCCTATATTAATTGCACATTTGAGAGTACCATCCTTCTTTCTTATAAACAACACTAGTGCAGCTGAAGGCGACACTTGGCCTTATGTAATCCTTATCAAGCATTCTTTAATCTGCAACTTCAGTTCCACTAACTCTAGAATTCTCATCATGTATGGCGCCTTAGATGTTGGTGTTTCTCCAGCATCAACTCAATAGAAAATTCACCTCCCTATGAGGGGACAACTCTAGAATAATCTAAGGAAAACATCCTGATGAAACTCTTGCAAGAAGGATACTTCTCAGGACTTTGTCATCCCTATCTTCTTTTCCTTTTTCACTAGAAGTATGAACTAAAAATCCTTCCTGTGACTGCACTTGGTCTGCATAATTATAACCATTCTCACTGATGTAGGCTTCTTCTTTCCCTGCAAGATTTTTTTTTCCATCATCAACCAGGTTCTCAATGGCCTTGTCATAGCAATCCAGCTTGGTCCTGTGAATGAAACAAATCATGCCAAAAGCATGCTATTATGGCCAAAGGAAGAACATTTAGATGTGTCATTATAGGCATGCCATTAAGCTCAA